>OX103732.1:0-600000 GCA_944470365.2 Schistosoma intercalatum | reverse complement strand
CATCTATTGACTGGATACCATCCAAAACAGTCTTCTGAGGTAAAGAACAAACCAGGTTTCGTTTGAAGAGGAAATCAGGAAAAGACATTGGAAGTGGATATGACATATATTCGGGAAATCATCAAACTGCATTACGAGACCGGCGTTAACTAGGAATCCTGAAGGGAAACGGAAAAGAGGAAGGCCAAAGTACATACTAAATAGGGAAGTGGAAGCAGAAATGAAAAGGATCAACGGGAACTGGAAATAACTGTAAATGATTGCCCAGGACAGGGTCGGATGGAGAATGCTGGTTGGAGGACTATGCTCCTCGACGAGAGGTAACAGGCGTAAGTGAGATAGCAAGCAACAGTTCGCACTTAAGCCTTCTTCCTTTCAGTTAATGTTTGTTTCTCCGCGTCAGTTCACCACAAATCACATCTAGTTCCTGTGATCCATGCATAGTCACCTCAATGACGGTTTCATACTAGGGACAGTGATAAGCTTGAGGTTCACCTACTAATTAAACATAGCTTGTCTGTTCTGTAGATCGCTAAGGTAGATGATCTGTGTAGATCATAGAGGCCCTGCTTAGGTTGGACGTCAATGTCACACATCACCTAATGTGTTCTATCCTTCCACTGTATCCAGGCACGATGACTCCTTCGATGACCGTACAACACAAACAATGTAATTGCAAAAATATATTGGTAGGAGTGGGTACATGAAACAGAGGGCCATCACTGCCACATGGGTCAATCCATGGTGCGCAAGTAATTAATGAGAGTTAGCCGTTTATTGCCTTGCTGAGGATCGACAAACTGTTCGTTATTCAGTAACCTGACTCATGGATAATCTGGGAAAACCCAGTGACAATTCATTGCTACTACAGTTTTATTACAAATGACATAGCTTTATCGATCAATTTAACTCAGAATTAGCACGAATAATATAACCAATAATCGGAAATCGGAGGCATACTACAGAAAAGTTAATTTTTTAGAATATGTTACAGGGAATAGTGGTATAATGAACTTGTCGGTTCTTTTGGATAAAACTCGATGCCATGAAGGAAATATTTGTATCTGATTGACTGATATCTATTCTCTCTATGATATACTTAGTTACCTGCCTGAAAGCAATGGAAATCGCTACTATGTAACACAGAATGACGATAAGCTAAAGCTCTTTTTGTTCTATTGACAACCGTCTAAGCCATTTGTTTGGTTCATACTACAATAAAAATGTGATAGGAATCGGTAGAATGTTGCTGAAGTAGTTTAACAAAGGCATTTGATGTCTACTTTCAAAAATTTGAAAAGCGATTATGATGTGTTGTTTGGATATATCAGTTAGTTAATGAGTGCATGTAACCTTTGTGAGAATCGTTTCAATTGCATGTTTTCGAGATGAGTTCTCTTATTGACTATGTTTGTCGATACAGTGGTAGAGTAGGTTAGATTTTTGAAGATTACAGCTGTTTTAGAATGAGTGGGTATATCAATGGAATCAATATATACCTTTGATTCCGGATTGTGGGAGCGAAATTGTATTCCCCTTTGTCCTTGTTATTTTCACACTTTTGGGACTATTGCCTTATACTGTTATTCTAATAGCTTCAAAGTCAAGTCACAGCCGTTTGATTTCGTGCTTGTATTTGAGCAAATCGGTAAGGAAGTTTGGTTTATATTCCTAACTTTTCTTAGGGTCTCGTTTGCATTTCTCTTCTTCTTAATGCCGTTTGGATCCTGTATGTCGTATTGGAAATGCGAGAATTCGGTTTTTATTCGTTTGTTCGACCTGGATTAATATCACTTTCTCTCGTGAGTGTATCAATTAGGTTTATTATATGGTGCAAAATATTATGTTCAGTTAATGCACTTGATCATAATTCTTTTTAACCATAATTTTGCGTGAACATGAATGAGTGGTATTTTTCGTGCATCATCATTAATGTAATAAAGTGTCAACACAGAGTTTGTCTGTATTTACACCGAAACAATCTCATTTTATCGAAAGCAGTTTTAATCAGTTGCTTATTGTTACTGACAAAATGTCGTTTTATTTCTCTTGTTACATACCATATTGTGTTTCATGTATAACTGGGATGTAGGACAAAAAAAGTTCCTGATTACTTGCTGCTTACCTCTCCAAGTTTATTCCTCGGGGTTTTAAGATAAATAGATACTTCCCCACAAATAGATATGATACTAGTCATATCTATGGTTTCTTGATGTCATTTGTAAGATAGGAAGGCTAGAATGATTCATTTTATCCCGTTTCTCGAAGTTGATTTCTTGCATAAATCCTTAAAAACATCATTGTCGTTGTCTATCTAATTCTAACGACTGGTTAAGCAAACATCAATATATCAGACTTTTGGGCGCTAAGGGAGCTTCAATCCATATGATGATCTTTAATATTAATATTGTTGATTTGTGAAGCTATTTCACCAACAATCTTTAATTCTATTCTTGAAACGTAACCTTTAAGAACAATTTTCAGGTTAATTGATTTCCTCAGAATCAGCAGCTTTAATTAACTCATCAACTTCTAGGTATTTCCTACAATAGGACTTTCTAATCACATAAATCACTTGAGAGTTAAGTATAAAAGTAAGAATTTGTGTCAAGCAGAATTTTAGTTAGTGATTGTTTAATATGATAGGATATTAAGGGGCCATATTCCCAAGTTTTAAGTAATAGGTGAGAATTAACTCCCGTACTCCATGGTGTTAGATCAAAATTTTACATATTAATAGTTCGGATGGTTTGCAAGGATATTAATATGCTTCTATCTAGACATAATGGATGCTCCGTGTTTCACCTAAAAGAAAAACTGTCATCGATGTAGCAAACAGCGGTTGAATTTTAACAGAAAAGCGGTTTTAAATGACTGAAATTTGCATAAGTATTAAGCAGGATGTTTACGAATTACGAAAAGACCTATATTTAGTAAAAATTTATGATCAGCCTGTATAAACCATAAATCATCATCAAAAACGCGGAGAACTACCCAAGTTTACCATGTAATTAGTGAATTCCTGAAAATGAGTAATTATCCTAACACATAAATACTTATTCTGTTAGCTTTTGAAGATGAAGTAAACATCAAGCCGACTTGAACCTACGTAAAGAAATGCAAATCCGTGAACAGACTGCATAACTTTGAAAGCTGTCAGCAGGGTTTAATTGTTTTCACTTACTTTCTGAGTGGATAACAATCAAAATCTTCGTAAACGTTTAGAAGTGGGCATCATAATTTTCTCCAATTAATTGTAAAACGATCCTTTGATAAACAAGTATTCGTGAAATTATATTGTGAGATTTTGATTGCTGATATATGAACGTTTCTTTACTATCTTTGGACTAAAATACTGGATGAATATAAGCTGTACATGTTTATCAATCTTCTAAAGTCTGCCAAAATGTGGAGCACCAGTCTCGATGGTATGGTTGCTGATCTTGAAAACATATAATCTTGTAAAACCTATCATTTATCACCAAATATCGATCATTGTGACTGAATTGGTTTATGTTGTAGTTCGATTGTAGACTTGATTGATTTAATTATGTTGAGTTCCAAAACTGGCTATCGTGATATTTGCTACTCTTTGGCAACTAGTTTATATCTCTAAATGGTAGTCATTGTAAAGAGTATGTATGTTTATTCATAAGACTATAGCATTTTTTTCGGGTTTATGTGATTGCTCACACTTGACTTAAGAATGATCTTGTTTCAAGTAAAGTTAAATCAGCAAGTTGTGTTTTCAAGAATAATAATACACCACGTGGCATATTATCCAGATGCCAACATGTGAAAAATTGTATTGTTGGTAAGGTATGCACTCAGTTTGTGAGAAATAACCTATTTCTATGGCGTCTGTTTATTTACTAACACTGCAACTTCTATACTAAGCACAATGGAATTACGTAATATTATTTACTTTCTGTCGGATAGGATTTAATTAAGTTGAGCAGAATAACTGTATTCAAGATTAAACAATTAATGCTTATTAGAAAAAATACGGACAGAGAATTTATAACTCAAAACTCAGTTCCGAAAAGATAGAATGTTAGTGATCAAATCATTGACCACATTGGTAAAAGTGTTTGCCATTAATTTCTACTTTGAACTTTACCTTTTTAAAATTATGTAGTGATGGTCTTTTTGTGATGACGTTATTTACTGAATTCAAATTAAGGAACAAACTTATCCTGATAATTCTTTTCAAATCAAATACACTTAATCTATAACTTTTGAAATAACAGTTTGTGTAAATGGATTTTAAAAATTTAGTTTACTGTGCTTGATGCAGTACTCATTACATTCGTAGCATATTGTTACATAATATTCAGCTTGTAAAAAATGTTTTTAAACATGTAATTGGAGTTTAACAGTGGTCTTGAGTGCTGTTAGAGGTATGAGGGCCGTTATCTCTTCTGGAGGTGCCTGAAAAGGAAATTAGATTAGAGGTGGTTTTAGTGACCTGAGAGCGTGACCACAGTACCCAAGGGACAACTGCTTGTGGTCAGCCACACGACCTTTTTATGAGTAATTTTTGTGTTAGCTCCGTACTTGTTGAGACCTTACCGCCGGAGACGGATATCTGTGGGATAAGGCAAGGTGTGCATTTATAGGGTCGACCTTTACTAACCCCACCCCTCCTTGTGGGAAGGCAGCATCACTGCAGATGCTGGTTGTCTGAAGGAAACACCTTACTGCTGTCACACCTCTGTACAGTCAGCAGTACGACTTCGCCTTCGGACCTTGGGTTTGTTGCTCTTATTCTTACTGCTCTTCAACCGACCTGTCTGACATGGTAGAACTTTGAGGAACAGTTGTTGCAGCAAGCCCGACCACTTCGTCAAGGTAGCAATCTTTCTTTCATATATTACCACTTCTGAATTAACTACGTTTATGAATCCGGTGTTCATCTTGTGTTAATAAGGTATGGCAACTTTGACCGATGCATATATGTACCTGGTCCCACGTTTTAGCTGATGAATTGGAGTTTAACAACTAATTATACCTCTCTTATCTGGCTAACTTGATAATTGTATAGTGTTAACCTATACTTTAACATCCATCTTTCATATTTTTAATTCATGTTGAACCCAGATTGTTACTTGATTTCATGTGATAGAATAATTTATAGATTCTAGAAATCATTACTACGAACTTTTATAAGCGTAATAGACATTAAAACTTAGAAATAAACAAGAATTGGGATACTTTTAGTAGGTAATATTCAAGTGAAAAACTTGATCATTTTCGAACTTGAACTCAAAAGTTTTATAAAGTGATTATTATTATATTGACCATTAATGTATTTTACTGAAATTTAAGCAATTACACTTTCTAGTATTTCATATGATAAGATGTCAACTATTTAAAACTTTGAATTGGTTTAATTTACAT
The DNA here is from genome assembly GCA_944470365.2 of Schistosoma intercalatum. Lineage (NCBI taxonomy): Eukaryota > Metazoa > Platyhelminthes > Trematoda > Strigeidida > Schistosomatidae > Schistosoma > Schistosoma intercalatum. The sequence continues at coordinate 594,600 of OX103732.1, read as the reverse complement.
TTATTTTCATTGAAAACATATTTTAGGTATCATTTATCATTGTTATACATTATGAACGCAAACGTAATGCACCAAACTCTGGTGTAAGCTTTTACTATTTATTGTTGTTAAATTTTGTTTGGATATGCTGTTGCTGGAATCACACTATTCACTACATAAAGGTTAGAAATATATGATATTTACTTTAATTACTGTCTTTTTATTTATTTATTCCGTTAGTTTATAGTATTTGATGGTTTGCTCAACTGGTTAGCAGCTTCATGCATGAATTTTTACACATGCAGGTCTTTTTAACTTATTTTAAATTTGTAAACTTGTGTTCGATGTATGATTCTAATCTGAGTGTGTAGTATGTATATGAGAATAGTCTGTTGATAGTGTATATGAATGTTAAGCTTGTTTAAGAATTCTCTACTGCTTTTATGAGTTCACATGTTTAATCTTTGGCATTCGTCATACGTTAAGCATCTAAATCTTGCGTTAAGTACAGCTCGCTGATCAAGTACACGTTTGTTCATTCTCATTTAATCCATACTTGTGTGTAACGATTAAAAACAGTACCCAGTTACTCAAACCAGAGTAATCTGAGCGAGTTTGAAGCATGAAATTTAGCAGCCGACAATCAAGTCTATCAATCAAAATGATCTACTTAATTGATTTTATCAATAAGTTTTGTTCTACTCTAATTTTATTTTAACACATATATATTGGTACAATAAGACACCAAATACATATGCGCCACACATATCTCAATTGATATGTGTGAGGGCTGTGATACTGTCCGGGTGTACAAACCGAAGCAGGTGGTTTTCTTAGGGGGCCACTTCCCGAGCCTTCGACCTGAAAGTCGGATCCACAAGGTAGTGGAGCATCGTACGAAGATGCAGTCCCATGAAAGCTGGTGACCAACACTAAGTTCATACGCCATTTATTCCTTCAGGATACTGGAGCCCATGTGCACCATTGGTTTGGAATCAGTGTTTTTCAACTCCCCTAGGTGGACTCTCCATGTCCACCAACCCGGTTAAAGCGCCGGACATTTGCTTTTCGTCCTCTCAATTTCGTAAATAACACCCCCGACACGAGAAGGCAGTGAGTAGGACTTCCCTGACATATGGTCTATATACGCGTGGCCGTGTTAGAGCGTTTGGAGAGGGAGAGCGGACTCCCCCCACTCTGAGCTGTACCAGGAAATTTGGGGGCCTACTCTCTCTAGATTTGGAATTCTTATAATCAAATAAGATTATACGAAATGAAGTATTTGTTTACTCTTTTGGTACATCCCAGAATTTAATAAAATAGATCATCATTACTATTCTTGATCATACAAAGTGTTTAAACAAATCAGCGTTTGGTTCAGTAACTCTTGAATACACTTATTTCTTAATTGTATAGGCATTCTTGGTAGGACACATTATAGCACCGAACCAGTCACATTGAACATGTTCACTTTTAGATTTTTGCGCGGAATCAAAATCATGATGATGTTTAACTTCAATCTTATGTAGAACTTCGTGAAATTTATCCGTATTCAGTTCTTAGAACGCTTAAAATTAGTAAACATGCCCCTGTTGTTCATCTGTACAGTCAACCTAAAATGGTATAAAAGCTCAGTCGCAAGAACTGTTTTTTACTTCTGATGCATATTGTATCCAAAGCAGATATTACACATTGAGTGAATTTCATATGATTCTGAGAATATGCAAGGATATTTGTAATTCTTTGAGATTTCAGTGGCTCGGGATCTGACTCCAGTTAGGTCGTACGGATGTTATTGAAATATACATATCGTCAATCCTCGTATATAATTATCAACTTAGATCGTGTTAGTGAATAACAGAATTAAATGTCTTGAAAATACGAGAATGGATTTCGAATGCGTATATTTTTTACAATCGTTGATCGGAATCGACAATCAGAAAGACGTAGGGAATGAAGCGAAGCAAGAATGACGTGTGGTTGAGATGGCAGATGAGTCAACTCCAATTAATCAAGCGTTAATCAATATTTATAGTTACACAAAAATAAACTATAGATATGCGATGAGTAGGATATGATGTACACATACATACGCTCATATAAAAACAGTCAGGGTTGATAAGTGAATATTTAACAAGGTCAAAACGTGACTCAAGAAGAATGGATAAACTGGACTATCCAGAAGCTAGAATAAGTTATATGGGATTTTTGTAAGCAATGATGGATAGTGGCTTGCAGTGGAATCCAGGACACGCGTCTCGTTCTATCTGGGACTCGTCAGCTGGATGTACCTGCATGAGTTTATGTTCACTCTGGGACTCGAACCCGGTACCATTCGCTTCAAACGTTATCGCGTTATCCACTCAGCTATTGAGTCCTGATAGCCACTTGCTTGTGCAATGGGGGGGATTTAAATTCACTTGGTATTGTTTGGCTTGTATCTTCCCATTGAGGTTTAAGACTGCAATTGATCAGTCTGTTATTGGCATATGTGTATACTGTGTGTATGCCTCGATATTGCCTTAATTCACAAGCTTTTTGTAAACAATAATGGATAGTGGTTAGCAGTGGAATCCAGTTTGACGCGCGTTTCGTTCTGCGAATAACAGACTGATCAATTGCAGTCTTAAACTTCAATGGGAAGATACAAGCCAAACAATACCAAGTGAATTGTTGTGTTTTCTTTTTGGAGATTTTCATTAAATTGATCAATGACAGGTTATAAGCATTCTATGATAAAGTGTAAGTACGCTCGATAGACAGACTCTTAGTTGATTAAATGTAACGTAAAGTAAGAAAACTTATGATAATAAATCCATGCCTGAGAAATCGATATCCTACAAGTTTAAACAAATAGCCATTTTCCCAATAAAACAGTTTGAATGGACTGATCACTTCATACCATTGGTAGATGCATTTTCGAATCCCATGAAGAATACTAATCTCTTCATAATTGTTTATATGTCTAGATAATGAATGATAATGAACATGAAATCCAATTTCATACAAAAATTCCACTTATATTTTTAAAGGCTACTAATAAGTTCTAATTAAGAAATAGTAAAATAAAAAAAATGTTGTACACTGTTCAGTTTTGTAACATAAATTATCAATATGGAGGCCAATTATCATGTTTATTTATATTGCGAACAAATAACTTAGTAAAAGTATACAAAAATCGGATCCAAATTTGTCTCTATCACCTTTTTAATGTTATCTATACACAGATGATCATGGATAATGAGGTGCAAATTTGTGAAAGTACTTGATATATATATATATGTAGACATACACGCAGTCACACTTTAATATTTATACGACGACATACTTCTTCAATCTACAGATTATTAGTGAATTAAGTAGTAAAAGTTAATTTGTATCACGAAATAACATTTTCTATACGATCATTGAAAACTGGGAAAAAGTTAACAGCTGTTTTATCCTAGTACATATGTTTTTAATAGTACACATCTACAGTCCTATCAGCAATCGAACCCATGACCTTCAGGTCGCGTTCAGAGTGTTGTTAACTTTAAGTTATTGAGTTTGTAGCGGTAAAATAAATCCCCAAAATAAATAACTCTGTAAGTTTTCGACATTGGATGCTGACCACATTAGTTTTAATGGACTCACCTAGCTGAAGGAGCTCTGTCATGTATCCGCACCAGATCACGAATGGGAACGCCGTGCTCAACAACCCTTGCAATCGCTAGCCAGATTAGATCAGACGATTCTCGATATATTGATAGCCTACCAAATATATCTTCAAATCTCCTCGTTTCTGTCTTTTGATTTCACTTGATGGGTACGATTCATATCAGGTGTTACTGGTTAAAGCGTTGTCAAACTCCGAATACTTGTGGCATCTTGAAGTTGAAATCCATTTCGTTGTGAAGTAAACCAGATCAAACCAGCTCAGTCAATCCTAATGACTGGCTACAAGATGAATCTTTGCAGTTCGAATGAAAATCACTAGCTAGTAGTGATGAAATAAGTTGGTGCAAGGTAGATTTGTACATTATGGATAATTATGATAATAAAGTCTTCATTTTTGGTAAATTTACCACGTAAAGTAATGTTAGTTAATGTTTAACTGCAACATTTTTTATCATTAGTAGTTTTAAGTAAAACTAAATGTTTATCACATCGGTACTTTACACGTATTTTCTAGTGAATCAAACTAGTGAGGATATTTTAGCTTGATTAGTGGGACTAGATCAACTTGAAAGAATAGGTAAACATTAAATTGATTACTTATCAATGCAAATATTTCGTTCCTACAGACAGTCAATTTTGACTCAATAGTAACTTCTCTAACTAATGATACTGGTTGATGAGGGTCCGCATATCACGGGAAGCACTCAACGTTGCAAATACACCATGTTGATAAGTTTAAAGTAGCACGAGATAGTACAGGGTAATACCAACCGGCTGCAATCATAAATATCTTTCAGTGTATGTATCATACATACATATATATTCATCAATATAACTGTTTACCAATATATTTTCTAACCATATATATATGTAATTTCGAATCGTTTCTCATCTTTTTCAGCATTTACAGAATTTTACGATGTTGTTCACAACAATCAATAATACCTCTGTTATTTCTAATACTACTACTACTACTACTACTACTTCACTTCCTCTTCATTCAACTATACGAAACAAAGAGAATTTTCTTAACATTTTAGATTATATCAATTTACTTATCTCTTTCATTATTTTCATATTGAACTGTAATTCAGAACGTCGTCAATGTTTAAAAACTAATAGAATTATCGATATAACAAAAAAGAACCCAAATATAATTGCTGATAATGTTAATAATAATAATAGTACCATCAATCCAAATGATGATAAAGATCTTTCAGAGCATTTAACTAATCAAATAGAAGTGAATTACAGTGATGAAAATGTAGAAATACAAAATTTACAAGTAAGTAAATACACTTTAATCTAGTGTGTGTGTGTGTGTGTACATTTACAGTCGTTTATTATTTAGTTATTTAAACATATAAACATTGGTACAAGGAGGCACCAAACAAATATGCGTCACATAAATCATTCATTTGGCGTTAGGGTTAGGATACTGCTCGGGTGCCCAAACCGAAATAGGTGGTTTTATTAGGGGGCCACTCTCAGAGTCTTTGACGTAAAGATCTAATCCACAAGGCCGTGGAGCAACGTCCCATGGTAGCTGGTGGTCAACGATTGATTCATACACCATTTGTTGTTTCAAGTTTCTGGAGCCCATGTGTATCATTGGTTTGGAATGAGGGTTTTCCAACTTCCCTAGGTGAATCCTCCGTATACACCAACCCCGTTAAATCACCGGACATTCGATTCTCATCTGCTCAATTTCGTAAATACCAGTTATGTCGCGAGAAGTCATTGAGTAGGACTTCCCTGTGAATGGCTGTATACGTTTGGCCATGTGAGAGCATTTGGAGAGGGAGAGTTGACTCCCCCCATTCTCGGCCGTATTAGGACATTTGGGGGTATATTGTTCATGGTGATGACTGTGTTCTGACTTAAACAGCTCCCTTATAATAATACAGTGTATGTATTTAAAATATCTCCAAAGAAGTTTATCCACTGTATTTTTAATCTTGTCTAAGCTTATAAGCGTGTCACGCCTTCAGTATTAATGAAAATATCCAATTATATTTTAACCTTTATTTTAAAAACTCAGTTTCTCTGACATAATTCCTAATTGAAAGTTATTTACTGATCTATTTGAGGATGTTAAATTAAATTAAGCGATTTCCATAACTTAAAAACAGACTAATAGCTAATGAAATACAAATGGTACTGATCCATGGCTTACTGATCATTTAGTCTAAATGTCTTGTAGGTTCAACCATGGGAAGCTATACGCACTATTAAAAATTCCCTTGTCGCTATTCATTAATTTCCAACTATTGAAAATAATGAAGGTTATTTATCTAATGTAAGTTTATGATATAAACCGGATATATTGAACGATCTCTGTGTGTGTGTGTGCTCAGAACAGTTTCAGTTTGAGAAGGACAGGAGGCTCGATGGCCTATGTTAGTCCTGGCAATGGTGGTCTCTCAGTTGATCCAACTTTCTTTTGAAAGAGTCGACGGATGGAGCCTCAACCACGAGCTGAGGTAGTGAATTCCACTCGTTGATGATTCGATGGGAAAGTCGATAGTCAGCTGACAAGTAATTTGTTCTCGGCTTATGAACTTTTTTGGAGTGTCCTTGTAAATTCTCTGTTTTGGAAGACAAGAAAAATGAGGGCATGTTAGGTGCAAATTTATCACTAAGCAATTTGTAGACTGTAATCAAGTCGCCTCTAGTTCTGCGATATGACAACGGGAAAAGGTTCAGCTTGGCCAGTCGAGATTCATACGGAAGCTTCGCTATTGCGGGAACCAGTTTAGTCGCCGTTCTCTGAACCTTTTCCAGAAGCTCACTGTCTTTTTTAAAGTAGGGGCTAGCCGCTTGTATGCAGTACTCAAGTTTAGGACGAACGAACACTGTATACAAAGTCAAAAACGTTTTAGCGTCGACATGACTAAAAGCTCTACGTATTGACCATAAGGTTCTAAAACCTTTGGCGGCTATTGCACGGCAGTGTGCAGTAGTCTTTAAGTCTTGACTAACGATAACTCCTAAGTCATTATATGTCTGGACGACAGGTAGCTCAGTGTTATTCATCGTGTATGTATCTGTGCCTTGATGACCGATATGCATCACAACACACTTGGAAGTATTTATCGGCAACTGCCATGTTTGAGACCATTCAGATAACTTCTTCAGGTCATTTTGAAGTTCTAAGCTATCACTCTTACATCGTATCGTTCTCCATATCTTGACATCGTCAGCATATAGCAAGACCGATGATGACAGGAGACGATGGAATTTTATTTTGATAATGTAATTAGAAGATGAAGATTATCAGAACTATGTGATGATATATTACCGCAATACATTTCAAACAATCTGATCACACATTATATACTTGTTAAGAACATTTATATATATGCAGAAACAAATAGAATCAAGTGACCCAATAAAAGAGTAGATGATAAACATTCATCATCCTAAACATATAATTGAAACAAGCCATAAAATATTGATCTTAACTCGGCTTTTGTGGTGTGTATACTAAGGTTTATTGAAGCCTTATATATATACGAAATTTTAAGCCCCCTTTGTGTATTCAAAAACAATTTGTTCCCACCTTAAACCTACCCTGGTAATATTAGCTTATTATCCAAAATGATTAGGTTTTAAAGCAATTAGTCCCTTTTATAAATTTCGATAGAACAATGAAAAGACGGAGTTGATCTGAAAAATTTGGTGATATATTTGCGCTATACATTTCGAACAATCTGGTCACACACACATATTCTTGTTAAGGCATTTTTTTTTATATGAAAATTAATAAAGGTCAATGAAATAAAAGTTCAAGTAAAATAACAAAAGGGGGGAGAAAGAATAAGAAATTGTCGCGTTATCCTAGACCATAGAATAACTTAAGGATTACCAAGGTAAATTCAAGGTTACGACAAATTGTTTTTGTACATATAAGGGGGGGTGGTGGTTAAATTTACGAATAGCCAAGGCTTCAATAAACTTAAGAATTCGTTCTTGACAATTTCTATACAACGTTCTAAATGCTGTATTAATTGTCAATTTTGTGCCCAAGTTTCGCTATCGATGAACCTGGTTTTATAATTCCCACAGTGATCGGATCATTTGAAACACATTGATTTTGAAGCCATCTAGGCTTTTAAATTGTGTTCACATTATTATTATTACTCTTATCATTATCCTTATCTCCTCTTATCCCATTTCCAGTCTAGTTGACCTTTTATTTTTATATATAAATGTTCTTATATTATATATCATCACATTTATCAAAGGGGCTAATCACTTTAGAATTTTAAGTACATTTTCATTTACACACCTCTATGGTTGTTTAGTCGATAAAATATTAAAGATTCCCATTGTGAAAATTAGAACAAAACATGTAAGCGAACAATATTGTTTTCAATTAAATTGTTATCAGGCTTTACTCTAATATACAAAAAAATGTTAAACCAATCAAGAGAATTTGAGTTAATCATCACAATGAAATAGATTACATCACCAACTTGTACTTTTATCTATTATTATGTGCGATAACATAATCTATTTCTAGTATAGGGGTTGTGGAGATTATTAAGTTTTTGATTGAGATCATGAACCGATTGATGTTGACACTATCACCATTGGGTGCCCGCTCGGTGGTCAAGGTGGTTAAGCGTTTGCGCGCGAGACCGAAGGCCCTGGGTTCGAATCCCGCGAGCGGGATCGTGCATGCGCACTGCTAAGGAGTCCCACAATAGGACGAAACCGCCGTCCAGTGCCTCCAGGTTTTCAGTTATGGTGGTCTAACATCAATTGGTTCATGATCTCATAATCTATTTCATTGACTTGATTGGTTTAACATTTTTGTATAAATATTCATTTATATTAGAGTAAAGCCTAATGACAATCTGATTGAAAACAATATTGAAATCATGAGTCAATTAAAGCTAGACCACCATGGGAAACCTGTAAGCACTGGATGGCCGTTTCGTCCTAGTATAGGACTCCTCAGCAGTGCGCATCTACGATCCCGCACCCCGCGAAATTCGAACACAAGACCTATCAGTCTCGCGCCAGGCGCCTAACAAACCACTGATAATAATCATCTGCTCATTAGTGTCTGACTTCAAGAGAAACTCCTGGAGTTCTAGTGAGAAGCCAGGTCTGTTGTGAGATATCAGATCACTGATGACAATGGTGTACGGTGGCGCAACTTCGTGGATTGATTGAATTAAAACATTAACACCGTAGGATGCCGGCTCAGTGGTCTAGTGCTTAAGAGTTCGCGCACAAGACTGATAGGTCCTGGGTTCGAATCTCACGGGGAGCAGGATCGCGGATGCGCACTGCTGAGGAATCCGATACTAGGACGAAATGGCCGTCTAGTGTTTCCAGGTTTTCCATGATGGTCTAGCTTCAATTGATTCATGATTTCAATCTGTGAAAATTTCTAAAATCTCCACAAAACCCTTTCCAATGAAAACAATATTGTTCGCTTACGTGTGTTGCTCTAGTAAATTAAAGTTATCACACTAGTGATAATTTTCAGTAGCGGAGATTAAACTTAATTTTATAAACTATTTCTTGCTCGTATATTCGAAACTCATTTCTCTACTTCTCTCTTTCTATGTAGTACATTTGTTCGCTAAAATTAAACTCATATTCTATTTGAACATAAACTAAGATGAATAAATGTTTTATTGAACACATAACTCTTCCCACCTTCCTTCAATCGATTGAGTATTCAACTTCTTTTTGTTCATAGGTGATAATCATTGTAAAAAATAATCACATTAACAATGCCATCTACATCTAACTACACTCTCTGTCTTCCCTTAAACCGTGAGACTAAAACTGCTTTGCATCTTTCTTTCTACGAACTGATTCTTTCTTCGTGTACTATGTCCTTACATACAATCTTTCTTTTATGCATTACCATCATTGTCGCCTCCGTGGCGCAACCGGTTAGCGCATTCGGCTGTTAACCGAAAGGTTGGTGGTTCAAGCCCACCTGGAGGCGGTTCTCACTGCCCCCGAATGCCCTGGTACGGCTCAGAGTGGGGAGAGTCCGCTCTCCCTCTCCAAATGCTCTCACATGACCACGCGTATATAGCCTCTGCCATGGAAGTCCTACTCACTGCCTTCTCATGGCGGGGGTGTTGTTTACGAAATTGAGAGGACGAAAAGCGAATGTCCGACCCTTCAACCGGATTCCAAACCAATGGTGCACATGGGTTCCAGTATCCTGCGGGAACAAATGGTGTATGAACCAATCGTTGGTCACCGGCTACCATTGGACTGCATCTCCTTACGATGCTCCACTGCCTTGTGAATCCGACTTTCAGGTCGAACTCTCGGGATGTGGCCCCCTAAGGAAACCACCTGCTTCGGTTTGTACACCCAGGTAGTATCACAGCCCTCACACATATCGAATGAGATTTGTGTGGCGCATATGTATTTGGTGCCTCCTTGTACCAATATCTATTTGTTAAAATAAATAAATAAATAAATTCGGCATTCATCTTGTTGTGTTAATGAGGTATGGCAACTTGGACCGATGCATATATGTGTCTGGTCCTACGTTGCAGCTGACTGACTGATATTATAATTTATGTATCTTAACAATCTAACTCACAGACTATATGAAAAAAAATCAAAAGGAACTTTTTGCTTTCTATGTATTGAAATTGTAGCTAGTAGAGTAAACTAGAATGCATGATTTAATTTATTTGGAACTTGTTAGTTGAATATACATGTATCCATGTATTGTTGTTCATATTGAGATCTTAACTCATTCATTATCGCTTCAAACTCCAACGTACTATCCACTAGGCTACTGAGTTCGATTAACTAATAACGTATTCAACGGTATTAGTCTATTTTCAATATTTTGTATTTACCTGTTACTGTGGATCCTATTGCTAATCACAATCCAAACATACTAAAACTCATAACCAAAAAGAAGTATCTAAGCAGTTCATTCAGAATGCATATATTTTCCACTAGAGAATATCTGACTGTCTTATCAATTACATGATCTATTTGTATATGGAAGTAATTGATGAGTTTTAATAAATCATGTTACAGAACGAATTAATTGATGAATTAGACATCATTAGACTTTAACACTAGAATTATTTTGATTTTTAAGCTAAATTTCTTTGGAATACTATCTCTGCAGTATGTACAACTGGTTGACTGATCAAAGACTAGTGGACGTACCTAATCTAGTTTCAATAACAGGTGGAATAATAACTCAGAATGCTATTAGTCTTGATGTGTTTTACTTTAAAGTTGTGGTACAATTAAATCCGTATCTTTGAAGCTCGCAACCTGAGTAGTTGATTCTTAAGGACACAATAAAGACTTTTATAAATACTCTCTATTTCCCGTCTATACCATCGTTATTTAAAGTGGGAATAAACATGTGACTTTCGTTTTTTCGTTAGTTGAAGGCATAGTAGATGGTCAGTTGAAGAGTATTTTATACTATATTCATTCATTGAGTTAATTTGTTTTTTCATTATTAGGGTAATATTTCAATCTGTGTAAATGCTTGCTGATCATAACAGTCCATGACAAATTCTATCTTCAAATTCTCTCGTATTATTAAAAACCAAATTTACTTAATACAATTTATAATAGTTGTCTATTTACTTGTTTATTTGAGCACATAAATATTCGTATAAAGAGGCACCGAATACATATATGCCACACAAGTCAAATGATTTGTGTGAGGACTGGGGTACTGCCCGGGTGGTTTTCTTAGGGGGCCACTCCCAGAGTCTTTGACATAAAGTTCTAATCCGCAAGGCAGTGGAGCAACGTCCTATGGTAGCCGGTGACCAACGATTGATTTATACACCATTTGTTGTTTCAGGTTCCCTGAGCCATTGCGCATGATTGGTTTGGAATGAGGGTTTTCCAAATTCCCTAGGTGAATCTTCCGTATACACCAACTCGGTTAAATCACCGAACATTCCCTTTTCATCTTTTGAATTTCGTAAACAACAGTTATGTCACGAGAAGACAGTGAGTAGGACTTCCCTGTGAATGGCTGTATACGTTTGGCCATGTGAGAGCATTTGGAGAGGGAGAGTTGACCCTCCCCACTTTCGGCCATACCAAGACATTTGGGAGCATTTTTTTAACACTTGCATAAAATCCGAATGTCAATTAAACTGTAATAATTAAAACTAATTAATTATACTTTTCAATAATATAGGCAAAATCTCCTGAAAATGACTGTTCATACTTGTCACGTATAACCTACTCATGGTTCACAAGGTGAGTTAGTACAGTATTTTTTGCAAGGGGGGTTAATTATTGTCGTGTGTTTTTAAAAAACTTTTACACATCCATTATTTTAATGAATGATGATTGTGCTATATCAACTCTCAAATCTAAAGAAATCATAGTCCTTACAACACCAAAAATCTTAGATGTAGAGCCCTTAGAAGTCTTAAATAAAAAATAGTACGATGATCCAATATTTTATATTTTGATGAATCTGGAAATGATGCCAGTCTGTGATGAGAACATTTTGGCGAAATTAACTAAAGTAGACTGATGAAATACATTATAAGAATACTTCAATGTTGTTTTTTCAATGTTTTAATGAAATTAACTCAGACAATACCAATGGTCTAATTGATCTAAAAGGTTTGTAGTACTTAGTGAGAACGAAACTTATAACTGTCCAATATAAAAAAAAGAACGAACTACAACACTACGTACTGTGAAGTGGTTTGGAAGATTTGTAGCAAAGGTGGAAAATCTTAGTGAATTTGGATTCTCTGAACTGGTGGGTTAAATTCTGAAGTTTTCATTGTCTACTTAGATAATAACATTCGCATAAACATCATGTTGAAATCGGTGCTGATGTTTCTGTCTAGAGAGTGAGACAATAAAAACTTTCATGAATAAATTACACTCAAGTTTAGACAATTCAAATTCTTTGAAAATCATATACCATTGAAATCATCTTTAGCTAGATTATTTCAGTGTTTGTTAAGGATGCAGAGGAATATACCAATCATTATCATGTTAAGTCTAATGATGTCCTTGGACTCTAAATGGGCATTCCCTATTGGCAATTATTTATTTCACTCGTTAAATATTGTACAGATGTTGTTTTCTATTTTTATCGTACGATGTGGTTGGTATATAAATAGAGTATGTCTGAAATATAATGATTCATATCTCAGAGGCTGTGACTTACGTTCTGGACTCAACTGGCTGGGATAGACAGCGGAACAGGGCCTTACGTGTTTTACGTGTCACTGTAATCGATCGATAATATACGCTTCACTCTAATCTGCAGTCCACCCGTTACAACAGTGTTCTACATAATATGGTAATAACCCAAACAATGAATTGATTCTCAATTGAAAACAAGGATCTCATCAATCAATTATCTGAAAAACTATTCCTTTTAAATAATGAATGGCAAAGAGAAATGTTTTGAGGGAAAGAATTCCACTTCTTCATAGAAAGTTACATTGTATAAGCTTTACTTCAATTCTTTTTTCATTTTGTAAAATTAAAACGCAAACGAAGCTACAGTCCGTTATAACAAAATTTCAGTCGGATGCATAAAATAACGAATAGAAATTAGTGTATGATAGTGATAATCATAGTAATAATGAGCAAAACAGTTCAGTTAGCAAAGGTACAATCAGAAAGAATTCTTCCAGTTAAAGAAGTTACATCCATTTTTTAAAATAAAGAAAATACAATACAGTTATAGTAGGATTGCCAGTAGTAGCTTATATTCTGAGCTATATCTGATAACGTCTCTAACCGCTGTGTTGCACCATCTATAGGACCTCAATCAGGGAGTCGTGAAGGTCCGGCATAAGTAATCCTTAATTAGGAGCATTTTTCCGGTATTCAATAGTTGCCAATATTTCTTCAAATAACCCATAGTATTATTAAATAAGAAAAAGAGAATTCAGTAAAGAAATCTTTCACTTCTCGACGAAATCATTTACTTAAGCTGTACATTAGTATATATAAAGTTATATATGAAAAATATATGTCTATAAGAGGATAGAAAAGATGGTATCATAAAATAGATTCAAGACTAAATAACAAATGAGGTGGTAAGGATGAAAATAATTTACAGATCAGATAATTGTCCAATTGACAGATATGAAGAAAAAATGACAAACATAAAGGTCATAATAATAATATAAACTGAATAATAGTCGAATAAAAGTACAAGAAGAAAGAAAAGAAAACCCACCCAGAAGCATACCCATTAAGGGAATTAGGGTCATGGAAGGATGAGAGGTTGAATGAATCGTTTCTGCACGCAAAGTTCTGACTTGAGTTCGTGGATTGTCAATGCCTCATCAGTGCATAAAATGTTGATTCGACACGCTTTTGATCCAATTCTTTTGACTCTGTAGATTACTTTAAGAGTCCTTTGGAACGATGTGTCCACAGTCAATTAAATACTCCTGTATCGCATTCACCTTTTAAAAGCCAAGCCGGGGATAGTGTTCTGAGATGGGTTTGGAATGTGATCGCTTTGTGCGGCCTATGTAACGTGCCTCACATGAGCAAGTAAATTTATAAATACACATTGATATGGTCCAAAGCAGAAGTTTATCCAAGAATGGTAGGCCGGCTTAAGAAAACGATTCGGAGCTTAGCTGCGTAGAACGTTTTATTCTGACCCGTAAATTTATGAAAATCATTATCACTATTCTGTTTTTTGTCTTTTATACTTTCTAGTTTAATAATCAAAGGATTTCGTAAACCTGTTGAATTTAACGATATATGGCGATTAGATTCACAGCATTTATCAGCCAATGTATCAAAGATATTCTTAACTAACTTGGACAAATATTTAATACCAAATAAATCAACTAATAATTATCTGTAAGTTAATTATTGTTCCATTTTCTATAATTTCAACAGTTGAGATCATGAGTCAATTGGAGCTAGACCACCATGGAAAACCTGGAAGCACTTGACGGCCGTTTCGTCCTATTGTGGAATTCCTCAGCAGTGTGCATCCACGACCCCGCGTCGCGGGATTCGAACCATGATGGTCTAGCTTCGATTGACTCATGATCTCAACTGTTGAAATTACTACAATCTCCACAAAACCCCCTCCCATTTTCTATAAATCAATATTCGTTTAATTACTACAATATATATCTTACTAATTAATTGTGTATATGTGTATATGTAGGTTATCAGAGTTCTAATGAAAAGCTATGACTAGTGAAGTTTAGTAATGTTGAATATGTGATAGTTATCCATTGTAGTAATGTAAGAGGGTCGTTCAATATCTCAACTTGGTTAAAGTTGGGTATATAAACCACTGAGTGTAACAGCTCAGAAGTCTAAACATGAAGCTTTCGCTGTGAGACTAGAAAGTCCAGTTGTCGATGCACAATGAGGTTGTAGATGTGAACTACAAAAACGTAGTTATCTCTATGGTAATCCATGTACTAATGAAATAATATTAATCATTAGAAATTGATGAATAAACAATAAATAAACTTTAAATTGTGTTACATTCAATAATTTGGTCCAGTTAAGAGTTTCTATCAAATTTTTATCTATACAGAAACTATCAGTTAAGTCATTTGGCTTTCAGTTAGTAAAATTGCAAACTTGATATTTACTTCGTTTTGTATGAGCACACGTTATGATTAACTCTTGAATGTGCATAAAATTTCTATTTGATGGATTGGATTCATGTTCTTGTTATGTCATTCAGTTTGGTGGCTACAATGAATTCTTTAAAGAAATGAATGCAAACTAAAGTATGGAGCCGTTGTCAATTGCTGTTTTAATATAATACTGACATTCAAGATTCTTTATTGAGGTTCTTTTTTACTTCAATGATTGTTAACTTCAATTAAAAATTGTATTCGTATACTTGCTAGTTGATTCTTATCTCGCTAATATTAATGAACTTTAATCAATAAATGTAGAGTATTCACTGTAAAATTGTATATCCTATGTCTATCTCACATCATGAAAAATTCATATCTAGTGCTTTTTAGTTATCTGTAATTATTTAACTAAGGTTATTGTTAGGGATTAAATGTTATTGGATTGTAATAAGGATGGATTAGATAGACAGAATATTACTAGTATAGGGGTTGTGGAGATTATTAAGTTTTTGATTGAGATGATGAACCGATTGATGTTAGACCACCATAACTGAAAACCTGGAAGCACTGGACGGCCGTTTCGTCCTATTGTGGGACTCCTCAGTAGCGTACATCCACGATCCTGCTCGCGGGATTCGAGCCCAGGGCCTTCGGTCTCGCGCGCGAACGCCTAACCTATTAGACCACTGAGATGGCCGGCGTCCAATGGTGATAGTGTCTAACATCAACCACCACTGAAAATCTGAAAGCACTGAACGGCCGTTTCGTCCTCATGGAAGATAGTCGAGCAAATACGTGAATTGGTTTAGGTTAGACATTAACACCGTTGGATGCCGACCAACTCAGTGGTTTAATAGGTTGAGCGTTCCCAAGCGAGATTGAAGGCACTGGGTTGGAATCCTGAAAGGCGGGATCGTAAATGCGCACTGCTAAGGAGCCCCACAATAGGACGAAACGGCCGTTAAGTACTTCCAGGTTTCCAAAGGTGGTCTAACATCAATCGGTTCATGATCTCAATCAAAGACAGAATATTATTGTCTCAATAAATTAATATATTTTAAAAAGATTGGATTACATAATCAAGAGAGAGGATATGACGAAAATAATTAATTTCAAGAAGGGAAACCTTATCAAACAAAGTGTTTGTTTGTTTATTTTTTGCAATAAAAATAAAATCCCAGTAATGATATGTTATAATAAATGTAGATAGAATTTGTTGAAGTTAGACATTAACACCGTTAGATGCCAGCCAACTCAGTGGTCTAGTGGCTAAGCGTCCACACGCGAGACCGATAGGTCATGGGTTCAAATCTCGAGTGCGGGATCGTTGATTCATACTGCTGAAGAGTCCCACAACAGGATGAGACGGCCGTCTATCTTCCATTGACTCATGAATTTAATTACTAAAAAATAAGTCATTTTTCTTTTACTAATGAAAATTCAGGCTTCATGTTGTAGATAAAATTTCTGTTTATTTTTCTGAAGTCGAAAACGAAAACATCTTGCATAAATTTAGATGAATTCTATGGAAAAATGTTGAGGTGTTTCTTGGTGTAGCAGTAGGTTGGAAGTAAGCCAGGGGCGGCCAAACCAAAATATGACACAAATTCATGTAGTCGCTGTGAAGTGTACTGAGTTATGTTGGTAGGTGTAGACTACCTGGTTGAGATGAGCGAGACGATAGCAAACGATAGTTGAAGACTTTGAACAACGTGGCTCAAAATCGTTTGCAATGTCGCAGGTGTATCCACTCTTTGTGTTCTCCCAAATTCTTATATTCTAAATTGTTCATGTCCCTTTTTTCCTCTTTCCAAATTTATTTCACTGGATTATACTCGTTAAATAATATCGCCAAACCCTAATCTTCCCGATTACTGCTTATACTCTTGCTACCTCTACCACTACGGGATTTGAATCGACAACTGCATCTCTGTGCTAATGTGGTGTGGCAACTCGAACTGATACACATACGTACGAAATTCTACGTTGTTACTGACTAATTAATACCATGTAGAAGTTTGCTTCTTAGTTATTCGACAGGCATTAAATCTGTTTATTCTGATGGTCTTATTTTTGATTGATTCTTTTCTTAAATTTCATTGTCTTCACTTGTTTATATGTTTAAGTTAATTATCTTGTTCGATTGACCTTCGACCATATGGTTGATAGACCTGTTTCTTGTGAGTTACTAGATTGCGTTGTAGTCATCGAGAACACAAGTGGGGATCATAGAATGTATTTGAACACAAAATTACAGAACAACTTAGTAAAATCTGAGAACCATACAGTAAATATTTCATTTACAAAATTTCAATCAATCGTCTCAAACTTTACTGTTTCTTCATTTCCACAGAAATCATTCTCTGTCCACGATCTATTTTCTTCGATCTTAACATTCTGCTATCAGACATTTGACTTTCGATTAATGATACATACTACTTATATCTGTTGACATCAGTAGCACACATCACAGTGTCTATTTCGATGTGTCTGTTGATTGTCACTTAACTTAAGTGCCATATTTCTGACTTGAATATATCAAAGAATCTCATTTCTTTGATTAAATAAGATTAATCAATCTATTGTGTAATATGTAAGTTGTAAAATGGTTAACATAGCTTACCTTACTGTATTGTGTATCTAATTACTAAAGTGTCATTTATGAAGTGATAAAGTTGACCTGTTTTATTAATTTTTCAAACACTTCTTTGAATATTTCGATGTATTTAGTTCTATCTAATCATTCACCATTTTTGAGGTAGATGATTCCTGTAGATTATCTCTGAGGTAGGAGGAATAATAGGAACTGAAGAGGGAGGTTGATTATGAATACAGTGGTCTTGAGTGCTGTTAGAGGTATGAGGGCGGTTACCACTTCCCGGTTGCCCACACCATGGAAGGGTTCTTCTCGAGGTACCTGAAAAGAAAATTGGATTAGAGGTGGTCTTAGTGACCTGAGGACGTGACCGCAGTACCCAAGGGACAACTGCTTGATTTCGATCACACACGACCTTTTCATGAGTAATTTCTGTGTTAGCTCCGTACTTGTTCAGACCTTACCGACGGAGACGGATATCCGTGGGATAAGGCGAGGTGTGCATTTTTAGGGTCGACATTTTCTAACATCACCCCTCCTTGTGGGAAGGCAGCATGGCTGTTATGCTGGTTGTCTGAAGGAAACACCTTACTGCTGTCACACCTCTGTACAGTCAGCGGTACGACTTCGCCTTCAGACCTTGGGTTTGTTGCTTTTAGTTTTACCGCTCTTCAACCGACCTGTCTGACATGGTAGGACCTTGAGAAATGGTTGTTGCAGCCAGTATAGCTCGATTGCTTCATCACGATAGGTAAGCCCGACCACCACGTCAAGGTAGCAACAACGGTAGATTAGCTCAGTTTTAATGATTGTTTTTGTGACGAACAATCCCTAGCGAGGTCAACTAATATACATTGTTGAGAAGTTCAGATCTAACATTAAATCTTTATTTAATACTCTGTTATCAGTGATGATTTTTTATTTGGAAAAAATATTCCAACTCCATAGTGCAACTTTATTCATCTAAATCAATTGATTGTAACTATCTACGATTCGATGGACCATAGGCAGCCGACCAGCATTCTTCAACCCACTCTGTCTTGGGCATTCCTTTCTAGTTCTACCCAATTTTTGTTCATTCTTCTCATGTCTTTCTTCATTTCTCAATGTAATGTATCCTTTAGCCTTGAGGATTCCATGTGAGGGCTTGCCTTGTGACGCAGTTGAGTGCTTTCCTCAATGTATGTCCTATCCACTCTCAGCGCTTCTTCCTCCTCTGGGATCTGGTTTGTTCTTTCCCATAGTAGGTTGTTGCTGATAGTGTCTGACAAACGGATCCGAAGTATGTTGCGTAGACAGCTGTTAATAAACACTTGTATCTTCTGGGTGATGGCTTTCGTAGTTCTTCAAGTTTCCGTCCCATACAATAGAACTATTTTGACATTTGTATTTAAAATTCTAACCTTGGTGTTGGTTGACAGTTGTTTTGGTTTGCAGATGTTCTTCAGTTGTAAATATGCTGCTCTTGCTTTACCGATCCACGCCTTCACATCTGCATCAAATCCACCGTGTTCATGAATGATGCTACCCAGATACATAAAGTTTTTTACATCCTCCAAATCTTCTCTGTCAAGTGTAATTCGATTGGTACATGCTGTATTGTATCGGAGAATTTTGCTTTTCCCTTTGTGTATATTGAACGATTCGATTTACATTTTCCATTAATTACTCATAGATCTACTTTGAGTCACAATTCGGTTGTATGATAAGAATAATACATATATGTTAAGGAACTAGTACCATTCAATAAAATACAAAGCTTTTCCCTTTGTTTATTTAGTTTAATGATTTGCACTTTGATTTTACAACGGATATTTCTGACAATGAACGATCTTACTTACAATACAGACTGTATCTACTGAGTACAACTTAATGTTTACAGTTTTATACTACACTGTTTATATGTAGTATCCACCGTCTATGTAAATTAAAGTACTTGTAGTGCATTTCAAAACTAATTACTGTAATGATAACTAATTTACTATTCTGAATTGAAACTTATCTAAAGAAAAATATTTACTATTGTGTATATTGAAAGTTTGTTTTTGATTTCAGTAAACACTACTAGCTATTTGTTTTCAAAGACTAAAAGATAATCTGAACTCATATATATATGCATCATACAAGTCACTTGATTTATGCGTCGGCTATGATACTGCCCGAGTGCCTAAACCGAAGCAGGTGGTTTTCTCAAGGGGCCACACCACGAACCTTTAACCTACAGATCTAATCCACAAGGCAGTGAAGCAATGTCAGGAGATGCAGTCCCATGGTATCCGGTGACCAATAATAGATTCATATGCCATTTATTTCATTAGAATCCTGGAGTTCATATACACCATTGGTTTAGAATCAAGGTTTCCCAACTCCCCTAGGTGGATTCTCCATATCAACCAATCTGATTAAATCGTCGAACATTCGCTTTTCGTTCTCTCAATTTCGTAAACAATATGCGTGATGCGAGAAGGCAGTGAGTAGGACTCCCATGAGAGTGACTGCAAACGCGTGGCACTGTAAGAGTATTTCGAGAGAGAGAGAGCTGACTCTCCCTATTCTCGGGGGCGATTATACTGTTAGTGTTATTTTAAAAGAAAATATTGAATAAACCACTTATTAGTGGGTTTTTTTTAAAATTTTACCAGCACTTACCGTAGTTGGATGATTGGTGAGGGATTTATGGGAAAAAAATGACTAGATATTTACTTAAAAATATTTTTTAATAGTCACCAATTGTCTTATATTTGCATTAGAAAATCTCAGGATTGGCAGAATTCTTTGTGTGTGTGTGTGTGTATGCTTTTAACACTTTTACTTGAACTGAGCCAGTCAGTCATAATCTACGTAGATTTTAGTACAGATGTATGTTAGTTCAAGTTGCTGTTCAGACCTATACAACAAGATGATCTCAACAAAACTAATTGTTAAACAGTAGAAATAATTGTAGTATCAATCGTAGCACGGAATGTAAAACATTGAGAATATGGTTTAGAAATATGTCATGAATGGGTATGTATGTATGAAAGAATACTGGAACTCAAGATGTGGAGTATGATAAAAAGTGAGTGCACCTACACCGTTTTGACAGATTCTGAGCCATGTCATTTGTTGCTTCTAACAACTGATCGTGGTTATTTAGAGGACTTTAACAAGGTATTGTGCCATCTATCTACACAGTTCGTATCGATGTTGTACATCATGTAACAAAACAGATATAAGGTAGCTATACTAGTTTAATGTAAATAAATGCTGTGAGAAATAGTCGTGTCCATCAAAAGGATCAAAATTTCTTTGTATATATTGATCGTAAAGGTTGAAAGAGAGGTTGAGACATTCTGACTATAGTCTACAGAATAATTTTAATCAATAGCTGGTTAACAGGACTCATGATCATGGTGTCTCGAATGCACCTCTTTAATTTTTGATTTTCAACTTTAATTTACAATTTCATTTCGTAAATTATTTTCTCTAATTTTATTCTGTGTATATATAATGGTTTGAGTTTTCTTATTGATATTAAAGTCTCTGTTTGGTTGATGTCTATTGACGTATGTGCATTATGAGCGGATTACCTAGATACTGCCTCTAGTCACAAAGTTTTAGTAAAGTTTGTTTGTGAATAACAATGTCATCAAGGATTATGGTTTCGTCCTAGTTGTGGGATCAGTCAGCTGGATATATCTTGATCCCAGTGTAGACTAATTAGATGCAGTCCTTATTATTAATCATAGTAAAACTCAAACCTTTATACATGTAACTTTACAACAGTTGGACAATTTGGCGGTTATCTAAACCTGATAAGTCAATCGATAACTTGTTAATATTTGTGGTGAAATGTGATTAGTTCTATTTCATGTTTGACAAATTCTGTAATATTTATATGATCAGTTATCTACGTCATAAAAGAAAAGTGTAATGGATGCGCACTGCTGAGGAGCCCTATACTAGGACGAAACGGCCGTCCAGTGCTTCCAGGTTTTCCATGGTGGTCTTGCTTAAATTAACTCATAATTTCAATCTGTGATATTATTTTATGTTCAAATGTCTTTCAGTGATGAAAAGATGCTACTTTCTTCCTCTGTATTTATTATGTATAAAAGAAAAAAAATCGAATGATAGGACTGATTTAAAATGGGGAATTTATTTACTTTAAAGGTCCTATTAAAAAAATGTTTAAATAATTTCTGTTACTTCACTGTAACAGATATCCGAAGAAGTTTATGAGCAAAGAAAAGTAGAAAATTCGACTGATAACCATATTTTAAAAACTTCTAATAGGGTATGGCAACTTGAATCGATGTATATATGTGCCTGGTCCTATGTGGGATAACTAAATGAATCGATTTATAAGAACTTCTACTTTTTCTGAAACTTAACTTTTGAACTCTTGTATGTGATGTTTCAATATTCATAGTAGAATTTTTAACATTTTCAATTTGAAACTAATAACACTTTAATTACTAATTGTATTTTGAGGAGAGGAGAGAAGGAAGGGAGAATCACCTGATTTCGGGCAGGTTGACCATATCGAGTAAAACACAATGCTTATTCAATTACTAGTATAGCTAATCCATGTCGTGTAGAGACAGGTATCTACCTCAGTACAATAGAAGGTGGTCGCGCAATTTGGTGGATTGGTTGATGTTAGACACTATCACCATTGGATGCCGGCTCAGTGGTCCAGTAGGTTAAGCGTTCGCGCACGAGGCCGAAGGCCCTGGGTTCGAATCTCGCGAGCGGGATCATGGATGTGTACTGCTGAGGAGTCCCACGATAGGACGAAACGGCCGTCCAGTACTTCCAGGTTTCCAAAGGTGGTGGTCTAGCATCAGTCGCTTCATGATCTCAATCAAAAGCTTATTCAATTCCTCAAATTTACTAGTTCGAATAAAATTGTTTTACCCTTTAAATCACACTGCTATTCTATGCTAATTCTGTTTATTTATCATACTGTATTATGTTTAATTTCTTTCAATAACTTCTTTATTGTTTTCTTCAACAATCAGTGAAAAACGTCGTGCTTCTATGGGAAATAATATACATCATGGTACTAATGATTCATCAGATAGTGAATTTCGACGTAGATCAGCACAAAGTATTCTTGGCTTTGGTATTCCACAACATAATAAACATTTATATAAATCTGGATTAACAAATACCTATTCAGATGAGATGAATATAAGAAGGGCTAGTGAAGGTATTGCTTTATTGAATAATAATAAAACATCACTTCAAAGTAACAATAATGATATTCATCCCGATACTGATTTAAACCTTAAAACTCATCAAAATGAATCATTACAATCAATTGATAATCGAATGGATTCAATAAATCATGATTTACCATCCAGTACTATTATAGGTAATTACTTTTAATATTATTTTCTTTAATATGGTTGAATGAGATAAAGGAAGAGAGAATAGAATGAATAAAGAATACATTGTATGTTAGATCAAATGACAAAGTTTTCTTCATTTTTTTCTCCAAATGTATCTGTCAATTGTAAATAATAAAACTTGTAGTCATTTATGTTGATTGTATAAAGTTGAAATACATTCTCATTCCAGTATGCTACCAAATGTCTTGGTACGGCCGAGAGTGGGGAGAGTCAGCTCTCTCTCTCGAAATGCTCTCACATTACCGCGCGTATACAACCACTGTCATGGGAGTCCTACTCACTGCCTTCTCGTACCACGTATATTGTTTACGAAATTGAGAGGATGAAATGTGAATGTTCAGCGATTTAATCAGATTGGTTGATATGGAGAATCCACTTAGGGGAGTTGGAAAACCTTGATTCCAAACTATGGGACTGGATCTCCTGGCATCACCTCAATGCCTTGTGAATTAGACTTTTAGGTCGAGGGTTTCGGGTTTAGCCCCTTAATAAAACCACCTTTTTCGGTTCGGGTACCCATGCAGTATCCCAGCCCCCCGTACAAGTCGAATATATATGTTTGGTGCATTATTATACCAATATTTATATGTTCAAATAATTAAATAAATCGTTAAAGATAACTTTAAAAGTTATACGGAATTTTCTTATTTCAATAATTTGAGAAACCAATGCCAATAACCGTTTTATTTTATTTTATAACTATTTAATATGATTTTTAACTTTTGTTATTAACCCGGTAACTTTGCATTACTCAGTTGGAATTCAGTTATTGAGATTCTATAATATAATAATCGATCTTCATGATAAACTGGTGTCGTTCTAGTGAATAGTCATAATTTATGAAGTTCATTAACGTCAACATTGAGACAGAGTTCAGTGATAATAATCAATGATGATCATATTTTAAACGACTTAATTTTAGCTCATTTATCTTAAAGCAATATGCTCAATGTGACAGCTGAACTGAACATCCTGATTCACATCATTAGTAAAATCCATAGGTGTATATGAGTGAATATTTTCAAATTAGAGCAAAAGAATTGTTCATCTTTCAAATGAAACTCATATTTACAGTCTTTTTAATTTAATATTACACGTATATCATTTTATAAAGATATGAGCCTACTTTTTCTTTCGATCACCACAGATTGAGAATCTAAAAGTCACATTGTTATTTCTTTTCGTTTCCTGTTAATATATACATTAACATAGACATTGTTATTATTTTCAATAGTTGAGATCATGTGTCAATTGAAGCTAGACCATCATGGAAAAACTAGAGGCACTAAACAGCCATTTCATCCTATTATGGGATTCCTCAGCAGTGCGCATCCATGATCCCGCTTCATGAGATTCAAAATCAAGATCTATAGGTCTCGCGCGCGAGTGTTTAACCACTAGACTACTGAGTTGGCCGGTATTCAACAGTGTTACTGTCTAACTTCAACTAATCCAAAAAATTGAGTGACACATCCATCATTGTCCTCAGTCAATTACTATCTCACAACAGACTCGGGTGAACTTCTTTGGTTACTATTTTTCACTAGAACTCCAAGAACTACGTCTTGGAGACCGTCACTAATGAGCATATGATGATGAATATCAGAATGGGTTTTGTTGATATTACAGTATTCTCAGTGGTTGAGATCATGAGTCAATTGAAGTTAAACCATCATAGAAAACCTGGAACTACTGAACGGCCATTTTATTCTATTGTGGGACTCCTCAGCAGTGCACATCCACGATCCCGCCTTGCGAGGTTCCAACCCGGAGCCTTTTAATCTCACCTGCGGACGCTCTGCCTATTAGACCACTGAGCTGACCGGCATCCATCAGTGTTAAACCCTTATCTATTCATTGTGTACGTCTCAACTAAATTACAATATAATACCTTTAAGCGTAATAAACCAAAGAATTGTCTCTGTTATTTATAATATAGATTTATTTTAAATCGAATTGGATAGTTCACAGTTGTTTTTTTTACTGGACTGAAATTGATAAAAGTTGTATTGTCTGTCAACTCGTTTTTCTCCTTCCTTTCAACCTTATTTCTTTTCCATCTGTCTACTTTATCTCATTCTATTCTCTACTTATATTCTTTTCTTTTATTTGCTATCACACATAGTTTATGTTAACATATAATAAGTGTCTCAGGATATAATTTATTGTTTTGGTTTTCTTGTATATAACTGTACATAGCTGTTGTATTTCCTCATGTTTTTGTTCCATTCCCTTACTATTTGAATTTTTACAGAATGCCTCAAGTAATGTTTTTCTTTATATTATAGATTTTCATAGCATAAAAACCAGTAGGTGTTAAAACATGTGAAATTATTCGATATTCATCAGTATAGGGTTGTGGAGATTATTAAGTTATTGATTGAGATCATGAATTGATATATGCTAGATCACCACAATTGAAAACCTGGAAGTACTGAACGGCCGTTTCGTCCTATTGTGGGACTCGTCGGCAGTGTACATTCATGACCCCACCTCGCAGGATTCGAACTCAGGACTTTCAAGCTCGTGTGCGAACGCTCAACCTACTGGACCACTGATCTGGCCGGCACCCAACGGTGTTAATGTCTAAACTCAACCAATTCACGTAATTGCGCGACCATCTTCCATTGTTCTGAGGTAGATACCTGTCTCTACCCGACACAGATTAGCTCCACGGATCACAGCTTCTCATTAGAACTCTGAGAATTCCCTCACAAAGCTAGTCATTAGTGAACACATAGTAATTATCAGTATGGGGTTGTGGAGATTATTAAGTTATTGATCGAGATCATGAATCGATTGATGTTAGATCACCACTGAAAACCTCGAAGCACTGGACGATTTTTATTGTTTCTTTGTAATTTTATATTTATGTCTGAATCTATCAAAGAAATATAAACTGAAGTTAATATTTTGATCACGAAGTTATGTCAAGCTTTGAATCGCCGATCAACATTCTCCAACCCACTCTGTCTTGGACCTTCTTTTCTAGTTCTATCCAACTGTTGTTCATTCTTCTCATGTTTGTCTGCATTTCTCGGTGTAATTTGTTCTTTGGTCTTTCTCTTCTCTTCTGGCCCTGACAATTCTCAGTCAGTCAGTAACAACGTAGAACTTCGTACGTACGTACATCAGTCCGGATTGCCATACCATATCAGCATACAGATGCAATTGTCGATTGAAATCTTGTAGTGGTAGAGGTAGCAAAAGTAATATTAAAGATTAGGATTTGAAGATGTTATTCAAGGAGTACAATCCATCGAAATAAATTTTGAAAGAGAAGAAAAGGGGACATGAATTCAGAAGATTAAAATTTGGAAGAACACCAAGAGTGGATGCACCTGTGCCATTCCAAATGATTTTGAGCCATGTCATTCTATGTGAAGATAAGTTGCTCATGTTAAATTCCATTACTATTCATTGTCAAAAAATCAGTTAAACAATCTGCATTCATTTGATATGTTCACTCACTTTATTCCTTTTTTTCTTGACCGTTCTTCATCATATACTAAACTATACTACTTATTCATTGTTATTTCATTAGGTTTTTCCAAAGATCAACCAACACGTCGATCTGTACGTATACATGTTGGTACTAAACCAGAATATATGCCGGAATTATCAGAGATAAATACAGATTCTGCAAGTTATACACCGATAAATGAAAATGTAATCAGTAGTTATTATGATATATTTTTATTCGATAAGATTATATTAATTACTTTATTATCACTTTTCTAATTGATGTATCCATTAATAAGGTCGTACACTAGATTCCATATGTTTTACTTCATTTAGTTGTAATCTCAATCATTCTAATACAAAGGAATGTAAATAAATGTTTGCTTTGTAATTAGCGTTTTTTAGCGATTTAGTTTTCTACGGGATGGGGTCGCTAACCCCATGCCAAACCCTCCTCCTTTATCTGGGCTTGGGACCGGCAGTAGCCCCCCGGGAGGGAATCCAAGCGGAGTTAGCAACAATTCAATTTTTGATCAATGAGTTACATGTTCAAACATCTACTAAGACAACTTGAACTAACTGACATATTTCACTGAGTAATACGAGTAGACAGTCAAAAACAGTTTCTTCTTATTATAAAATCTTACATATATGATACTTTTTAAATAATATAGCAAAATACTTTTAGTTTCGATATCTTTGTACATCATGTTCGTAACTAAGGTATCTTATATTTATGTATTGATGGCACTAAATACAATGAATTTAGCTAATAACAAATATGTTTGCAATATTTTAATTAATGAAATAAAAGGTTACTGTATTGGAACAATGACACATCGTTCTGGTAAAAATCTTACCAACCATTGTGAATTTGATCGTACATTTAGACTGGAGTCATTTTATGAAGACAAAGGATAATTGGAATTACTAAATAAATAGATATTATTTGATTGTTATGAGGTCATCAATTTGAGCATCGTTTTTTGGTTATGATTAATTAGAAAGATGTATCCGTTTTCCTCTTGTGTCTTGGATTAGTCACTGTCGATCAGCTTGATGGATGGATTTCTTCCTAAGACAAATAACTGTATCTTCATTCTAAAAATTATACTTCTAGTAGCTTTCGTTATGAATGAATGTGTTGTAGTTACTAGCAATCATCTATACATTATTCTATAATACTAGTTAGTTACTGTAGTGAAGATACTCATATTAGGCAGTTATTCATAATGATGAAAGCACAAACTGCACTCTTATTAACCATAACCAATTTCCATTTTTAACATAAGTTTGTGATGTGGACTATTGATAAAATCATTTTCTATCAATGCAATATAGCTAGCAGGTAGAATTCAGGGTGTATGTTTTGTCCTATATGGAGCTCATCAATTAAGTTGTATCGAATGTCCGAAGCGAAATGATACTGAGTTCAAAATCCAAACTGAATATCAATTCAGATGTAAATTTATCTTTTTGATGAGTCCAAATTAAAGATGAAACGTATATTCTGTATTTCACTACTAACAACATTCTACCTATCTCTTAATAAATAAATATCTTATCAGAAGGGGTTTGTGGAGATTTTTAGAAATTTTCACAGATTGAAATCATAAGTCAGTTGAAGCTAGACCACCATTGAAAACCTGGAAGCACTAGACGGCCGTTTCGTCCTAGTATGGGACTCCTCAGCAGTGCGCATCCACGATCCCGCACCACGCGGGGCTCGAACATTTATATTTCTTTGTTAATATTATAAGATGATCTTAATTAAACAATCATTATAAACTAAGAATCATTGTACAAGTATTTCATCTTAATACGGGATTATATTCACTTGCTTAAAATGTAAATTTTCCCCATTTATTATCAATTTGGGGGCTATCTTGTCCCCGAATTCTCTGGTACGGCTGAGAGTGGGAAGAGTCCGCTCTCCCTCTCCAAATGCTCTCACATGGCCACGCGTATATAGCCTCTGCCAGGGAAGTACTACTCACTGCCTTCTCATGGCGGGGGTGTTGTTTACGAACTTGAGAGGACGAAAAGCGAATGTCCGACGCTATAACAGGAGTGGTGGACACGGAGAATTCACCTAGGGGATCAGACCTTCAGGTCGAAGGCTCCGGTTGTGGCCTCCTAAGAAAACCACCTGCTTCGGTTTGGACACCAAAACAATATCATAGCCTTCACACATATCAAATGAGATTTGTGTGGCGCATATATATTTGGTGCCTCATGGTACCAATGTTTATGTGTTAAAATAAATAATAACTATTTATTATGAATTACCAATTATGTATGTTTACAACTTTGTTTTTCTTTTTTCTTTTTCTTTTTATAGTCCGAGTTCTTTATGAAAGAGATCGATCATAAATCACCTATCGATGATCAATCAAACAATCATCTAATTAAAGGGAAAACTGTTACTACAAATGATGAATTAAATAAATCGATTGAAATCAATCAAATTAATCCAATAATGATGAAGTCATCATCATCATCCTCCTCCTCGTTATCATCGTCATATCTGTGTCATTGTTTCTCTATTATTTGTATTCATAAAATGAAATTTAGTTTATTATATGCATTATTGAAAACTTATGGGAAAACATTATTATGGTCAGCATTTTTAAAATTTTTATATGATATATTAGTATTTGTTAATCCATTATTATTAAAGTAAGTGAAATGGGGTTTGTCTTATTTTGTTTTGTTTTTTCTTAACATTGAATTTGAATCATTTATATTTAGGAATAGATTACTCATTGTATTGTGGGGCCCTTTTGTTTTGTTGTCGGATGATGTTGTCGAAAGGGCTCCGCACTTTAGTGGCTCGTGGATCTGACTCTAATTAGATCGTAATGAATGTTTGTTATCACCTATCCTCGTATATATATTCATCGACTTAAATCGTCTTAGTCAATAACGGAATTTAGATAAGTCAAATAACAAGAATCGACTTGTGAATACATATAGCTTGTATATAAAGCGAATGGAATAGAGAGAAGAGAAACGACGCAGAGTGGGATGGCTGGTAAGCTAACTCTCATTTTACCAAGAGTTAATCAATATTTATAGTTACACAAAAATAGGCTACAGACATGTGATGAATAGGATAGGAAGTGTACACAGATATATGCATCCATATAAAAACAATCAAGGTTGATAAGCGAATAAATTAACAAGGTCGAAATGTGACTCAACTAGAATGGGCTATCCGAAGGCTAGAATAAAGTGTATATGGGCTTAACATAGGAACCGACACTACAGCATTGACTTACACTTAATTAACTTAGATTATATTATTCTAATGGTTCTAAATGCTCTAGTATGGCTGAGAGTGGGGAGAGTCAGCTCTTTCTCTCTCGAAATGCTATCATATAGCCACGCGTATACAATCACTTAGAGGAAATTCCTACTTACTACCTACCTTCTTGTGGCATAACTGTTGTTTAAGAAATTGAGAGGACAAAAATCAAATGTCCAGCGCTTTAACCGGTTTGATGGTTATAGGGAATCTACCTAGGGAAGTTGAAAAACCCTGATTTCAAACCAATAGTGCACATAGGCACCAGGATCCTAATGAAACAAATGGCATATGAACCTATTATTGGTCACCGGATACCATGGGATTGGATCTCCTGACGTTGCTCCACTCCACCTTGTGGATTAGACCTTTAGGTTGAAGGTTTCAGGTTTTTAACTCCCTAATAAAACCACTTTTTTCGGTTTGGACATCCGAGCAGTATCCTAGTCCTTTAAAAAAATCAAGTAACTTTTGTGATGCATATGTATTCGGGGCTTATTTGTAATAATATTTATAAAGTATCATCCCACTTTTAAAGGCAATATTTGTCAAAATATGTGAAAATAATACTGGTAATAAACATGAATAAAAATAACATTCATATATAGAATATAATAGTAATAATTCTGTTAAGACCTACGTATGATAGTTCTCATTTCATGAATTATCAATATGTAAGTATTAAAAAGGTTAAAATAATAGAATAAATATCAGAAGTGGGTTTTGTGGAGATTGTAGTAATTTCAGTAGTTGAAAATCATGAGTCCTTTGAAGCTAGACCACCATGGGTCAGTTGTGAGATAGTAACTGACTGATGACAATGGTGGATGTGCCGCTCAATTTCATGGATTGGTTTAATTTACACATTAACACCGTTAGATGCCGGCCGGCTCAGTGGTGTAGTTGGTTAAGCGCCTGGCGCGAAACTGATAAGTCCTGGGTTTGAATCCCGCGAGGCGGAATCGTGGATGCGCAGTGCGGAGCAGTTCCATACTGGGACGAAACGGCCATCCAGTGCTTCTAGGTTTTCCATGATGGTCTAGCTCCAATTGACTCATGATCTCAACTATTGAAACAGAATAAATCTTGGTAGATTAAAACGAATTCTGTAAATAATCTTATAATCATTATGAATGTTTTAATTGATTGATCATAATCATTGAAACATTCAAGGATTAGATTTATAACACTTTTCTATTCAATCTTGAATATTTATTGTTGAATATATCTTGATAGTGGATATTGGCTATTGGCTAATTGAAATCAACTGAACTAATAGAGGTTATTCACTTTATTAATTTATTTAATGATTCAGTTATGATATGTAAATATGAAATGACAAATCCTCGTAAAATATCTGAAAATATTTCATTTCTACGTAGACAGTTTGTATAAACTGGTAAATATATTTCAAACTATTCGTTTTTGATACAGTGGTCTTGAGTGCTGTTACAGGTTTGAGGGTGGTTATCACTTCCCGGTTGCCCACATCGTGGAAGGTTTCTTCTCGAGGTATCTGAGAACGTGACCACAATACTCAAGGGACAACTGCTTGAGGTCGGTCACAAACGACCATTTTATGAGTAGTTTTCGTGTTAGCTCCGTACTTGTTGAGAGCTTACCGCCGGAGACGGATATCCAGCAGCATCGCTGTTATGCTGGTTGTCTGAAGGAAACAAACACCTTACTACCGTTACACCTCTGTACAGTCAGCAGTACGACTTTGCTTTCAGACGTTGGGTTTGCTGCTTTTAGTTGTACCGTTCTTCAACCGACCCGTCTGGCATGGTAGGACCTTGAGGAACGATTGTTTCAGCCAGTGAAGCTGGATTTCTTCATCACGATAGACAAGCTGGTCCACCACGTCAAGGTAGCAACAACGGTCGGGCTCAAAACCGATCACAATAACATCGGTGTATACACTCTGTCTTCGCTTAAACTAAGAGATTAAAATCTCTTCATATCTTTTTTTCTACGAATTAATTCTTTCTTTCTGTACTATATCCTTACATAAAACCTTTCTTTATATATTATCACCATTGAATTAACTACTTCTATGAATCTGGTGTTCGTTTTGCTGTGCTAATGAGGTATGGCAACTTGTACCGATGTATATATGTGTTTGGTCCTACGTTGTAACTGAATGACTAACTGACATTCGTTTTTGAGTTTCATTCAAAGAAAATAATGCAAAATGAAGAAAGAAAAATCATGAGATGTTGAATCTAATCAGAAATAATGTATTCATCACAAAATGGTTAGAGGCAAGAGTTCGATGTTATGTTAAGTGGATAGTCTTCATACTATCAAGGGTCCATTTTGCAGTCCTATATGTAAATTCAGTTTATAATAAGAACTGTTACTACATAACTGAAGTTGTAATTGATAAGAAAAGTGTTAGACTAGAGAGAAATTACAAATAGTATCATTCCTATGTGTGACAACACACAGTTTCGTATGATCATATTCAATCAATTGGTGATTAGTGTTCGTAACTACATGTTATTTGTGCTATCCATATTCATCATACTTCTCTAGTA
Source organism: Schistosoma intercalatum (assembly GCA_944470365.2). Taxonomy (NCBI): domain Eukaryota; kingdom Metazoa; phylum Platyhelminthes; class Trematoda; order Strigeidida; family Schistosomatidae; genus Schistosoma; species Schistosoma intercalatum. The sequence continues at coordinate 562,072 of OX103732.1, read as the reverse complement.
CTGATGGAAACTTGTGTTTGGCTTCATTCTTTATTAGTTATCAACAGGATGACTGTTTAAGATACTTTCAACTTTCTAGACATGGTAGTAGTTAGAGCTGGTTAAACTTCTTCGGTTTTCTCTCACTCTCTCTTTCAATTACTCCGATGACTTTGTGCTACTTGGAACTTGACAGTAAAATATATTAAAAGTCTAGTATTTGAACGAAGAATGTTCTTTTCGATAAATTCTCTTCAGACTCTACAATTATATATCCAAATTTATAATCCGAAAAATGACCAGTTTAAAATACATCTCCACCCTTTGAGAGTTATGGAGCCATTTGAAACTGGGTGATATAGGTTTGTCATACTCACAAGTAGCAACTAGCGCGAAAGTTAAACTATCCACATCCCATTGATGATAGCCTATCCACTTGCCTAACATTCAATTATAGTTATTGAAGTGCAATTCTTTCATCCCTTATTTGTCTTTTCCCGATTATTATTATCATTATTTGTTGTAAAATGTTTTATAGGTTATTATTGAATTTTCTACAAAATACTCAATCAGAACCAATATGGCATGGTTATTTATATGCTATAGCAATATTTATTGATACATCTGTACAATCATTAATATTACAAAGTTACTTTCATATTGTATTCAAACTTGGTATGAATATTAAAACAGCAATTACTGCAGCTGTATACAGGAAAGTAAGTTCATATTCATACATTATATGATGTGAATTGAATATAAGTGATTAGTTCAATGTTTGGGATACTCTTTTGAACTAGGAATCGAATTCAATGTTTCCATCCATAACGAAGTCAAGCATCTAATCATAGCCAAATCATGTACAACTTACTTACACTTTTCATACATGATGGTTTATTTCAAATCGATAAATTTCTCAATGATATTTGTTTTTTAGTCCTAGGTTCGACCATTTATAGGGTCTTGAATGGTGGGTAGTGCTTACAAAGTTTCATACAATAATGAGAAGCTTTATAACATTTTTCAGTTTTTCAGAGTTTTCTGTCTATGGCTAATCTGTAGTATAAAAGAAATTTCATACTGAAAACTCTTTCCTATTCTGTTTTAGAGTCTACGATTAAGTAATAAAGCTCGATATCAATCAACTACTGGACAGATTATGAATTTAATGTCATCTGATGCACAACAATTTGTCCAATTAATGCCATTTATAAATATTCTATGGTCAGGACCATTTCAAATAACAATTGCTATGGTATTTCTATGGAGAGAATTAGGACCTTCTGTATTGGCTGGTGTCGGTGTTCTATTATTACTTTTACCACTTAATGTTTTGGTAGCACGTCGATCAAAAATCTTTCAAGTAAGTTGATGTTAATGTAGCAACATGAATTATTAATTTACAAAACCAATTTGTACTTAATACATGGCTATTGGTTCATCCTACTGGATCCATTTTTGCTATTTTTTTTCTGTATTGTATGGTGTTGTGGTGATTATAAAATTAGAATGTTTCACATTCTAAACTCACTTTGGTTAGACAGTGGTTTAAAATCAAGAAACAATGCAATATAGGACTCCTTAACACTCACAACTCCGCATAAACTCATAGATTGATTGAGGTTAGATATTAACACTGTTGAATGCTGACTCAGTGGTTTAGAGTTTAAGCGTTTGCGCTCGAGACTGAAGTTTCTCAATTCATTTTCTTCGTGCAAGGTTGTTAATCCGTACTGGTGAAGAATCTCAGGGCGAGACGACAATTTACTGTTTCCAGGTTCTCAATGGTGATCTAGCTTCAATGGATTCATGATTTCATTTTTTTTATTAAAAAAAAATATCTCTTTCGTTTGTGAATGTAACTCAGTTGTTTCATACGATTTATTCAAATTCACAAAATCAAAATCAAATGTGAGTATCACGAATGTTCCTCTCTCTCTCTCTCTCTCTTAGTCAACCTGACCCCAATTCATATGAAATTATCACACAGTGATTATACATATTTTAATGATTTGTCTACCTAATATCACCTCACATTCAACCCAATATGTTTAGTGAATGAATGAATGAATGAATGATCATCACTAATAAGCCTTAATCAACTAATGTATTTTTGTCCCGCTTAAATATTGGTGCAAAGGGGTACAGAATACATATGTGTACCATACAAGTCACTTGATTTGTGTGTGGGTTGTGTTACTGTCCCAATGTACATAATAAAAAGGTCAATTGATGAAATACTCTTTTTTTATTATTAAAATACTGAATGATGAATGTATTTCGATGTAATTAGATTGTTTTTTTTTACATTACAAAATGTAGGTGAGACAGTATTTATACATAATTGTCATCACTAACTACTATGATTTTTGGTTACTAAAATTATGTAACAAAGGGTCAATATTCTTTTTTTGAATATTCATCCTAATATGTATTACAACTAACTAACTAAGTGGATAACGCGATGGCGTTTGGAGCGAACGGTACTGGGTTCGAGTCCAAGACATTAGCACTGAGATGCAGGTATATCCAACTGACGAGTCCCAAATAGGACGAAACGCGCGTCCTGTATTCCACTGCTAGCCACTATCCATCTTTGCTTATAACTAATTAATTATTTTTATGTATTATTTATTTATTTAAACTCGTAAGCATTGGTACAAGGAGGCACCAAATACATATGCGCTACATAAGTCATTCGACTTGTGTGAGGGCTGTGACACTGACCAGATGCCCAAACCGAAGCAGGTGTTTTTCTTAGGGGGCTACAATCGGAGCCTTCGACCTGAAGGTGTGATCCACAAGGCAGTGGAGTAACGTCAGGAGATGCAGTTCTATGGTAGCCAGTGACCAACAATTAGTTCATACGCCATTTGTTACTTCAGGTATATGTAGCCCATGTGCACCATTAGTTTGGAACGGGGGTTTCCCATCTCCCCTAGGTGGACTTTCCGTGTCCATCAAACTGGTTAAATCGCCGGTCATTCGCTTTTAGTCTTCTCAATTTTGTAAACAACAGTAATACCGCAAGAAGGCAGTGAGTAGGACTTTCCTGTCAGTGGTTGTATTGACGTGGCCATGTGAAAGCATTTAGAGAGCGAGAGCTGACTCTCTCCCCTCTCGGCCATACCAGGGCATTTGGGGGCACTGTTTAAGTACCCTTTTTAGAATGTTATGTCTGAACAGTGGTTTATTTTGATAGAATGGTGAGTAGACAAATTTGATTTAGGTTGTACATTTTGAATAATCTGGTCAAATATACTTGACATGTACATGCGAATATTTATCAAGTTTAGAACGAATAGTTTGACAAAAAATTGGGCTCCAAATATGGAGAAGTTATTATATGTGAAGATTATTATATTTGAAACAATCTCAGTGATTGAAATTTAGAAAAGTAATTCCAACGTTTCGTCCAGCAAGTTTGTCTGGACTTCTTCAGGGTTTAAATAAACAAAGTAACAACTATAAAGAAAGAAAGGGATAAAGTGATGGATTATTATTATTATCAATGTTAGCCCAAATATTCAAGCAGGCCGCCTCAGAGAATAAGATGTTCGCTAGACCATAAAAAGACTTTGAAACTATCCGAACGAGAATGTGACAGGAATACGACAAATTGGTTATGTACACATGATGGGGATTTGAATTTACGAATAGCCATGGCTCCTATAAATCTAAAACTTCTCCCTTGACAATACCCATACAATGGTTTTAAAATCGCATTAACGTCAGCTCTATATCCTACCTCAATTATATGTTGTTATCAACGAACTGAACCTAAAGCCATTTTAGCACATGTTCCATAACGTTTGGTTGTATTGTTCGATTATTCCTCCTCATGTATTTATACCCAAACAAACATGTCCATTGGTAGATGCAATAGGTTATGACGTAGTCGTCCGTTCAATGTCTAAGCCCATGTGGGCTTATAGACCTAGTGTGTTTAATAACGATCGGTTTTGCAGTGTACTATGTTTTCTGGTTAGCTGTAATAGGTTTAGGTTTGAAGAAAGCGATGATCCCCTGAACTGTGACATGAGATCAATCTATGAAGCTATTGAGTATTGGTAGAAGTAGATTATCTGATTGGAGTTGGGAGGTTAATGTTTGATGATACGACTTAAAATCAATTGCAGTAGTGCAAATAGATTCTTTCCAATCTCGATCCATATTATTATTCCATACACTTTATTCTACCAACTGATTGCTTCTATCCTCCATGTTTAAATCTTTTACTTTCATTTGAACTAATTCTTCATCTCGCTACTTTGTTGTGACAACTTATGTCGAAATACATCTATAGCAAACTCTTTGTTGTTCATGATTAACTGGATAGCTTTCACTGACTAGTTTTCTATCTATTCATTGTATTTGAACCGTAGAACTATTGAAAACAAGGAAGATTGGGTAGTTGTTTTCTAGTTTATGATTACTACTCAAGAATATGCGCTCACAAGCCTACCACATATTAAACCCAGAACTTTAGAGTGCTAATGGTGGTGGGAATCAAACTATAATAATCGAGTGATCCTTATTATCAAGTTCAGTCTATCCGCGATATACTGCTTCAATTATTCAGTTGTGCTGGTAATATTCATCTCATTTCGACGTTATCAAACTCAACGCGTCGTGAATATATCTTGAATTTCATTATCAACGTACGCAACTTTTATAGGTTGCTTTCGTCACTGATTGGTCTCAGTTAAGGTAGCGTTGAAAACCAGGGAGCACTGACACAACTGTTTTGTCTGAGCATGGGACCCTTTAGCAGTACTCACCTTGGATCGTGCCCGTGAACGTTATTCCACTCTGCAAATGCTTGACCATTAGAGCCAATGGGTCGGCGCCCACTTTTACAATTACAACTTCAGTCGATTAGTGATATTGAGCAACAGCCATCAAGTTCTATTTGTTACTACTGTTTCACTCTCGACATTCTGAACTCCACTTGTCATAAATTTTAAGTAGGTCTCCAAGCAAATCTTTAAGTGGGTTACAAATGCGGTAACTACAGTGGTTAAGTGGAAGGAATGTTTAGGATATTAGTTTAATTTACAGGCTATATCTCTCACTAGTGGTGTGGGTACATACTGATGAACTGTCTAGAGTTGTTCAGTGACTCCTGATTTGCAGTAGTACCTCAACAGAAACTAATCTGTGACGAATACAACCCACAAATAAAATCAGTCTCCACGTCAACCCTCCAACTAAATTGAATATATTTTTTGTTTAATAGGGTGGTTAGCAGAAATAAGTTCAATACGGTTTTTTATAAGCTTGTGTTTTTCATAAAGCAAGAGTTATTACGTCATTTACGTCGCAATAATTTATACCATGAAGAATCTTTATTTACTTAATACTACATATAACTTAGTGACTAGAAACATTGATAATTGTACAGAATTTATTTTGTTCGGTAGGCTAATTACGTCGTTATGTATTATCCGTTTCTTTGACTAATAAGGGAGCTATTCAACAGCTGATATTCAAGATTAAATTTTTAGCAGTCCCTATCGGCGCTTGTGGATTCTGAGCAAATCCTTTAGTGTTTTTTTGTCATTTATAAGTATTAGGATATTTGAATATTGGTTAGTTATAAAATCAAGCGAAACTAGAAACACAGAGTCCCACAAATAACTTTATGTCTTTCAAACTATTCAGTAACCAGTTGAGCTCTGAACCTTTGCGTATAGTGCGTTGGTATTCATTCATAGGTATTGAATTGGAGTCCCGATGCAACTGGTACATCTACCTTGTGAGTTCTTTACTGGGAAGAAACACGCTCCGTGGATTCCACCAGCACGATCTGAATACATTGATACATTGAAAATATTATATCAAGTAAACCAGCATTTCTTCTACGATTAAGAGAAATAGTTTATAGATTCGGTTATTCGATGTCAATCGCAAGACGAGATATAAATCTCATCAAATGGTTTCTTAAAATTATTTTGGTTGTTTTTACCCAATTGTGAAAAATGCGTGATCATTGAAGATGCCAAACCTCTGTCTTTTGAAAGTACTTGCGATATTATTCAGATGATTCGAAACATCAAGGTTAACATTTTAACTAGTTCCTAGAATATAAACTTTATGCTTTATGGTTTACATGTTAATTATCCTATCCAACTAATGAAGTAACATTTGGGCTAATATTTTCCAATACGGAAATTCGCTTAGAAACCATAACTAAGAGTTGTTACTGAATAACTTTTTGAACTGGCTTTCTACACAGTATGGTGTCGAAATTTAGTCAGCTTGAGAATCGTGTTGCCTTTTTTTCTGATACTGAACCAAAATTCCCCATCAAATATACTGACTCCCATTACAGTTACTCAGTTATCTGTTATATTGAACGTAGGATGCGGTATGTGTATATTATCATTCTAAGTTATCCTCCAACTTATAACGGCATTGGAAACGAGAAAACTTACTGATGCATACGGTGAATGCATTGAATGTTGAAAAAAAAACTCATCCTTCCTTTAAATTTTATGTTTCTAATAATTTTCTTTCATTATAATATTTACTTAGGAGAAGAAGTCTTCATGTGCAGATAGTCGAATAAAGTTTATTAACGAATTGATGAATGGTATACGAGTAAGTTTATTTTCATGACAATGTTATTTTGTTTCATAAAATTGACAATCTACAATATTTATGGTGGCACTTTGTTCCGTTTTTCTTTCCATGTTTTCCATCGGACCTAAAAACTGTTGAATAACAGATTCCACCGAGTAACATTTAGAAGGTCAATGAACTTGTGAATTGTTTTTTATGTGTACCCTGTGTTTAATACAAGAAACCCTTCGAAGATAACTTTTAAACGTGCAGTATGGCTTCTTTCTCATGGGTGTTCGATATCTCACCAAACTTCTAGGTCATGGTTAGTCGCCTGTGTAGAATGTCGGTAATGTATACTCGAATTTAAAGGTCACGGTTAACGTGTGAATCTAACTAATCTCCCTAGATTTCGAGTTTCATTTGTATACGTGGTAAATATAAACTAAAACTATCACCATAGGAATGTTCAGCGACTTCTCGAATACTATTCTAGGATCTCAATTTCACTAGAAATACCCTACTGACATTTATAGAACGCTTCATTGTATGTCTTGATATCTCCTATATATTTTATTGTTGGTAAAAGTTGAATTTTGAACATTATGATCTCATTCGTAGAACATATCCAAGCCACTGAGTTTGGTGTTTCAAGATGGTGACACCAACTGGATTATCGTCTCTGCGCCCGAACACACGATGCCGAACCTCTACATTACTAGCATTTTGATAGCTCAGAAAATACACTGAATTTATGAAGTTTTTCAGTAGTTGAAGATTATTATCTATCTTTTTTTTGGTTCTCAATCCTTTTAACAAGGTGAACGACTAATTTTTTTCTTCTTCTTGTTGATTATTTCCATTTTAAAGGTATTAAAACTTTATGCTTGGGAACCATCATTTATGAGAGAAATTGGTCGTATTCGAGATCAAGAAGTTAAATATTTACGAAAATTCACATATCTTCAGTCTTTATCATTTTTATGGCATTGTACACCGTTTTTTGTAAGTTATTTGATTATACTATTGTCATTTAATTATATCCATCGAAAAGATTATGTCATTATGTTTAGAGTAACTTGTGATCTGTGTCCTATTAATGTATAACGCGTAATGATATCCGCCAATTAGAGAATAGTGGCTTATCGACCGAGCCAATAATGCAAAAACAAGTATGAACAGTCTAGAGTCCTTAACAGTATTCGTAATTCCCGCTTAGCTCTGCCTGTTGTGCCCAGAACATCAATCTCAGCCTGTGCGATATGAATCACGCATTTCAAACATGACTGGGTTTAGATACCAAGCAAACAGACTACATCGTACCATAAAATAGGAAACAATAAGGCTAATATCTAGGCAATCCGCACAGGGTGCCCATATGCCAACATAAGACTGATCAATTGCAGTCCTAAATAACAATGGGAAGATACAAGTAAAACAACACCAAATATGGCTGTGAATGTGGGAGACTGTAATTGATAGACAGAGCATAACTCAAGAATGGTAAATCGCAAAATAATGGTCTATAGGTCAAAATAAAGTTTATGATACGAGGAACACGAATGTGAATAGTTTATTTACTTAACGATTATACGATAAAAATATACGTATAGTATTAGTCCAGAAATAGATTCCAACAGTTACCATTCATTATTCTTTTCGGGACGTAACAAGATCATTTATGAAATACTCGTTTTGCATCTTAGCTGAATGTAAACTTAATCCATAAGAACTTTCGTCTAAATTTGATTGAATAGTTTCACAGTATTTAGGCACCGAGTTAATTTAAGACATTAAAGAGGAAGAATGCATTTGTAAAATCTCAGCGAATTCTTTCGTGTTGATGTTCACTCTGGGACTCCAACCCAGTACTATTCGCTTCAAATGCCCTCGCGTTCTTATCCACCAAGCTACTGCGATGTAGGAACATCCAGCGGACGATTCCCCAAAGACATGACGAAACACATCCTGGATTTTACTGCTAGCCACTATCCATCTTTGCTTATAATCTAATCATAATTTATAATTAAAATTTAAACATGAAAAGTAGTTAGAATCTATAGTGAATTTTCAATTGATTTATTGGTATTGTCACCGATATTTTGGGTACCATAAATAATAACAAAGCTTGTGTACTGAATAATAAATTCTTTATATATTTATGGTTTTGTTTACATAGTCTATTCAATAAGTAATGATACAACATTTTCTGAGGATAGCATACATGGGAACAGTTTTATTTACGTGAATCAGGTGTTTCAGTAAAAAAAACCCCAAAAGAATGATATACATCCAGACGAATTACATGGGACTATATAAATTTAGAAAAGTTCATCAATTTGAGATGGTGGAGAAGATTGTTAGCTCAGGTGGATGATTTGGGTGGAGTTTTGTTCTCTGAGCTGGATGGTTTGGTCGTGGAGCTTTCATCGTTGAAAGCTCCACGACCAAACCATCCAGCTCAGAGAACAGAACTCCACCAAAGTTCATCAATGCTATACGATATGCGAAACATATATAGTTAAGAATCAATGAATTACCTAAGGTATCTAAATCTTGAATACTTTCACAGATATTTTTTTTCACAATGGATGTAAATAAAGCTAAGATAAGTAAATATAATATAGAGTATCTTAAAGAGTAGAGGGTTAATGAAATTGATATTGCATTTATCGGTAATATTTATTAGAAATACCAAGTATATTTTCATTGATGGTAAATCAGTTGATGAGGTTGTGAATTTTCATCGTCTGAGATGGTTGGACCACGTGTTACGTATGCCTGAACACTGATTATCACGAAGTGCAATGCTAACCGGTGTTCGGGATGGTTGGAAGAAAGTAAGGGGTGACCAAACTAAAACTTGACATCAGTCCACAAAGTCACTAACTTCTAATCTTAGTCATTTTAGTCGATGCAGACTACTTGGTTGGGGTCCACGTGACTATCGTAACCAATGATTCGAGACTGTGGGTGACATGGCTCAGAATCGGTCGATCACAATGGCTTCGGTGTATACACTCTTTGTCTTTCCTTAAACTAAGAGATTAAAATCACTTCATATCTTTCTTTCCACGAACTAATTTTTTCTTCCTGTATTATATCCTTATACACAATCCGTTTTCTTACGACCATTGAATTGACTACTTCTATGAATTCGGCGATTATCTTGTTGTGCTAATGAGATATGGTAACTTGGACTGGTTTTATGTTGTAACTGATTGACTATCTATTATATACTAAATAAATTTATTAATTTCTTAGTTATCTTATTTCTTTTTGTTTGTTTTTTCTTTAATTAGGTTGCTATTTCTAGTTTTGGTGTATATATATTAACATCGGATAAGAATATATTAGATGCCCAAAAAGCTTTTGTTTCATTATCTCTATTCAATATACTTCGTTTTCCATTATTTATGTTTCCAATGATTATAAGTAATTTAGCACAAGTAAGTTCAATGAAATGATTAAATGACCTTATACTTACTCTATGATGAGACTATTTCAGTTTAATCAATCGATCTAAGTATTACTACCGATCAAACAATGTAACTCAATATGACAATTGAAAAGAGTTGGGAAGGATTGCCCAGTACAGGGTTGAATGAAGAGTGCTGGTGGGTAGCCTATGCTCCCCCACGACGAGTAACAGACGTAAGTAAGTAAGTAAGTACTTACTTACGCCTGTTACCCTTTCTTGAGGAGCATTGGCCGAATGTTTGATATATGAGAAAATATATTACTTTCTTTTTTCGTTTATTTATTTATTTATTTATCTAAACACATAAACATTGGCACAAGGAGGCATCAAATAGTTATGCACCATATAAATCATTCGATTGATGTGAGGGCTGAGATACTGCCCGTATGCCCAAAACGAAATAGGTGGTTTTATTAGGAGACCACACCCAGAGTCTTTCACCTAAAGGTCTTATCCATAAGACAGTGAAGCAACGTCAGGCGATGCAGTCCAGTGGTAGCTGGTGACCAACAATTGGTTCATACGCCATTTGTTTCCTTAGGATATTGAAGCTCATACACACGATTAGTTTGGAATCAAGTTTATTCAACTCCTCTATGTGGATCCTCCATATCCACCAATCCGGTTCAATCACTGGACATTCACTTTTCATCCTCTGAATTTCCTAAACACAAGATGGCTGTGATTAGAACTTCCCTGACAGAGATTGTATTTCAAAGAGCGAACCACCCCCCCCCCACGTTCGACCATACAATAGCATTTGCGTTTTTTTAAAACATTTTATCGCAAAGTGATAACAATATGAATATATTCTAATTTGGACAGTCATTTTATACTAATTTGATGATATTTATTTAAAAGTTACTAGATTTCAATCCAATAGACAGTTAAATATCAGTTGGGGTTAGACATTAACACCATTAGATACCGGTTCAGTGGTCCAGTAGGTTAAGTGTTCGCGCGCGAAACTGAAGGCCATGGGTTCGAATCCCACGAGTGGGATCATGGATGTGCACATCTCAGGAGTCCCACAATAGGACGAAACGGCCATCCAGTTCTTCCAGTTTTTCAATGGTGGTCTAACATCAATCGATTCATGATCTCAATAATTCAATCTCATCTAATATTATGGATAACTATATATCACATAAACATAACTATCAATAAACCCATTAGAAACTAACATATTACTTGACAAGTTATTCTTTCATCGTTTGACAGTTTTTCTTCTTGAACTATAACTATCCATATACTAGAAATAGGAATTCAATTTACTATATTTTCATTTTCATCTATTTACTGATTATTAATTTTGCATAATTTTTTTTTCCCAAAAAAAAGAAAATTATATTGGTACCTATTAGCATAGTAACAATTCACTACACTCATTTACATGAATATTTTGCATGTGAACTAATCGTTTTTGTATAAATTAATTTATATACATGACAGAGAATGGAATATAACAGGCGCATTTTTGGACAAGCAAAAAAACAAAACAAAACAGGGTTATCATTATTTTCTTCCAAGTTCTCTTATCATTATGCGTTGTCTATGCAACTTCACATAAAATAAGTTAATTCATCTTAGTAACTAGAATTTGGACAAATCATATCAATGTGTATAGATATTAGTTAGTTCTATACAGAATTAGTCTTGGATAAAGATAAAATATTTGTGTATAGATTTTCTGGTTTTATTACTAGAACAACAACAACAACTACTACTGCTACTGCTGGTGCAAAATGTATCAATATCATTACCTTATTTTACATTCTTGATTTTCACATCAAATAAGATTAAGTAAAACAACCTTCTTCGATTTGCGTACCGCGGATCATATCCCAGCCCTCATACATGTCGACATATTCATTGTAGCGCATATCTATTTGGTACCTTCTACTAATGTTTATGTGTATCAATAAATAGTAATTTTAATGGTTGAGATCATGAGTCAATTGAAATTAGACTATCATGGAAAATCTAGAAGCATTGGACGGTCATTTCGTTTTAATGTAGGACTCCTTTACAGTGTGCATCAACGATCTCGCCTCTTAAGATTCGAACACAGGACCTATCAGTCCCGCATGGATACTCTTAATCTCTGGACCACTGAACCGACCGGAATCCAATGGTTACTAAATTTCATGCAATTGGTTCCCTTTATGAATTTAAATAAAGCAAGAACAAATATTGATGCAGAATAGTATGAATTCATATTATTTCGAGGTTTCTCGTCAGCTGCTTACAAACCAAAAAATGTGATAGAATTTTTACATTGAGATAGAGTGAAAACAAATGACATAGATGAGTGTAAATAACTGGGTTACTAAATTGTGCGTTACATTCACCATTGTCATTAGTGAGTCTAGTGGTAGTGGTCTCGCGCGCTAGACTGATAGGTCTCGGATTCCGATCTCGCGAGAGAGGGTCGTGGATGCGTACTGCTGAGGAGTCCAACAATAGGACGAAACGGCCATCCAGTGCTTCCAGGTTTTCCATTGTGATCTAGCTTCAATTGACCCATGATCTCAACCTATTGAAATTACAATAATATCCACAAAACCCCTTCTGATACAAATAAATAATAGATGATAGTTTACATCACAAAACAACTTTCGTACACAATTGTTCAATAATGAAAACTGTTAACAAGAACAAACTATCTAAATTATTTATATCCTTGTGTAGTTATCAATTTAACAGCTCCTGTGAAACCAGTTATATAACACACACACAAACACACACCATGTGACAAGTTCGTCATCGTACTGTCGAACACCATCTTACGTAGTTGAATAAACAGCACTCCATTGATGCAAGACATCAGTTCGACTTGAATATGGCTTTTAAAATTATTCATTGTATTTCATCAAATTTACTGCATAGTTCAAGAGTTCGTCTTTCATAGGTTACAATAGCTATCAGAATTCATTTTTAATAATCTAAACGTTGTAATCAAAAGAAGTTTCTAGAACGTATCTCTTCATTTTTTTCTCACTAATATAGATCATAACAGAGTGAGTTAAAGCAGAGCTTTGATTCCTCATTGTTCTTCTTAAGTTTCCTTGGAATACAGGGCGCGCGTTTCGTCCTTTTAAGGACTCTTCAGACACGTGTACCTACATCTCAGAGTTGACGTCCACTGCAGGAGGGACTCGAACCCAGTATCGTTCACTTCAAACGTTATCGCATTATCTACTTAGCTACTGAGTCCTGATGGGTATTTGCTTATGTAATAGGGTGAAGTTGAAATTCACTTTGTGTTGTTTACTTGAATCTTCTCATAGATGTTTAGTACTGCAATTGATCAACTTTGAGATACAGGTACATCCAGCTGACGAGTCCCAAATAGGATGAAACGCGTGTCAGTCTAGATTCCATTGCCAGCCACTATCCATCTTTGCTTATAATGTTTGTGAATTAAGGCAGTATCGAGGTATTATGTACAGTATGCACATATGCCAATATCACACTGATTAATAGCAGTTTTAAGCCTCAATGAAAGATTCAAGTAAACAAATACCAAGTGAATTACTTAGATTATTATAATTAACTGACTCTCCTTCTTCTAATCACTTAGTAGTTACTTGTGAAACTGTAATATTATTATATAACACTATTGTGAATGAATGAATCTATGTTGCTTGCTTTAGTCTGTGAGTAAATTTCGTCGGTACAAAAACACACTCAACAGTCTTTAAAATATTTTTTTTAAGGTTGTTATTTACAAAAATGTTCTTTTTGTATTCTTCTTTTAGTGTTATGTTTCTATTGGTCGTTTGACTAAATTTTTGGCTCATACAGAACTTGATATGGAATCTTATTCAAAAGAGGATACACCTGGTATAGCTGCAGTAGTTGAACGTGGAGTATTTGGTTGGGATCCAGATGAGGAACCAACTTTAACAAAGTAATTTATTTAGTCTTCGAAATTTACTTATTCAATATCATGCTTTATGTTCTGTTTATTCGGACAGCAGACAAGTGACTGTTTACCGTAATCAAGTTCCGGCCTCTTCTGGTTTCTAACTAAATACTATATTTACACCAGCCAGACCATGAGAATTAACAGTCGATTCCTCTGATATACAAAGGGTGAATTGTACCAGTTCTCCCTATTAACTATTATGCTTGGACCGTGTATAGGAGTTTCAGAGAGGCGGTAGATGTCAGCGACACGAGATTTTAGAACCTTAGCCAATAAAGCTTGCCGTTTCGATTGAACACCAGGTTCGAACATGAAAGCTTGTTGTTTAGACCTCAGTTCCCGGAGACTAGAAATAACAGTTTTTGAACTGAAATTGTTCATAGTAAGGATAAGCGAAACGAAGGTATTTGATCATTTCATCTCCTTGTACTAATTTGATGTAGCAATTTGAATAGATGAACATATGTACCATGTTCTATGTTGCTTAGGATTGATACACTGATTGACAGACTGACTTATTAGTAGTGATTTTTATTCAAATAAGTATTGATATGATTCTGAACTAATGAATTCTAGCTCTTAATTATTTAAAAGTATTGTTACGTTTTGGATAATCTAACAAAATATTTAGGGTGTACCTCATGTTCGTTAAGGTTTCTAGGTGAACATCATTGAGGTTTGGTCTTTTTTTATTTCTAAGAATTCTATTAATTACTTACTGTTAACCCCATGTTTTTTCATTTTAATAATGTTCCTTGAATAACAACACTTCTCTAATATATGGTTCGTGTGCGAGACCATAGGTCGTAGGTTCAAGTCTTATGTGTAGGATCGTGGATGCGCTCTGCTGAGGAATCCCGTACTAGGTAGAAATGGCCGTTCAGTGCTTCAAAATGTGTAAATACAAAATTCTTCCCTATCAGAAGTTGTTGGTAGACAAAGATAAAGTTTCTATAAGTTAAAATCAAATGTCTGTTCAATGATCCTTAGATTTTAATTATTTATCTACTTATCAGAAGGGGTTTTGTAGAGATTTTTTTTAGAAATTTCACTGGTTGAAATCATGAGTCAGTTGAAGCTAGACCACCATGGAAAACCTGGAAGCACTGGTTGGCCGTTCCGTCCTAGTATGGGACTCCTCAGCAGTGCGCATCCACGACCTCACCCCCTGCGAGATTCGAACCCAGGACCTACTGGTTTCGCTTGCTCATTATTTTTGAGCAGCAGATGATTAACACAGTCATTTTATGTTTGTAACCCATTTATTAAACATACAGTTTTTTTAAAAAAAGACTTAGCTTGCTTATTTTGTCAGTCATTAATGTAATCGTTTCTGTCTACCTTCTAATCACTCCAGATCTTTCCTTATGATGTACCGAACTGATTCATTTCATAATGTTATTTTATAACTTAAATTATGAACTATGTGTTTAATTTCAGTCAGTTGACAATATTGTATAACTATTTTCCACTGACCTTAATAGATTTATAATAATGTGAAGGGGTTTTGTGGATAATATAGTAATTTTATTAATTAAGATCATAAGTCAATTGAAACTAGACCACCATTGAAAAATTGGAAGCACTGAACGACCGTTTCGACTTCCTGCGGGACTCCTCAACAGTGCGCATCTACGATACCGCCTAGCGAGATTCGAACCCAGAATCTATCAGTCTCGCACACAAGCGCTTAATCACTAGACTACTGAGCCGTCCGAAATTCAACGGTATTAATGTCTAACTTCAACCAATACACGAAATTGAGTGACACATCCACCATTGTCTTCAGTGAGTTACTATCTTACAACAGACCCAGTTGAACTCCACTGGTCACTGCTTCTTACTAGAACTTCAGAATATACCTCTTGAAGCCAGGTTTCTATGATGGTTTAGCTTCAATTGATTCATAATCTCAACCATTATCATTCTTTATTATCAGTAATGTTCATATGAATGACGTGAAATGATGATGATTATGATATTACTATTTGTTTATTAATTAAAGTGATAAATTTTTTCGTTCATTTGTATTATCAGTTCTACCATTTATAGTTAATACTTTGTATATCAATGAATCAATTTCATAATGGAATGTTTACTCTTTTGTCTAGTCTTTTGGTTATTATGAACTCATTTAAATTGATCTATGTCTATATGATATGAAATGAGGTTAAACTTTACAAAAGGGTTATTTCATCAAAATTTTAGCGCTGATTTGGAATGTTGTTTGTTCATCTAACATATATATCATGATTATGATTTAATGAATGAGTTGAATGACAAATTTTATACTTGATTTCTTACGTTGTTGATTTACAAAAAAACTATTCTATTGAGAATAGATCGATTGTACTTGGTAACAGAATTCATTTTACTTGAAACGTTTCAGTTAGATGTATATCGGTATATGTTGATGTTCACGTTGAGACTCTAACTTTGTGTTTTGTTTCAAATGCATATCGGATTATCGACTAGTTTGCTAAGACCATTTGGCTACTAATTGATTCACTGGTTATAATGTGTTTAAATGATCTCATTGTTGATATTTAGGACGGGGATTTAACTCAGTGTTTTTTTTGGCATATATGATTTATGGATGGATCGCTTCAACATAGCCGTTGAGTCGTAAATTGTTTATGGTAGATAGACTGAACAAGTTAATCGCTATCTGATTTTAGTAGCAGTGTTTGACGTTTGAAGTTATTTGCACTGGTTTGAAGCCCCAATGCGAATCAATACAGTGGAATGTGGATACATTCAGCTGACAAGTGCTAAATAAGATGTAACATGTACCCTGCATTCTACTTGTGAGATTATGGCTATTTGGAGGTAGTTCACACTGAGCTCACATAAACCAATAAGCACTAAGCAAAATCTAAGCGTGAATATCAATAACGGGTTAACTTAAACTCTTAATTATAACGATATAAAATATTTTTGTGTACATATTTATCTCTCTTTTGTACATGTGTGCGAACTTAAACACTCGATCAGGTGTAAGCAAGGTGACTAAAATAAACCATGGGATACCGATTTAATGTTATAAAGGGAATATACTTGTTAGAAGACTTGAAGATCCTATATACAATCCTTAATTGTATTATGACTATACACAGTAGTCTCGTCGTATTAGGATGAAATAGTTTTTTAATGTCACATGTTTTTCAAGTCATGTCATCTATATTTTTGTGATATCGTCGGCGAGACTATCATTTATGGACGAACCAATCATGTATCAAATAACAGGTGTCGAATTTTTGCGCGATATTCACTCATCCATTATAACTAATGTCAGTTTGTGATGAAAACCTTAAAAATTTAATTCCATGCACTATGCAACAGACTAATCATATGAAGTTCTGATGATTGGTAACGAGTATATATATCTATCTTTGCCTCATTACAACAAGTAAATGGCTAGGTGAATTCATCAGTTTAGTAGATAATGTACTCATGCTAGATGCAATATATTCTAGTTTCAAATCATAGTGTGTCTATTAATAGTGAAATGCAAAAATACATCCTAAATCCAACTACTTGTTACAATCTGAAATTACTTTATAACTTTCAAAAACATCTATTATAGTAGTGAATAACAGTAATAGCTCGTTCATTTTACCAATTATATCTCTTTTTTTACTGTATTCACTCTTCTCTATCTTCATCCTATACTCAACCATAAACTATGCATTTATTTATATCTATAGCATTTCTATTCAATTCCCTGAAGGTCAACTGACAACAATTATGGGTAGTGTAGGTTCAGGTAAATCAAGTTTACTACATGCATTACTTGGTGATATGGAAAATTTCAATGGTCGAGTTAATGTTAAAGTAAGATACTTAATATTTTGATAAAAACAAGTATATTTCTGAGTTTATTTGTTATTTCTTTCATGATTATCAGAATCATTTTATAGATGGACTGTTCTTGTTGTTCTTGTTCTTGTCACATATTTAATGACAATAAGGAGATATATAACATAAAAGATCAATAAATATGACAGTGTCAAAGTCATCTTTCATAATTTCAGTCACGTGCAAATCCTAACTAGATTATTATTGAAAACTCAAAGGGACTGAATAACTCTTTTGTCCTAGTATTGAGATGTTAAGGATTCTAGATCCTCGGAAATCACTTGGTAAAATTATAATATATTGAAGAAGATTCATTTATGGACTAACCTAATAGACTACTGAGCCAGCATCCATTGGGGTTAATGTCTAATCTCAACCAATCCACGAAATTGCGCGACTATCTTCCATTGTACTAAGGTAGATACCTGTCTCTGCCCGACACGGATTAACTCCACTGGTCACGGCTTCTTACTAGAACTCTGAGAATTCCCTCACTAAGCTAGTCACTAGTGAACACATAGTAATTATCAGTATGGGGTTGTGGAGATTATTAAGTTATTGATTGAGATCATGAACCGATTGATGTTAGACTGCTGTTAAAAACCTAAAAGCACTAGACGGCCGTTTCGTCCCATTGTGGCACTCCTCAGCAGTGCGCATCTACGATCCCTCTCGCGACGGACATTCACTTTTCATCCTCTCAATTTTGTAAACAACAATAATGCCATGAGATGACAGTGAGTAGGACTTCCCTGATGGTGGTTGTATGCATATGACCATCTGAGAGTATTTGGAAAGGAAAACAGAGCTGACTCTCCTTACTCTCAGCTGTACCAGGTCATTTGGGATCTTACCGGTTAATTGATTGATATACTTCATAATTTTTCTTTGTATATATTCATTTTACATTATATATATTTATATCTAAATTTATGTATTTTATATCTATTAAACACGTTATAGGGTACTGTAGCTTATGTACCACAACAACCATGGATATTTAATGCAACATTACGTGATAATATATTATTTCATCATTCATATGAACCAATTAAATATCAACAAGTATTACATGCATGTAATTTAATCCCAGATCTTGATTTATTACCTAATGGTGATATGACTGAAATTGGTGATAAAGGTATTAATTTATCAGGTGGACAAAAACAACGTGTCAGGTAACTAGAATATTTTTTTATGAGATATTATCCTATTTCATTGTTTTCTTTTGTCCTCTTAATATTCTCATCAAGATTCATGATATATAATGATTGAAATTTTATTTATTTGAATACATAAATATTGCTATAAAAGGGCACCGAATACACATGCACCACACAAGTCAATTGATTTGTGCGTGGGCTGTGATACTGCCTAGGTGCCTTGATCGAAATAGATGATTTCCTTAGGAGGCCACACCCAGAGCGTGATTCGCAAGGCAGTGGAGTAACGTCTGGTGGTGCAGTTCCATGGTAACCGGTGACCAACAATAGGTTCATAAGCCATTTGGTCCTTAAGGATACTGTGCATCATTGGTTTGGAATCAGGGATTTCCAACTCCTCTAGGTGGATCCTCCATTCCCACCAACCCGCCTTTTATTCTCTGAATTTTGTAGACAACAGTAATGCCGCGAGAAGTTAGTGAGTAGGACTTCTCTGACAATGGCTGTGTACGCGTGGCCATGTGAGAGCATTTGGGGAGGGAGAGCTGACTACCCCCACTCTTGGTCGTAGCAAGGCATTTGGAGTCAAGTATATACCTTAGACCACTTCCGTATATTACACCATAAATGACTGATCAATCCTTCGTTTTATTTGGCTATTTATTATTTACTTATGGAGGACTATTGAATTTTTTTACAGTGATTTGAGTACATATTCAATTATTGTTATTTACAAATCAAGATAACTTTATTTCCCTTCAAACAATAGAGAAATTTTTGCATGGCTCAAAAACGAGTATATGATTGTTAACGTCCGGTTTTTCTTTTCTAAAAGCTAATTTTCGTTAATGACAACCAACTTCCATTTGTTATACTCTAATCAATATCATGCTTCATATCTTTATGTACCGTTTATTTTCTTTTTGTTGTTATCAGCCTCGCTAGAGCATGCTATGCTGATGCTGATGTCTATTTGTTAGATGATCCATTGTCAGCTGTTGATGCACATGTTGGTTTACATTTACTGAAATATGTATTAAGTCGTTCCAACGGTTTACTTGCTTCTAAAACATGCATTCTTACTACACATAGTCCAAAAGCTTTACCATTCTCTGATCGTGTTGGTCTAATGTCTGATGGTCAAATAATTGAATTGGGTAATTATCAACAATTGATACACTCAAATACTAGTCGTTTATCTGCATTTTTAATAACAGCTATACGAGCTGAGTCAGAAGTTCAATCAAATTCATCGAAAGAATTGGTAGATTGTTCATCGGAAAATTTAAAAAAAGGTAATAAATTTTGTCTATCTTCAGTTGATTAAAATCTTTGAAAGTTAAAAACATAAAATGTATATTTGTAGTCTACAGTCAGACAATCTTCTTTCAACTGAATTTCTAAGGTATAACCATTCATTTCTAACGTGTTATTATTTGATTTGATTTTGAATGAAATCAGAAGAACAATTGAGTTAGAGTAGTGTTGATTAATTTTTGGATTGTATAATAGTTATAGATGATTCGAAAAGTTTATATGAACTTAAAATTTCTATGAGTAAAAAACATAATTTTACAGTAGTAAAGTTACATTGAAATCATGAACTGATCAATGATAGATCATTATTGAAAATATGGAAGTACTAAATGTCCGTTTCAACCTGATCTGGAACTCAGCAGTCCCCACTTATGGCGCTGCAACCAAGATTTGAACTTAATACCTTCTGTCTCACGCCCAATTATTGTACCTCCAGACTATTATGTCAACATTCAACGATGTTTATTTTTAATTTCAATCAATCTACGATATTGGGTGACCATTTTTTATTGTCTTCTGAGGGTAACGGTTTCACACGCGCCACGGTTTAGCTCCATGGATCACCTAAAGAAATGAAAACTGATTGACAAAATACCAGTAATAATTTTCACAATAATAATAGGAAATGATTTTAATCTGAATTATGGATTCACCATGATAGTGATAAATGGACAACTATCTTTTTTTGAATACATAAATTCGGTTTCATTTTTTAAAATAGAAATAGTTGAGATCATAAGTCAGTTGAAGCTAGATCACCATCGAAAACCTGAAAGCACGGGACGGTCGTTTCGTCTTATTGTGGGACTCCTCGGCAGTGCGCATCCACGATCTCATCTCGCGAGGTTTGAACCCAAGACTTATCAGTCTTGCGCACAAGCGCTTAACCTCTAGAACACTGAGTCGACCGGCATCCAACAGTGTTAACGTCTAACTTCAACTAACCCACTAAATTGAGTGACACATCCACCATTGTCTTCAGTGAGTTACTATCTCACAACAGAACCAATTGAACTCCACTGGTCACTCCTTCCCACTAGAACTTCAGGAAATACCTCTTGAAGACTGTCACTAATGAGTATATGTTGATTAATATCAGAAGGGATTTTGTGAATATCGTTTTAGCAAAACGCAAACAAGTTAGGTTTTATTGTCTGTTGATAATTTTCAATGATTTATGAAATTGAATGATATGCTCATCATCGATTAGATATTAAGCTGTTAAATTATTCAAGCCTTGAAAAAGTACCCGTAATAAAAGTGATTTATCTTCTTTTGGATAAATCTCTGTTCTGTCTTTATTCATAAACGGAACTAATTTTATGGGATATTCCTTCAAACCTTATTTCTTATCATGGTTAATTTCTTTTTCTCTCTTTTTTCTTATTCATTTCTTTAATTTTATTCTCTAGAATTTCTTGAACCAAGTTGTTTCCTACCTTTTGAATCATCTCCAATATCTGAACATCATCATAAAAGTTCCACAGAAACATTGAGTATAGATAATCATAATGCTGTCGGACAATCGAGTTTTACTTCAACAGGATTATCTCGAAGATTAGTAAGTATATTGGTATATTTATTTCGATGAAGGCTTTTTAAATTATATATAAGTGCAAAATCTTAACTGTTAAAATAGTTAAGGTTGTGTTTTATGCTATGTATTTGTGGCAAATCAGATGGAGTAATAATAGTAGTGTTCTACGAATGTCGTCCCAGAGAATTCCACGTCGTGCATTATTTACCGACTCTGAGACTGGTTGGAAAAAGTGGAGAGGTGGTCAGTGTATGACAGAAAGCTGCAAAGGGCTGGCTTCTGTTGGTCCTTCATGACTCCCTGGCTGGGTTCCAAGAGATGGTGCAACACAGTGGCTAGAGACGTTATCAGATATGACTCAGAATAAAAGTCAGTGGCGATTCTGCTGTAACCTTCTTTTACTTCATGAAAAGTGGTTGCTTCTTTCTTAACTGAATGATCTCTTCTTCTGATTGTACCTTTCCGTCTCCCCCATTATTATTATTGTTATTCGCTACCTTACACTAATCTGTTCGTTATTGTTCCTTTTTTTTATACTCCTAACCTTCTTTTTTCCTTCTTCTCTTCAACTTCTCATTGTTTTGTGTGGCGCATATATATTTGGTGCCCTCTTGTACCAATATTTATGTGTAATAAATAAATAAAAATAAAATCATATGGAGTACCTCATAAACCTATTATAACCGAGACAACTAACATAACATACTACTTAACTCAGGAGACTCTTACTAGTAAAATGTATGATCACCGGGTAAGTAATAGTAAGGTTATACGCAGGGTATTAGGGAATGATGGTAAATCAGTTGATGAGGTTGTGAATCTTCATTGACTGAGATGGTTGGGATACGTGTTACGTACTCCTGAATACCGATTACCACGACATGCAATGCTAACCGGTGTTGGGGATGGTTGGAAGAAAGTTAGGGGCGGCCAAACCAAAACGTGACATCAGTCCTTAAGGTCACTAACTTGTAGTCTGAGCCATGTTGATAGATGCAGACTACTTGGTTGGGGACCACGTGACTACCGTAACCAACAGTTGGAGACTGTGTGTGACATGGCTCAGAATCGATCACAATGGCGTCCGTGTATACACTCGTTGTCTTTCCTTAAACTATAAGAATAAAATTGTTTTATACGTTTGTTTCTACGAACTAATTTTTTCTTCCTGTACTATATCCTTATTGCAATCTTTCTTTTATATGTTATCACCTCTGAAGTAACTACTTTTATGAATCCGGTGTTCATCTTGTTGTTTTAATGAGGTATGGCAACTTGGACCGATGCATATATGTGCCTAGTCCTACGTTGTAGCTGACTGACTGACTGTATGATTATTATTAGTAGAAATAGGATTAGCTAATTATTATTCTGTGGAATATAATAGCTTCAATCATTTACTATAGTATAAAGTTTGAATTAAGGGTGTGTAAAACGCAATAAGTCGATTGTTTTTAATGCTTGAAATAATAACTTGTGAAGCGATGTTTTAATGGTTGAACAATTTTGATTTACAAACACTAAGTTACAGGTTCGAATCTTATTCTTTTAAATTCTATCCTAGCAACTAGATGGTAACAGTTATCTACATAATATAAACAGTGTGACTAAATTCTGAGTGTACAAACTTATGATTAATAAGTGTATTCAAGATGATGAAGTCGATAGAGAAGTGTTCAAATTTAGGATCTAGTAAATGAATCTTGACTAATTTGATCATTATTTAAATGATCATCTTTCAAATTCTTATTTGTTAAGTAATCTATTTGAGTTGTGATTGTTTCCACTTGTTTTAATCAAATAGATCCATGTCGTTTAGATGCCTCGTATGTAATGATCTAGATAATGCAGTTTGAAGGATGGAGTAAACTAACTAATAAAGAGAATAATAATTCAAGTATTTCATTACATAATGGTCAATTCAACATTTATAAAACTGTAGCTAACAAAACTATCTTTTTGATTCGAAGATCTCTGTTTATGCATTGTATTTCCTAAAAGGTGTATTTACCCTCAACCTAACTATTCTTTTTTGTCATTAATTTAGACATATAGCTGTGAAATACGATAAGCATTGATTAGAATCTAATATCCTTTACATTTTTTTTGGTTAAATAAGTAATGCATCGTACGTAGTACATCTTTATTTCTCTTAGAAGTTTAGTTTATTTATGAGGGCCAGAGATGTTATCTAATTGTCAGGAGTGAAGTAGGTGAGATGGGACTAAAATGTAGTGGTTAAAAGTCTTGTACTTATTTGTTTAAACACGTAAATAGTGGTACAAAGGGGCACCAAATACATATGCCCCATATAAGTCACTTGATTTGCGTACTCGATTGATCACTGGATGGTGATCAATGTCATGTATGTCAGGTTTTTCTTGGTGCAAATCGAATCCTGTCGACCACCATCTGATCTCAACATAGTGCATGCAATGTCAAGCCACCTAATCTGGTGGCCATATTACAACTTGGTTAATAGGATTCGATCTACACTCCGAAGGATCTGACATACATGACATTGATCCTATAGGAGGTTAGTCGCGACCCGGATAGCCCATTGGTAACGTCTATGACTGTGAAGCTGGATGACACGGGATGAAATCAGTCAGGGCGTATCCATTCCCTTCATATTATATGTACACCTTGTTGACGAGTGCAAATTAGCACAAAACCCGGATCTAGGGTTTTCTGTTGGTTACATTCAACCACCATCTAAAGTCTTTTACTTGAAATACTGATCCACCGCTCCACGTGAATGCATAACTTATACTCACTGGATGGTGCTCCATTTCAGTTCTTTGCTTCAGATCTTATACTTGAGTTTAAATATTCACTAACTTATCTTGTGGATATATTGTACACTCGTCATTATTTGTGTTTCAGAACTGAATTTCAATTCGTTTTCAAATCGAGTAACACGTAAATCTTGAATTTCATTATTCATCACTTATGTTATATTAGCAGAACGTGTAGTTGATAGCCTATATTTAAACTGAAACTATTCATCAAGTAGTACATGAATCAAGTTGAAAACTTAGTGACTAAGTCAATTTTGAGATCATTTTTCTATGTTTCATTTATTTATTTATTTTATTTATTACATAATTAGCATATTAGCATATTAACCAAAGTAAATTTGTAAAATTATTCTAAAGATTTTTTGTTATGAACGTTGCTTAGTTACTGATATTTTGTTCAGTAGTAAATTTTGATTGTTTATGTGTGGTTTATTTGTCATAGTAGATAGTTTGTTTGTATTTTGTACTTTTCTTTTTACGTTTGTAAGAATTGACTTATAGTCTGACATTATTTTCAGAAAAACGGTTCTGTGGAGATTGTAGTAATTTCAATAGTTGAGATAATGAGTTTATTGAAGCTAGATCACCATAGAAAACCTGGAATCACTAGACGGTCGTTTCGTCCTGTTGTGGGCTTCCTCAGTAGTATGTATCCACGATCCTGCCTCGTGAGATTCGAACCCAGAACCTATCAGTCTCGTGCGTGTGCACTTAACAACTAGACTACTGAGCCAGCATCGAAGGGTTAGGAATCCCACAATTGGATGGAACGGTCGTCCTGTGGTTGAAGGTTTTCCATGGTTGTCCTGCTTCAATTGACTCATGATCGCAACTATTGATATTATTTTCATCATTTTACTGTTCAAGATACACGATTTGTTAATGGAAACCAGTATTATCAAAGTTGATTTCTAACTCCATAAAACGATAACATGGAGAGAATATAATTTAGGAACCAGCCAATCAGAAGCGTTTGAGAGGTTACACGGTCATGGCACCGATTTCAGTACTTGATGCTCATGTACAATAGGTTCATAAAGGATTTTAAGGAAGACGTGATAATGGAGAGGCTACAACAAATTGGGACTACTAAGAAGTTCCTTTATATGTAATTGCGGTAATCAAATGACTTGTGCAGACTACTGTGATAATGTTGTCTTTCAATGTGATATATGTTGGAAGAAGAAGTCTGATAGAATAGCAACTTTTTTCTCGCTCAAAAATTGTTGATAATTGTCGCGAACTATATAATAAGAGCACCAGCAACATTGGCTGCAATATTTACAGATGTCATTGACACTTCGGCTGTTAAGTAGTATGAGTATTGTAGAGATATATATGTAATAAAAATGACACGCTTGCATAACCGGGATGCACACATAATACTGACGCTATATAATCGAGGCTAAAATAGTTTTTGCGACTTTATCATGACTCCAGAGGTTGACTATTATCGAGCCATGCGAATGATTTCCTCTACCATACGAAGTTAGAACCTCTGAACTTTTTTTAACCATGTCAGGTTTTTGAACCATATAGAAGATGTTTATCCTCTTTGATTCTTTGGTTTTGAATAAAACACTTTTCCTCTATACTGACTGTTCCCTGATTAGCTAATATTTTTCAAGGTCATTTAAGATTCGTTCAAAGGTCGTAGACAAATTATGGTCTCGCCGATGACTTATTTCTTATTTGATGTGGGGTTCGTTGGTGGTGATTTGGTTAGTTTATTAGTGGTTATTCATCATGATTTAACTTTAAGCAACAAGTGTTGAATGTGTTGTTTTGTTTACGCGTACCATACCGGAAGTCTGATGGTTATGATCTCTACATGAGATCTATGTAGATCTTTTGTGTATTGGAGACCAATAAATTATATTTTTCACTATCAGTCAATTGGTATTTGTTATTGGAAAACTCTACTTTAGGGTTTATGATTGAGATCATGAACCGATTGATGGTAGACCACCACCTTAGGAAACCTGGAAGCAGTGGACGGCCGTTTCGTCCTATTGTGGGACTCCTCAGTGGTGCACATCTACGACCTCGCTCGCGGGCTTCGAACTTAGGGCCTTCGGTTTTGTGCGCGAACGCTTAACTTACTAGACCACTGAGCCGGCATTCAATGGTGTTAATGTCTAACGTCAACCAATCCACGAAGTTGCGTCACCATCTTCCATTGTACTGAGGTAGATACCTGTCTCTACCCGACATAGATTAGCTCTACTGGTCACTGCAATTCTTAACTAAAACTATGTATGAAACTTTATACTATCTCAAAGGATATTCATTCAAATATTAATCATCATGACAGTTGTAGTCCTAATTCATAATTATCAGGAATAATTTGTCCAATTATTTTCATGATCGATTAAATTATGTCATCGTTTATAATGAGAACAGATAGCATTTCTATACCTGATGGAAATACAAATGTGATGCTATAAAATATCCCGTTCAATATTCGTACTTAGTCTTATGATGTAATATATCATCAAGAAAGTCTACATTGAATTTCTGTATTATTATTATCATCATTACTATTATTTAATCGTACTCTGTTTTATTTACTCATCAATTAGGACAAATCATCAATAATTGAGTTTAGTGACACTGAGGATACCGTAAAAGAACAAGAGCAAAAAACTATTCAACCAATGAGTCAACCAGAAAAAGTTCTCACTGGTCGAGTAAGTGATTAAATTTACTAAATGATGAATACATTTTGTGTACGTGTTAAACTATTAGCCACAGAACACATAGTGTGTATAAACACTTCAATTCACTAACCCCACTTGATATATAATAAGATATCAGATGGGTTTTTTGTGGATATTATAGTAATTTCAACGGTTAAGATCATGAGTCCGTTGAAGCTAGACCATCATGGAAAACCGTCCAGTGCTTCCAGGATTTCCATGGTGGTCTAGCTTCAACTGACTCATGATCTTAACCATTGAAATTATAATAAGCTACAAAGATGTGATTATACATCAAAGATGTAAAATTTCGTCTTGTTTTCTTTTATGGTAGAAGAATAGTATAGTGATAACAAGACAGGATACATAAGTTCTTAATACTTTTGACTATGTTAAGAAAGAAATAGTCCAATAATGACTAAGTGAATTTGATTTGATATATCGATCCATATTAGATCCTAATATTATTATAACCGATAGATTCCGGTGTTACGTTGAATTGTCCCCAAATGCGCTGGTACGGCCGAGAGTAGGGAGAGTTCGCTCTCCCTCTCCAAATGCTCTCACGTAGCCACGCGTATATAGACTCTGCCAGGGAAGTCCTACTCATTGCCTTCTCGTGGCGGGGGTGTTGTTCACAAAATTGAGAAGACGGAGCTTTAACCGGGTTGGTGGACACGGAGAGTCCATCTAGGTGAGTTGGAAAACCTTGATCCCAAACCAATGGTGCACATGGGCTCCAGTATCCTGAAGGAACAAATGGTGTATGAACCAATTGTTGGTCACCGGCTTCCATGGGACTGCATCTCCTTACGATGCTCCACTGCCTTGTGAGTCAGACCTTCAGGTCGAAGGCTCGGGAAGTGGCCCTCTAAGAAAACCACCTGCTTCGGTTCGAGCACCCGGACAGTATCACAGCCTACACACATATCAAATGAGATTTGTGTGACGTATATGTATTTGGTGCCTCCTTGTACCAATATCTATGTGTTAAAATAAGTAAAAAGCACATTGAATTACATCATTACTCCTATAATTGTTTTCGCATTTATAGCGGTATCGTATATGTGTCACTTTTATGATGCTGTTTATGTTCAAAATGATTAACGTTAAAAGATACTATTATTATTCTTGAGAGGTTATGAAGATTGTTGAATTATTTACTTTACATCACTAGCTTATCTCAGGCAACTATCATAAACCAAGATGTTTTAATTATGCGCTTAATAAAAGACCTAAATGTCTTTAGATATAATTATTTATTTAAACACATAAATATTGATACATAGAGGCACCTAATACATGGGCGCCACATAATTTGCTTCATTTGTACGTGATGCCCAAACCAAAGCAGGTGGTTTTCTTAGAGAGCTACAACCGGAGCCTTCGACCTACAGATCTAATCCACAAGGTGGACTGGAGCAACGTCATGAGATGCAGTCCTATGGTAGTCGGTAACCAACAACTGGTTCATACGCCATTTGTTCCCTCTGGATACTGGAGCCCATGTACACCATTGGTTTGGAAACAGAGATTCCCAACTCCCCTGTGTGTTTCCACTATATCCACCTACACAGTTAATGCGCCGGACATTCACTTTTCGTCCTCTCAATTTCTCAAAGAACAGTAATGTCGCTAGAAGACAGTGATTAGAACTTCCTTGTCATTGGTTGTATTGACGTGGCCATGTGAGAACATTTCGAGAGGGAGGGCATACTCTCTCATCACTCTCGGCCATACCAGGGCATTTCGGGATGAGACTATGAATTCACATTACTGATGGATTACATACTGGAATAAGACAACTCATTTTCTTTATTGAACATTTTTTGTTTGTTTGTTTTTCTCTTTTTTTTTCTTCAGATTCAATTTCAAGTCTTTTTAATTTATATAAAAAATATTGGACTACTTTATAGTTTATTAGTATTATTATTTTATCCATTAAATCATTTATTATCATTCGGAACAAATTTATGGTTAGCTGATTGGTCAAATGATGCAAAAATAAATCAATATAATTTATCTTTTAATAATAATACATCTGAACAATTTTATTCCCAACGTAATTATAGATTATCAATCTATGCATTATTTGGTACATTACAAGGTATAGTACAATTCATATATTGATGTAAATACTTTTATATGAAAATCAATCTGTTTTTGTTTCCTAGTATAGGGGTTGTGAAGATTATTAAGTTTTTGATTGAGATCATGAACCGTTTGATGTTCGACCACCACCTTTGAAAACCTGGAAGCACTGGACGGCCGTTTCGTCCTATTGTGGGACTCCTCAGCGGTTCGCATCCACGACCTCGAACTTAGGGCCTTCAGTCTCGTGCGCGAACGCTTAATCTACTGGATCACTGAGCCGGCATCCAATGATGATAGTGTTTGATTACTTACTGACGTCTGTTACTCACAATGGGGCATAGGTCGCCGACTACCATTCTCTAACCCATTCTGTCCTCCACCTTCTTTTTTAGTTCTATCCACTTGTTGTTCATTCTTGATTCATGACTATGTCCATTTCTCAGCGTAATATATTTTTTGGTCTTCCTCTTCTTGTTGGGCCTTGAGAATTCCAAGTGAGAGCTTACTGACTTACGCCTGTTATTCCTCATGGAGGAGCATAGGCCGCTCACCAGTATTCTCCATCCAACCCTGTCCTGGGCAATCCTTTCTAGCTCATTCCAGTTGTTATTCATCCCTTTCATATCTGCTTCTGTTTTCCTAGGTAATGTGTTCTTTGGTCTTCGTCTTTTCCGATTCCCTTCAGGATTTCAAATTAGGGCTTGCCTCTTGATGCAGTTTGACGATTTTTTCAATGTATGTCCTATCCATTTCCAACTGGTCTTCCCGGTCTCCCACATTGTTCGGACATTTCATGTACCTATAAAAAATTGTTGCCTTGTGACATATGACTATTTTTACTTACTTCTTCATCTCCTAAAGAAAATTTTTGAAGTTTTAGTTTCTTGTTAAAAAGTTCAGTTATATCATAACATGGGATATTTAATCTTTGTACAATCATCATTCTTTATACTTATATCAACTTTTGAAGTGAGCAAAATCATCAATGTTATTTAGGATGATGGTTGTGTCATATCGTCAATCCATTAACATTGTGAATAGACACTCAGTTACCTAATTTTGATACATTTTCCAGGTGAATACACTTCTTTGTATTGTTGTGTAGAGCGGTAACATTCAACTTGTAGGTTTCAGTTTCAAACTCTATGTCACTTAGTTCAATTTAGGTTACTGAGTAGTATCGTTAAACTTTACTCAACATTAGTATGATTCAAAGCTGAGCGCATAAAATTTGTGCTTAGTGCATGAATAAATCAGGATTATTTTATCGTGATATGCAGTGATTTATTTTGTCCTGAGTTTATTCAGAATTCTCTCATCTGATGATGTCGTTCAGAAGAACGATGAAAGCTTCACGACTAAACTAACTAGTTCAGAGAACAAAACTCTATCAAAATCATTCAGAGCTGCAAATCTTTTATACCATATGCTTGATTGTTTTTTTCAAGTAGATCAGTCCCTTCATTAAACATCTTTTCTCGTGTCATTAATTGATTATTCTGAATATTAGTATTACTGTATTGGATCTTGCTTTAACTGTCATCAGACTTTTATAAACTACCAATACTAACCTATTAGTATCATATTAGATTTCTACGAACGTTTTGAGCATATTTCTCTTCTGTATTTGATTGTTGTTGTACAACTCGCTTCAAGATTTTTTTCCAAAAACAAAACAAGACAATAGCATTCCATGGATGAACAATACTCAAATGCTTAATGTCTATACTGACTGTTCATGAAATCGTGTAACATTTAGTCCCTTTGTTAGTATCTAAATGTGTAAATTGGTTAATTTTGTAATTTTCCATCACGAACTAACTTCAGTTGAGTAAACCATCATAGACTAAGGAACATTGGACTGTTGTTTCGTCTTAATACGAGACTTCTAAGGATTGAGCATTCATCATCCTATTTAGAATCAAACCTGGGACCAATAGGGCGTTTCACTAGCATTTAGTTTTCAGATCGCCATATCTCACCATATATCTTTCAATTCACTCAATTCGTGATATTATCCAATTTTATTATCTATTACCGTCGGTGATTATTACTGGATATCCAATATCATTGAACACAACTCTCCTTCAGAACTCTATTAATTATTTGGTTGAAGGAATGTAAGATCTAAATAACCTGTAGAAGTATCTATTCGAATTAAAATTTTAACTCTAATCAAAAAAATTTCTCAACGTTTTGATTATTTCCAAAATAATATCACTTTCCAAGATATATGAAACTAAATTATCGTTTATTCATTAGAGTTTACTAGTATTCGACCATAGGTGTCTTCGAAGCATTGCTCGTATATCCCGGGACCATCGAGTAAGTAACGCAGTTGTTAGGAAACGAGTACTAGGTAAGGATGGCAAATCAATTGATGAACTAGTGAAAATTCATCAGTTGAGATGGCTGGGACTTGTGTTACGTATGCTCAAACACCGACTGCCTCGAAGTGCGATGTTTTGTGGTGTAGGAGTAGATTGGAAGAAAGCTAGGGGCGGCCAGACCAAAACGTGGCACAAATCCATGAAGTCACTGACAAGTGAACTAAGCCATGTTGTTAGGTGTAGACTACCTGGTTGGGGACCGCGAAATGAAAGCAACCGATGGTTAGAGACGTTGAATGACATGGCTCAAAGTCATTTACAATGGCGCAGAAGCATCCACTCTTTGTGTTCTCCCGAATCCAAATCTTCTGAATTGTTGTTGTTCCTTTTTTCTCTTTCCAAATTTATTTCACTGAGTTATATTCCTTGAAAAACATCTTCAAATCCTTATCTTTCCGATTACTGTTTATACTTTTACTACCTGTACCACAATGGGTTTTGAATGGACAATTGTATCTATGTGCTAATATAACATGACAACTTGAACTGATGTACGTACGTACGTACGTACGAAGTTCTGCGTTGTTGATTGACTGACTGACTAAGAGGTAGTAATTGTAGACATCTGTTAATACAATGTTCAATGTGTTGTTTTTTCTTTCATCTTTGATACTGAGACTATTCTTTATGTTTTTCTTTTTCATCTTTTTTATTATCTAATCATTTCAATCTATCAAGGTATCACAAAGGCCATTGCTGATCTTATTGGTTTTATTGGACTATTAAAAGCTAATACACGATTCTATAGGAATTCTTTAATGTTAATAATAAAATCAAAAGAATTACCATTAGGGTTTATTAGTCAACCTATTACTCAATTAAAACAATCTAATCTGAATCAATTGAATGATCTTCATCATGATCACTCACATAGCAACAATACGGAATGTTGTCATTATAATGAAGCACCAATACAATGTATCATCAATTGTTTAACAGTAGATTTTGCAAATATTGAAAATGTATTCCCATTCACTATAACTGGTTTAATAAATCTTTATTTGGATATTATAATTATCATTGGGCAAATAGTTTATTTATTTGGATACAGTTCAATTAAAGGAATTTTATACAGTATCATTATTTACTTTATATTTGGTATATGGTTATATTATATAAAGGCAGGTGGTTTAACCCAGAAACAATATCATATATGTATATGTAGCATGAATATTTTTGCTTCTATGATTATAAAGGTATAGATGTATATATCCATGCTTGTAGTTAACTTATAAATCATACTTTTTACCTAATCTGGGAATAGAAATGATTAGATTCTTTAATTCTCCTTCTCTTGGATACATGTATCTGTGTGTATGAAGTAGTAGTAGTAATAGTAGTAGTATTAGTAGTATTAGTAGTAGTATAAACAATTCTATGCTTCCGTTACATTATCCTATCTAATTTCAATTGATTCCTTTTTTATGTAAACAAAATCTATTCATTCCTTGTTAATTATAGTTATCTTATATCTATTATTGTTATTTCTCATCTTATCTTAGTTTTATTCGCAATGTTATCTATATATACATTATCGATCGGTCATTTAGGATGTGTTATACGATTACATAGTCGATTATTAAGCTATGTATTACATGCTCCAGCTACATTTTTCGATTTAGTTCCTCATGTAAGTTACATTGACATGTTTTCATCATTTTTGCTGTTATGTATTTTCTAAATATACAAATGGAATAATGTAACAGACATCTGAGATGTAAACCTGGGTGATAGGTAACCGCAGGGACTTGTAAATTCTGATTGAAAACTATTGTTGTGTACAGAGATCCAAATTTTAACAGAATGAATAAGCATACGATCATTCTTTGGTTGCTATCATATTCATAAATTAAGCCTGCTACATAACAAAAAATAATGTGAAATGATTTTAAGAGTGATCACATTATTATTGTATCTGTTCTGGTTTGAATGTGTAAGCAGTATCTTAGCCTACACACTGGCGATGATTATCACTAATTAAGAAAATGACAGAATGAACTATACTTCTCGCTCCGTTTTATAACATCTTTCTATAGCATATACATATCTATCAACCCGGTTTATGTTCTGCACATCTGTTTATCATCTCACTTTCGTGATAAAAAAAAACACCTTCATTAGTTAGTAGAGGTTCTGTTATATTATTTCTAGAAGAAGAGTAGACTTATGCTAACTTCTGATGCGCCGAGACATTTGTAAGTTACACTATCTACTACGTCACCCATTGTGAAGACTATTAATTAAGGAACGAGTATACTGCACGGCAGTTCGTTCTGTTTTACTTTACGGCTGCAAAACCTGGTCATTAAGAGTAGAAGATGGTCATAAGTTAGCAGTATCCGATCACAGATGTCTTGGAAATATTGCTCGCATCTGCTGGGATCACCGGGTAAGTAATAGTGAGGTTAGACTCAGAGTATTAGGGAATGATGGTAAATCGGTTGATGAGGTTGTGAATCTTCATCGACTGAGATGGTTGGACCACGTGTTACGTACGCTTGAACACTGATTATCACGAAGTGCAATGCTAACCGGTGTTCGGGATGGTTGGAAGAAAGTTAGGGGCAGCTAAACCAAAACATGACATCAGTCCTTAAGGTCACTAACTTGTAGTCTGAGCCATGTTAGTAGATGCATATTACTTGGTTGGGGTCCGTGTGACTATCGTAACGAATGGTTGGAGACTGTTGGTGACATGGTTCAGAATCGATCAAAGTAACTCTCTCTATGAATTTGATGTTGATCTTGTTTTCCTAATGAATAAGATGTTACAACTTGAACCGATACATATATGTACCTGATCATATACATTGTAGTTGATTGACTGACTGATTGACTACCGATACATGATTGATTTTAATGCATTTTTTTAAAATCATCATCATCATAATTATACTACTTAATTCATTTGTTCTCTTCAATTATAAATTAATTTTTATAGGGTCGAATTGTCAATCGTTTTTCACAAGATATTGCAACATTAGATAATCCAGTGTTGATTTCATTGAATAGTACATTAAATTGTGTGCTAACATGTTTTTTAACATTATGCCTTGCTTGTACACTTAATATATACATGATTATTCCAATTTGTTTATTAACAATTATCTATTTATATATACAGGTAAGTGATAGATAGATATATTCAAAATGATTGTACTTTGTTTTTACAAATTTCATTGCATGTCAAATTTTGTTTATTTCTATATATTACTGTTATTATACATCGTAGTAGTAGTATATCTATGTTGATTCCATTTTATATGTATGTTAGTGTTTCATCATTAGAAAGTGAATTTGAGTTATCTTTTAACTAACATACTATCATCATCATCATCATGATCATCATGATTATATAGTGCTGAGAGATATTAATAAAGTGTTATTGTTTGCTCTGTAATTGATACTACTCATTTGCTAATGATTACATCATAATCATATTGTTTAGTTATCATTGTTCTTGTTTGAAAGTTTTTTTTTTTTGGTTTTTAGACTAGAATCAGTTTTCTTAGTTGGATTAAAGAATCTATGATGTATTTCAATGGATTCACTCTCTTAAGTAACTACTGGTTAGTGATCAATGTGATATGTGACAGGTCTTTGTTAGTACAGATTGAATGCTATCGATCAAGTTACAATGTGACCCACTAGTCTAGGTGACTTGATATTGAGTGCAGTGTGTTGAGATAAGATAGTTTGGTTAGATGTAGTGAACAGGAAACCTTGGATCTAGATTTCGTCCAATTTGTCACTCGTTAACAAGATGTACCTGTCATCTTGAAGGAATGGATGCCAAAAAGCACGAAACTCCGGTTCAACTTTTGCTGTTGACTACCTCCAACCCCCATCTTATCTATTAATACATCAATAATAATGACTGAAAATTCACTTCATATTTGTTTTAATAATAATAATAATCACTGATTATACTACTGATAATACACAAAGTTCATAAATAGTATTTTCTTCCATACTATCTAGTTAATCTTTGTGTACGATTTCATTGTGGTATATTTATTTCAATAACTTTATCCTAGAAGATAAATTTCAGAAATGCATATTGAAGTAATACTTTTCAAAGATTTATAGAAGTAGTTCCAAAGAGAAATCTTCATTGTGTATAGGAAATGGGTAAATGTATATTAATACTACAAATGAACATAAAAATGTCAAGAACATGATAAACAGATTTATGTAATAGATTGTTTTTGTATATACCGTGATCGTGGATGTGCACTGTTGAGGAGTTACCAAATAGGACGAAACAGCCGTCCAGTGCTTTCAAGTTTTCCATAGTGGTCTAGCTTTAATTGACTCATGATCTCAACTATTAAAATTACTATAATGTACACAAACCCCCTGCAGATATTAATAATTCAATATTTATATATGATAATGTTTATTTAGTTCAACGCATAGATATTGGTACAAGGAGGCACTAGATATATATGCGCCACACAAATCTCGTTTGATTTGTATGAGGGCTGTGATACTGCCCGGGTAACCAAACTGAAGCAGGCGGTTTTCTGAGAGAGTCACAACCGGAGTCTTTGACCTAAAGGTCTAATCCACAAGGCGGAGTGGAGTAACGTCAAGAGATGCAGTCCCATGGTAGTCGGTAACCAACAATTGGTTCATACACCATTCGTTCCCTCTGGATACTGGAGCCCATGTGCACCATTGGTTTGGAACCAGAGATTTCCAACTCCCCAATGTGGATCCACTATATCCACCCACACAGTTAATGCTCCAGACATTCACTTTTCGTCCTCTGAATTTCGCAGACAACAGTAATGCCACGAGAAGACAGTGATTAGAACTTCCCTATCAGTGGTTGTATTGACGTGGCCATGTGAAAGCATTTGGAGAGGGAGTGCGCACTCTCTCCTCTCTCGACCATATTAAGGCATTCGGGGGCTAATGTACAAAGTAGTAATAATTAAGAAACATTTGTGTCATTGATGATTATATACTTCGTTCAATTGAATTGTTAATAAAAGAAGTTAGAATTTCATATTAACAACATTTTATACTATGAGAAACATACTCCATTGGAATTTAACGATGACATTGATTAGGAACAAACACATTGTTTAGATATATCAATATTCTTTATTAAATCGACTTACGAATTCAACTATTAAAGTGACTACAATCTCCACAAACCCCCGTTTGGATCAATAATCATTTTCTCATTTGTGATTGGTTTCAAGATAGATTTACTGAAGTTCTATTGAAGAAGTGCAATCCGTGTCGAGTAAAGATAAGTATGTAATTCAGACAATGAATGAATGGTTGTTTAAGATGATAGGTTGATTAAAGTTAAGACATTAACACCATTGGATATCGGTTCATTGATCTAGTAGTTAAGCGTTTACGCCTTAGGATCGAAGATTCTAAATTCGTGTACTATCATTTCTGAGAAGTTGCATACTATAACAAACCGTCAGCTGTCTAATACTTCCAAATTTTCAATAATAGTCTAGCTTAAATCGACTTATAAATTCGACGATTCATTAAAATTCGCTTGATGAATGTTTAAATAAAACAATAAAGATTGAAAGGTTTCATTATGTATTCTTATTATGCTTTATTCTATATTGTTGCATAATTTAAACCATTACAACTTGTTTGCCATATTGTCATAACAGAAAAGAAAAATAAAACAAACAAGATTCATCTAGATCTCATTTCACACAGTTACTGTTTGTTTATCTTTTTTTGTTTATATTATTTCATGAATTTATATTCAAGTTTGAAAATTTTTTAAAATATTTCTCCTAAAAAAAAGTTTCATGTTTCTATGGTAATTAATTATTATTCATTGATTGTTTCCAAGTGACCTAGCAACAATTCATTGGATAGAACTTTTATGAATTTCGTTAATGATTGTTTAAATTTAATAAGATAGAAACCTTTTCTGTTCATTCACTCATTCACATACATACACACACACACACTTGAGAATATTATTAAGTTGATAATTAAGATTTGAAGAAGAGATTGATTTGTTTTTTGGAAAAAAACATTAGTCACATTTGCAGATAAGGATTAGTTAGATAATAAACCTTAGAATAATTGTTTTGTTGTAGTTTCTGACTTAATATCGACCGTTTTATCCTAGTATTATAAGATTCTTCAGCAGTGTATATCTTCTATCCTGCTCATGAGATTTCCTGGAGTTCTAGTGAGAAGCTATACGTAGTGAAGTTCAATAGTGTCTGTTGTGAAGCAGTTACTGAGTGAAGGCAATGATGAATGATGAATTGGTTAAAGTGTTAGACATCATGGCGAGACTATAATTTGTGGACGAACCGATCACATATAAGATAACAGGTCTCGGGCTTTAACGTGAAATTCATTTATTTAAATAAATAGAGTTTTGATATTATAACTGATGTAAGTTCGTGATGAAAATCCTGAATCTAATTTCTAACTTTAATCATCAACTGTTCATCATAATTTGTATTTCCTACAATGGTTTATAATCCACAGTTGGTCCTGATTATTAGGTGGACACTCCCAAGGTTAGTCTGACGTCGGTCAAAGGTCGTCCATAAATTATAGTCTTACCATGAACATTAACTAGGTAATGTATTGAAAGATGAAAAAGATTAGAATAATTGTTTTGTTGTAGTTTCTGACTTAGAATCTGTCCATACTTCTTGTACTCTATATGGTATCAAATTCTGAATGAGAAGATGTTGTATCGAGTACGTTATAATTTGACTACTGACTTAACATCTAATATTTTGCTTATCTAAGCCAGTCAATTAGTTATATCGTATATCTCTCATCTAACGTCATCGATGGTATGTTAGTCTTATTGCTAATGTGATTAACCTTTTTAAGATGTACAGCTTCTTAAAGCGTTGGTTAATAATTGAATTACATCATTATACTAACAATCAAATAGTAATTTCAATTTACTTATAAAAACATTATAAGCCGCTAATGTTATCTTCTTTCATTTGTTTTGATAAAAGAGTACTAAGTTACAAAGATCTCCTTTACTCTAGGTCCGAGACTTTCTTAACTTGTGATGGTGGAGAAGATTTATAGCTCAGATGGATGATTTTAATGAAGTTTTGTTCTCTGAGCTGAATAGTTTAGTCGTCATCGTTCTTCTGAACGACATCATCAGCACAAACTCCATCAAAAAACTTACTTAACTTAGATCTATTCATTTCACCGTTCACCATTGTACATAAGAATTATTTTTATAGTTAATGATTTTATACAATAGTTAGCAAACTATAACTTAATAATCTGGAAGCACTGGATGGCTGTTTCGTCCTATTGTGGGATTCCTCAGTGGTAGTGTGCATCTACGACCCCGTCCTGTACTTCCAGGTTTTTCATGATGGTCTAATTTCAGTTAACTATTGAAACTTTTAATTGATTTATAATAGTTAATGATACTAATGATCTTTATACTGACCATCAGTTTATCTTTCCTAAACATTAACCTTCAATATTTTTCTTCATCTTTTCTTGAATGTTTTTTTTGTTTTTGTTTCTTGTTTACAGAATTTATATGTGACTACATCTAGACAATTGAAACGTTTAGAATCGATTAGTTTATCACCGATATTTTCACATTTCTCAGAAACTTTATCTGGTGTTGATAGTATTCGAGCATATAAATTAATTGAAATCTATAAAACGATTAGTTCAACTAGACAAGATTTAAATAATTCGGCTGTTTATGCTTCAATTATATCACAAAGGTTAGTTGGTTACTATTTCTAATACTAATAATAATATCTATCAATAATTATAGACTATCAGTTTGATGTTCTTTGATTGTATTGCATAAGTCTTTTTAATTGAATACCATATTCTGTTCCGAAGCTATTCTCCTAATCCCCAAGTTGGAACTACACACTGACTTGAACATGAGTGAAAAGGTGCGAAGTATTCGAGAAGCACGTTACTTCAAAGATTTGTTTTAATACAGAAAATACAAGGTTTGCCGACAATTCTAGAATGCTAATAAACATAATAGCAGTATAGTAATCACAATTGATTGATCACTGGGTGGTGATCAATGTCATGCTTGTCTAGTCCTTATTAGTGCAGATCGAATGCTATCGATCATGTTGCAATGTGGCCACCAGTCTAGGTGACTCAACACTGCGGGCACTATGTATTGAGATTGAGATGGTGGTTGGAGGTAGTCAACAGGAAACCCTGGACCCGGGTTTCGTGCTACTTGGCACTTGTCAGCAAGATGTACCTGTAATCTTGAGGGAACTGGTGCTCCCTGGCGGATTCGATCTCGTGTCACCCAGCTTCACAGTCAGAGACGTTACCACTGAGCTATCCACCATCTAAATCTCAGTATAGTAATCAGTTTATCAGAAACTCTACATGTGACTTTTCACTTTTTCGATGTTTCTGGCTAAACTTCTAATGAACGCTGATTGGATAAAATGCTTCTTACAGTTTCCTGAACCTTTTTTGGTGTTAGGGATGCAGAGGAATATACCAATAATTATCTTGTTAAATCTAATAGTGTCCTTGGACGTTAAATGGACATTTCCTATTGATCGATATTTATTTCACTTGTCAAATATATTACAAATGTTGTTTTCTATCTTATGGTACGATGTGGTCTGGTTGGTTGGTATATCAATAGAGTATGTCTGAAATATAATGATTCACAACTCAGAGGCTGAGATTTGTGTTCTGGACTCAACTGGCTGGGATAGACAGCGAAGCGAGGCCAATCGGGACTCTAGGCCGTCCGTACGTGTTTACGTGTCGCCGAATCGATCGGTAAATATGCTTTCCTCTAATGTGCCTTCACGTCACAACACTTTGCTTTCGCAAGAAGTTTTCTGGATCACGCTAACAGTATTTTTACGTAGATAAATAATGAATTGTTTGGTAAGAAAAGGGTAATATTGTAGTGTATCCTACTTATATCAATATAAGTAGTATGTAACGATAGTCAAAATTAGAATGTCTGGCAGCAAAAAGTCAAGAAGGAAAGAATGCGAACAGAAAGCAATTGGTATGAAAATGCAGGAATGATGAAGTCATAGACGTTTGATTGATATTTGCAAAAGGAACAGTCAAATTTAGGACACTGGATTGAGTATTTACGGTATGGTTCTCAGATTCTGTAATTTTGTGTTCAAATATATTCGATTGTCCTTACTTGTTTTCTCGTTCAATACAATGTGAATTACAGTTCTATTCAATCTGTTGGTATGACATGGTTCCTATTTTACTAGGAATTTCTGTTACATTTCGATATTAAAGTTTAAAATAATCTTTTGAAGGACATTGTCTGCATTGCATTTTACAGGTTATTTTATATTTATATATTTAAACACATAAATATTCCCACATAGGGGAACCTAATGCATAAGCGCCACCTAAGTCGCTTGATTTGTGTGTGGTGCTCAGACGAAAGCAGGTAGTTTTCTTAGGATGCTACAACCGGAGACTTCGACCTAAAGCTCCAATTCACAAGGTGGAGTGGAGCAACGTAAGGAGATTAAGTCCCATGGCAGTCGTTGACCAACAATTCCTTCATACGCCATTTGTTTTTTTAGGGTCCTGGAGCCCGTTTGCATCACTAGTTGGGAATCAGAAATTTTCAATTCCCCTATGTGGATTCTCTATATCCACTCACGCAGTTAATGAGCCGGACATTCGCTTTTCGTTCTCAGTCAGTAACGGACAGATGTTGTTATTACGAATACCACAAATGATGACTTGTCTTTATTTCGATCTTTCCATGGACTGTAAAATTAAAAACGTTCGTTAACTAGTAGTTAATGATTTCGACGGATAAACTGGGTAACTGCAAACAAACTCACCCTTTCAAATCAACAATGAAATATTCACTTTCGCAACTTATAAGTTACTTGTCTTATATATCTCGAGCAAGTATTCATCATGTTCTTTAGGGAATTGTTGACTACCCTGTATAACCTTGATAGTCACCTTTCAGTTTTTTTTACACTCTCAGGTTATGATTTTGAAAAGACCTATCCTACATCAAAATCGATTAAAGAGACACATTTGAAAATCTGTATAGAAATGTCAAAATTTCAAGCCTGTTTTGAAGTGAACCTTGAAAGTATTGTTGAAAATGAAATCTTCCTTTTTTGAAAGAAATCAAATACTACTTAACAGTATCTACTTAGGATAGTCAAATTAATCCATCATAATGTGGATCTATTAACTAATCATTTTATTTATTTATTTCAACACACAGATATTGGTACAAGGAGGCACCAAATACATATGCACCACACAAATCTCATTTGATATGTGTGAGGGCTGTAGTACTACTCGGGTACCCTAACCGGGGCCACTCCTCGAGCCTTCGACCTGAGGGTCTGATCCACAAGGTAGTGGAGCATCGTGAGGAGATGCAGTCCCATGGAAGCCGGTGACCAACAATTGGTTCATACGCCATTTGTTCCCTCAGGATACTGGAGCCCATGTGCACCATTGGTTTGGAATCCGGTTAAAGGGTAGGACATTCGCTATTCGTCCTCTCATTTTCGTAAACAATACCCGCGCCACGAGAAGGCAAAGAGATGCTCATTTGCATCAAGTCCTACCTTTGTTCATTGAGATCATAAACCGATCGATGTTAGACCACCACCTTTGGAAACCTGGAAGCACTGGATGGTGTTTTCGTCCTATTGTGGGACTCCTCAGCAGTGCGCTTTCACAATCCCGCTCGCGGGATTCGAACCCAGGGCTTTCGGTTTCGCGCGCGACTGCTTAACGAACTGGACCACTGAGCCGGCATCCAATGGTGATAGTGTCTAACACCAACGAATCCACGAAATTTCGCGACCAACTTCCATTGTACTGAGGTAGATACCTGTCTCTACACGACATGGATGATGATCAACTGGCTGAGTGATATCAAACTTGTTACATAATGTATCAGTACCAAGGTTGAATTTGATAGTTTTAAATAAATTCAAGATTGTGTAAAAAGTTAATAGGAAATATAGTTTTTGTAATATACCGATGAGTAGAAAAATTGTACTTTCGACATTTCGTGACTTAATGTTGACTACTTATTCAGAGTAAATAAATGACCGAATAGGTGGTTGTTTATTTATTCTGAATAAGTGACCCACATTAAGTCACGAAACACCAAGAGTACAGTTTTTCTACTTATCGGGATATAACAGAAAAAAACATATTGATGTATATGAAACAATGGTTGTACCTTAGAACGGATAGAAATCCCTTCTCATTTGATTGATTTCTGTTTGCCAACAAGCCCTACATTGTTTTCGAGTTGTTTTGGTAAAATCACCTTAAACCACTATATACGTTAGCTAGTATATAAGTTCTTTTGAAACGAATGGCGTGACTACGACTTAGTTGAGGGGATTAGTGGGACGCGTAGAGTGGAAATTACTGGCGAAAACGATGTTATTATTAAATATGGGAAATATGGTTCAATACTCATATAATTAAATCAATTTGTGCTTTATAAAAATGTCTTACATCATCAGATCTGATCAAATCATGTATATTTAGGTCAATTCAACTTCTGAGAATCGTAGAATTGTTTGAAATCAGTTTTGTCATAGCTAGATAGGCTGTGTCAAATAAGTATATCAATTGTCTTTACATCAACTACTTTATTATGATTTAGACGTTTATTCAGCTATGTATATTCTCATGGTGGGTTTAAATGTGTACATGTCAATTACTTATGTTTATGATATGCTTGAATGCTATTACGAGTTCACCTTACTCGGTAAACGGAACGAAGGTCAACAATACAGTGACGAGATAAGCTACTCTAATCCGTTGTCCCTGACCCTGCTAACTAGATCAAAGAGTCTCGATGAGGCATAGAGAATGTATTCTACAAGCGCCCAGAAAATACGAGGTCACTAAGCACACAAGTCAAGCTTATTTATACAATGATGGAAACGCCCTTAGGAGAGCCACAAAATAGCGTACCAAAAAAATCCGTCGACCAATGATAGTCAATGATTTCTGAGCTGTAGGTCAACTAAGCGTCTCTTGGCGCGAAAACATGAAATTCAAATTTTCATAATAAAATTACAAAGTTAGGACCTTTTCCAAATGAGTTCTGGGGATCTAACATCCTCAATAGTTTACCTTTTCGTTTATGTTTGTAAATACAATTAGTCAATAATTTATAACCAATACATATATTCATATTCATATTTGAATGACAGATTACGTTTTCTTTCTTTGATTTGACTGCTGAATGTTCTCTTGTTTTCTTGAATTAATAAACTTGTGACAAATCGTTCCTAACGTGGTGCGTACTTCACTTTTGTACTCTGAGATTTAGCCTACTAATAAATAAGAAGTTATCTAGGATCATTTAATATTCATAATCAAATGGGTACTAAGTAACACATTCCTTCAATCACTTCTTAGTTTATTTCATATATCAGATATCGTGTCCAAGGATTCATTTTGA
This sequence comes from Schistosoma intercalatum, assembly GCA_944470365.2. Lineage (NCBI taxonomy): Eukaryota > Metazoa > Platyhelminthes > Trematoda > Strigeidida > Schistosomatidae > Schistosoma > Schistosoma intercalatum. The sequence goes on along the minus strand of OX103732.1, from coordinate 517,804 downwards.
TTGTATTTGAATGAGTTATGAAACTTATATCCTATATTCGTTTATATGAATATGAGTTTCAGCATCCCTATCTCTGATAATTGATCAGTTTCTATTTTTATGTGAACTGTTTCGATATAGCCTTATAGTTGCACATTTGATGCGATTCAAGTTTCAGTTTTAACACCAACACTAGAATGTATGTAGATCAAAGTTACTAGTCTTAATTAAACATATATCCTGGATCCCTCATTCAAGATGTAATAGTCGTTTAACTAACGTATAATCCTGTTCAATTTTTATGATAAATAGTTTTTAAAAAAATCGTTTTCGTGCGAGATCGAAAGTCCTGGGTTTGAGTCATATGTGTGGGATTGTGGATGCGCACTGTGGAGGAGTTCTATACTAGGACAAAACAGCCATCTAGTGTTTCCAGATTTTTATCATTAATTCATACATGATATCAATCGAAACTCAATAATCTCCACGACCCCTATACTGATAATTTTTCTTATGTATGTCATTTTATGAAAAGTAAACAACTATTCTACTAACGATTTAACATTTAATTCATAGAGGATACTTCAATAATCTGATATGTTTAAAAGCTATTCGTTAGTCATACAGTATCATTGTACATTATCTATCAATCAACATTTTATTTATCATTTTATCCATTTGAAATATGTTCATGATCATAAAAATTGGTAGTAAAGTGTTTTATTATAACAGCTCGCAAGGCGGGATCATAGATGTGCACTGCTGAAGAGACCCATACTGTGACGAAACGGTTGTGCACTGCTTGCAGGTTTTCTATGGTGGTCTAGCTTCAATTGACCCATGATTTCAACTACTGAAATTACTATAATATCCACAAAAAATCACTTCTGATAATAAAAATCAACTTACAAAACTAAAAACACCTTTTTAGCAAAGTTGGATAGTGGCTAGCAGTGGAATACAGTTTGAAGCACGTTTTGTCCTATTTGGGACTGGTCAACTGGATGTCCCTGCATTTCAGAGTTCATGTTTACTCTGGGAGGGGCTCGACCCCAGTACCGTTCGCTTCAAACGCCACTGCGTTATTCATTTACTTACTGAGTTCTGATAGTCACCTCCTTGTGTAATGGGGTGAAATTATATTCACTTGGTATTGTTTACTTTTATCTTCCCATTGTTATTTAGGGCTGCATTTGATGGGTCACTGCTAATCACTATCCATCTTTGTTTATATAGCTTGTGACTTCAGGCAATATCGTGGCAGTCGTCCGCACAGGATGCACATATACCAATATTAAGAGACTGTTCCATTGCAGCGCTAAATAGCAGTCGGAAGATACAAGTAAAACAACATCAAGTCTATAAAGATACTTTATGATTTGAAATACTTAGAATAAATCGTCATTACTTTCTTTGCATCCATGTATATAGGTGTCAGTTTACATAGTCTTCAAATATTTTCTTTTTTTTAATAACAAAATATATAGATGGCTTGCAGTTTTATTAGAACTTGTTGGTAATTCAGTTATATTAGCTGTTGCTATCCTATCAGTTGTTGCTCAAGGTTATTTATCCGCTGGTTTCTCTGGTCTTGTTATTACTTATGCATTAAATTTAAATCAAACATTAAATTGGCTTGTACGTATGTTCTCAGAATTAGAAACAAATATTGTATGTATAGAACGAATACATGAATATTCTTCCATTGAACAGGAGGTAAGTAACATTTTAAATATATATTACCATTATATGATTCTGTCTATCCCAAGGCAACTGTTATTCCTTAAAAAAGTAATAATAATGAATATTTGAGGGGACACTTCATCATCATCAACATCATCAGGTTCAACAGTCTATAAGTCTTTAATTATTTGTGATAGTAGTAAAAGTATAGACAGCGATCGGAAAGATTAAGGTTTGAAGATGTTATACAAGGAATATAATACAGTGAAACAAATTTGGAAAGAGAAAAAAGGAACAAGAACAACTCAAAAGATTAGAATTTGGGAGAACACAAAGAATGGATGCACCTGTGCCATTACAAATAATTTTCAGCCATGTCATTCAAGGTCTCTAACCATCGGTTGATATCGTCTAGCGGATACCAACCAGGTTGTCTACACCAACTAACATGGCCCAGTCCACTTGTCAGTGACTTCATGGATTTGTTCTATGTTTTGATCTGGCCGCCCCTAGCTTTCTTCCAACCTACTCCTACACCACAAAGCAACGCACGTTTTGGCAGTCAGTGGTTGGGCATACGTGACACAAGTCCCAGCCATCTCAGCCGATAAAGTTTCACTACTTCATCAATTGATTTGCCATCCTTACCTATTACCCGTTTCCTAACAAACTGCATTACTTTCTCGATGGTCCCAGGATATACGAGCAATGCTTCGAAGACACCTATGATCGAATACTAGTAACCTACGAATATCCTCTACTCTTACCAGCTATGTTTGACAGCCATAAAGTAGGACGGAACGAACTGCTGCACAGTAAACCCGTCCTTTGATTGATAGACGGATAAACTGCTGAAATAATAAAGAATTTAGATTTGTGAATGTTAAAGGCTGAAATTAGGAAATAATTTCGAAATGTGTCAATCAGAATATCTATTCTGAGTTACCTCAGAGAAATAATCAATGTTAAGTCAGATTAGAATGAGTTCTATGCTAAATAACTATTCAATCATATTCATATATCAAAGTCATTTTAATAGTGAGAATATGAATCATTTAAAAATTTTAATACTCCTTTACTCAATCCATCTAAATGACAAGCTGTTAACTTTAGCCTGTGATATGAACAACACTGAAACACCGTGTTCGAATCTCATAATGCTTGTACCGTTGGAGATTCTTTGATAAACACAATGTCGAAGGTCAATTATCTTTGTGTTACTTTTTACTCTGATCTCTCTTCGACATCACATGTTATCCTGTTATTGAAAGAAGTTTTCCGTCTGATCTACTACATCAAATACCTGTGCATAGTTACGACTCTGAATAAGATGATGATTAGTCTATAATGTGAATGAGACGATCTATTTGTATTGTCTTATTAATTGATGTGGTTGTGAAATATCTAACATATACTTAACCACATATGTCAATGTTCAGAGAGAATAAACTATTTAAGAAGGGGTTTTGTGGAGATTTTAAAAATTTCACTAGTTGAAATCATGAGTCAATTGAAGCTAGACCACCATAGATGCGCACTTCTGAGGAGTCCCATACTAGGACGAAACGGCCGTTCGGTGCTTCCAGATTTTCCATGATGGTCTAACTTCAATTGACTCATGATTTCAATTAGTGAAATCTATAAAATGTCTAGATGCTATTTTGATATGTTTAAAACGACAAAAGATATCGATGGTTGAAAACCTTCATAAAAGTGATTGAAAATGATCAAATTTCCCTAGTGAATTCACCATAGATGCGCACTTCTGAGGAGTCCCATACTAGGACGAAACGGCCGTTCGGTGCTTCCAGATTTTCCATGATGGTCTAACTTCAATTGACTCATGATTTCAATTAGTGAAATCTATAAAATGTCTAGATGCTATTTTGATATGTTTAAAACGACAAAAGATATCGATGGTTGAAAACCTTCATAAAAGTGATTGAAAATGATCAAATTTCCCTAGTGAATTCATACATTATATTGTTAACGCGTTCAAAATAATATATAGAATCATATCTGAAACAAAATATACTTTTCTTGAATACTGATTTGTCGTGAAAATAACATTTTTTTGTCAATTCATATCTTTCCAAACATGAAATAGTCACTAAGGTTCGACCAATAGACAGTTGCATCTAAATTCGTTTGAAAAGTCTGGTAGATCATGCCTCTCTCTCTCTCATACAGTATGGCTCAATGTCATTTGAATTGTGTTCTGTGTTAATAAATGAAGAAAAAAAGAGAAACTGGGTTAGGTTAGCGAATAAGCATAATCAGAAGGGGTTTGTGGAGTTAATTGAAGCTAGATCACCATGGAAAACCTGGAATCACTGGATGGCCGTTTTGTCCTAGTACGGGACTCCTCAGCAGTGCGTATCCACGATCCCGCACCTCGTGAGATTCGAACCCAACCAACTAGACCATTGAGCCGGTATCCAATGGTGTTAATGTTTAACTTCAAATAAACATAACCATTTTTGTTTCTAGCCTAAAAATAGGGAAACATTTATTAATTAAGAAAATAAATAAAATCTTCATCTATTTCATCAGTAATATAATTGACCAATCAGAAATTAATGTTATCATTTATGTAACCTTGAACTTATTTTGACCTTCATAGGAGAAGTAACTTTTACAGACTAAATTTATTACATGAATTCTATGGATTCATAGATTACTTCTTATGTTACCGTATATCAATCTCTTCTATATAGAACTAACAAAATGTATTAGTTATTCTTATGTCTTTTTTGGGGGATTTGTATAAATCATTGAAGTTGACTATCTTTAAAGCTTTAATTTGAGTGTTTACGGTATTACATTCTTAGATATCAATTATACGTTTTAATATCTACACAATATTGATTCACTTAGACTGTTGATCATATTGCAACTTGGTTGATAGGATTCGATCTGCATTAAGATCACCATCCAGTGATCAAGCAATTGTAAATACATCTCAATCCTTCAAGAGGTTATTCGCGATCCGGATAGCTCAGTAGTAATGTCTCTAGCTGTGAAACTGGGTGATACGCTATCAAATCCGTCGGGGAGTATCAGTTCCGTTAAGATAACAGGTACACTTTGGTGACAAGTGCCAAGTAGCACGAAACCTGGGTCCAGGGTTTCCTGTTCACTACCTCTAACCACTATCTTATCTCAACATAGTGCATGCAATGTTGAGTCACCTAGACTAGTGGCCATATTGTAATTTGGTCGATAGGATTCCATCTGCACTAAGAAGGACTTGACACGCGTGACATTGATCACCACCAACTGATCAACCAATCTTTATTATATCGAATCAGGAACCTGACATAGTTAATGACTATTGTATTCAGTTATTTAGACACAGATTTGTCAAAGTACATTGGTTGATAAATCAACCGATCACTCTGAACAATTAATACGTCCTATCGATTTGATCGGATTAGAACGTTACCATATACAATGTATTCAAGAACATGTGTTTTCTGTAACCGTGACAACATGAGAAATGACAGAGCTTATACTTCATAACCAATTATAATGAATTTAGAACTAATCATTTAATTGGATGAAATGGAATGTTAAGAAAAAAACTTTTTAAAATGGTATGAAAAGTAAAAACAAACTGTCATGCAAACTGTCATTCCAAATAGTTACCATAATAATGTTTTCAAAAGGTAGTTTAAAGGAAAGTTTTTAAATTATGTTTTCCTACTTTGATACGATTTTAAACAAAACGTTTCTCAGTACGTTATGCGTTCGCACGAGAGACCGAAGGCCTTGGGTTCGAATCCCGCGCGCGGAATCATGGATGCGCACTGCTGAGGAGTCTCACAATAATAGGACGAAACGGCCGTTCAGTACTTCCAGGTTTTCAATGGTGGTCTAACATCAATCGGTTCATGATCTCAATCAATAAAAAAATGAATTATTTGTCCAATATTTTTTTTATTCATTAATTGTGAAATCATTTAATGAGTCTTATGTATGTATATATGTATTTGTTTTGTTTAAAATTAGGCACCATGGGAATTAGATTGTAGTTATTTACCAAGTAATTGGCCTGAAGGTATCATTGAATTTATTAATTATGGTACAAAATATCGATCTGAATTAAATTTAGCTTTAAAATCAATTAATTTTAAAGTAGATAAAGGGGAAAAAGTAAGTTTTATTTTTGCATTATACATTTTTCTATGATTGTATATATGTACTTTTAAATGATCAATATACCTAATAAGGCAAGAAATTATGATATATATATCACATTCTTTTGAGTTGGATGATATAAATTTAGTGCTCTTATGGGCGCCTACTTCAAATCAATTAACCAATCAACAGATTAGGGTTCGAATCCCAGTTCATCATCTTCGATTTAAATAGTTGAATAACATCACCGTTGGATGCCGGCTGGCTCAGTGGTCTAGTGCTTAAGAGCTCATGCGCGAGACTGATAGACCCTGGGTTCGAATCTCGTGAGTCGCTATCGTGGTTGCGCACTGTTACTGAGGAGTCCTATAGTAGGACGAAACGGCCCTCCAGTGCTTCCAAGTTTTCCATGGTGATCTCACTTTAATTGACTCATGATTTCAACTATTAAAATTACTATAATATCCGCAAAAACCCTTTCTGATACTTTAATTTTTGTTATTATTTAGTTGGGTATTGTTGGTCGAACTGGTTCGGGTAAATCGTCTCTAGTACTTGGATTATTCCGTATGCTTGAAGCAGCTGAAGGTCAAATACTCATTGATGGTTATGATATATCAAAAATTGGCTTACATGATTTGAGAAATCGTTTAACATTAATACCTCAAGTAAGTATTGTGTATCATTACCTATCAGTTAGATAAATAAGATGTTTTTGATCAAGTACCTATAGTAATGTCAAAAAATGTAATAACACATAAGATATTAAACTACAAATGTATGCGTTTTCTCTCTCTGTTTCTGTCGATCACTGTCCGTTATAATTTCTCTTATTACAACCTGACTATTCCTATTGCTTAATATTCTTGGACATCAATTCACTCAACAAATCTTCAAATCAGAACATGGTTGAACAGCAATGAAATGATATTCCAAATAACAAGGGTAGATGGAAATAAGAAGCACAATTTTTTTTACATGAGAAGACTCTAGAGTCTTCTCCAAGCCATCCATTAGCGGTGATTAGATAAGAAATAGCCAATCAGAGTGCACCAACACAATTATTTTATTTATTTAGTTTATTTCAACACATAGATTATGGTACAAAGAGGCACCAAATACATGTGCGTCACACAAATCTCATTCGATATGTGTGAGGGCTGTGATGCTGCCCGGGTGTACAAACCGAAGCAGATGGTTTTCCTGGGGGGCCACACCCCGAGCCTTCGACCTGAAGGTCTGATTCACAAGGCAGTGGAGCATCGTAAGGAGATGCAGTCCCATCGTATCCGTTGACCAACAATTGGTTCATACGCCATTCGTTACCTCAGGATACTAGAGCCCATGTGCACCATTGGTTTTGAACCCGGTTAAACCGCCGGACATTCGCTTTTCGTCCTTTCATTCTCGTAAGCAACACTTCGGCCACGAGAAGGCAGTGAGTCGGACTTCCCTGGCAGAGGCTATATACGCTTGGCCATGTGAGAGCATTTGGAGAGGGAGAGCGGACTCTCCTCACTCTCGGCCGTTTCAGGGCATTTGGGGGCACCAACACAATTATGCATGGAACGTTCTTTAATTCAATCTATGCCCTGTTAACACTGTCAAACTGCATTCATGCTAAACAAAAAATGATGAGATAGTTAACTGACTATTGTTTACTCTTTGAGCATTGGGTAGATTGTTATAAACAGAGATAATACATTTGTTGATATCCCAATGAATAGAGAAATCAGATTTTCTGACCTTTCGTAACTTAGTGTAAGTCACTTCTTCAGAGAATAATAAATCTTCTAATATTGATATTTTCTTTTTGATAAATGAGTTTGTCATTACCAATCATTGTTTACTTCAATGATATTGTAAAATGAAATAATGTTAGTGTTAGTTAATAGGCTATAAATGGGCAATGAAATAGTCGAATTTCGGTTCTTTATTTCTCTGCAAATCAATAACTACTAAATATTAATAGATCACCAACATAGATGATCTTTGTCGAATGATTAGAGGCCTACTGGAATTAGACGGAAATAGTGTGATCAACAGCTAACTTCGAAGTCACATCTTGCGATCAGCGTCTATTATGGATTACCTCTTCGACGTATCAAAGTACTATGATTACTTTGAAGACCGTGCAACATAAAGGACGTTATTACGGAAATATATTAGTAAGAATAAGTACAAACGAAAATGCGACCAATATCTCATGAGCCAGTTCATGGCGTACAATTAACTGGTGCGCGTTTTTTTTCCTTGACATTGACAGAAATCGATGATCTGTTCGATATTCAAGTGATACAACTGTCGAATGATTTGTCTAGGGTTCAGTGACACTTCACTGACCCTACCTATGGTATGATTACTTCATCTTGTTTATTAGAACAATTGATAAAAGTCATTAGTGATTTTAAATGGGGTACTATCTTACTAACGATCCGTTATTTTCTATTGTTCGTGTTTAAGATGACAATCTATTAATCTCCGTTGTTATTATGTACATAAAGGGTAGATTGTCTCAACATAGTCTTTTCCCAAAAGTTGTTAATATATTTAGATAGCGATTAATAGTTGAATCCAAGACAAGCATCTTTATGTTGATGTTCACATTGTTACTAGAACTTAATGCGTATAACTTCATACTTTAACATAATTCTTCCACTTACCTGCTGATAAGTCCTAAATAAAATGAAATGTATATCTTGGATTCCATTAATAACCCCATTACCTCCTTAAGCCTGTTTTACCTCGTGGAGAAGCATAAGCCACCCACCAGCACTCTATCCAACCTTGCCCCAAGCAATCCTTTCCAGCTCTTTCCAATTGTTATTCATCCTCTTCATATCTGCTTCTATTTCCCGATATAATGTTCTATTTAGCCATCCTCTTTTCCGCTTCCCTTCAGGATTCCAAGTTAGGGCTTGTTTCGTGATGCAGTTTGATGATTTGCGTAATGTATATCCTATCCATTTCCACCGTCTTTTTCTAATTTCCAATTCAGCTGGAAGCTGGTTTGTTCTCTTCCACAGTATACTGTTGTTGATGGTATCCGGCCAATGCATGTTGAGTATCTTTTGTAGAAAACTATTTATAAATACTTTTACCTCCTTAATGATGGTTGTAGTAGTTCTCGAAGTTTCAGCTCTGTACAGTAGAACTATCTTCACATTGGTTTTCAAGATTCTAACTTTGTTATTGATTGACAGACACAGTTCCATATACTCAATATTTTCCTCTATTTTAATAGTTGTCTAACATATGTTTGTTAAATAGTGTTATTATCTACAAAAATCTCTTCTTTTTATGTTTCTGATTAGTTTTTATGTTTAGTTTTCGAGTAAACAGGGAGGGAGAGAGAGAGAGGAAACAACAAATAGAAACAAACAAACAAACAATTTGTTTCTATTTACCCCACTCCCCACCCTCACTCCCTCAAAAAATGTCAAAACAACCTAATTGTTGTTTTGTAAACAGTTTTTTTTTAAAACTTTATTTATCTCATCATTAAAATATTTCAGATGTTTTATTATTTTTTTCGTCACTAATTAATGAAACTTTGAAAGAGTGTCCTTTCTCTTGTTTCATGGTGTTGAGATTTGTTATTATCGATTATTATGTTTTGAATTTTGTTGTATTTATTGTAAAAAGAAAAAGTGAATCAATTAAAGTTAGATCATTATGGAGAATCTTGGAAACACTGAACGATCATTTCATTCTAGTGTAGAACTCCTCAACGATGCGCATCTATAATCCTACTTGTGGGATTCAAACCTAGGGTATCCGGTCTCGCTCGTGAGCACTTAACCTCTAGACCACTAAGCTGGCACACAACGGTGTTAATACCTCCAAATGCTCTGGTATCGCTGAGAGTGGGGAGTGTTAACACTCCCTTTCGAAAAACTCTCACATGGCCACGTGTTAAAAGCCACTGCCAGGGAAGTCTTACTCACTGCATTCTCGTAGCGGGGTTGTTGTTTACTAAACTGAAAGAACGAAAAGCGAATGTCTCGCGCTCTAACCGGGTTGGAACACTGATTCCAAACTAATGGTGTATATGGGCTACAGGATCCTAAAGAAAGAGAAGACGTATGAACCTATGGTGGGTGACCGGCTACCAAGGGACTGCATCTTCTTACGTTGCTCCACTGCTTTGTGGATAAGACATTTAGGTCAAAGTCTCTGGTTGTGACCCCGTAAGAAAACCATGTGCTTCGGTTTTGGCAACCTGGTAGTATCATAGCCCACACACACAAATTAAGTGACTTGTGTGGCGCATATCTATTTGGTGCCTTCTTGTACCAATATTTATATGTTTAAATAAATAAATACAATTCACGATATCAGTTCATCTTTTCATGATCATTTAAATTGTTTGGATGTAATGATTATAAGATTATGAAAGAGAGAGTATTTATGTAACAGGTTAGATGTACGCTTATCGATAGGGTATAAATCATTGACTGAAGTTTTCTGCATAACAATTGTAAAACAAAAATCGCTAAACACATATTTTGTTGTCGTTCTCGACTTATCAACATAATGCATTTAACCTTTTTCAAAGTTGGGTGAAAACCGAAACTTTCAACCCATCTGTAAACCACTGACCTGAAATTCAATTGTCTGAAAATAATACTGTCTGTGATTAAAAAGTGTGATCGGCGTCAAGCAGTTACTAGTTGGGTGCTGTGATCACACTGCCGTGTCGTCTAAACCAACCTGAATCCAGTTTTTTTTTCCAGGTGTATCAAGAAGAAGCATTCTTTCACAGAGTAAGTAACTGGGGAATATCGGCTGCTTTTATACCTTTAACAGCATTAGGTAGATCCAAAACTGCTTATGTTAACTACCCTAAACTACCGTCTATTATTTAATGCCAATACTTTTAATGGTGATCGTAACGGTTTTGTTTACTTTATATGACTTTCATTCTTTTTGTGTTAATTGTTTACTAGGATCCTATCCTTTTCTCTGGTACATTACGTTTTAATTTGGATCCATTCAATCATTATACAGATGAAGCTATTTGGCATGCACTTGAATTAGCTAATTTAAAATCATTTATAAAAGATGCTAATAATAATAATAATGATGCTAATTATGGTTTGGATATGAACATCTCAGAAGGTGGTTCTAATATAAGGTTAGTTAGTGCATTCGGTTGTTTTTTTTTGTTGTTAAACGTTTGTTCAACCAATTAAATTCATATCATAAAGACGAACTTGAATGACTGTTTAAAACGGTGTAAGGGATTTGTAGAAGTTGTTCAATTTTATAGTTTACATCATGAAGAGACTTTAGTTTAGCAACAACTGATACCTTTATACATGAGCTTAGTCCTCAATGGAGTTCTACATAAGAACTGTTGAGGAGTCTCATATTATTTGGGTACTTAGTGCTTCCTAGTTTCCACTTTTGTGCAACCAAAGTTAGTTCATGATATTAAACTAAAATGTTAACCATCTTCACAATCATGTTCTCATTAGTGACTAATTTTGAGAGGCAATTTCTGGAGTCCTAGTGAGAAACAGTCACTAATGGTATTGATAGTTGGGCAGTATCGCTGATCGGTTGAAATGAGGCATAAAACATTGGTTTCCGACTTGATAGTCTAACGACTGGAGACTATGTACTGGACTTGAGGACTCTTGGTTCGATTTTCAACGGATACTACTAAAGAGTCCCGTACTGAGATTAAACGAGTGTCCAATACCTCATGCTTTTCATTGGTTATTTATCTAAGTTTGGCTCATGATATCTAGGATTACTTCATGAGATCTTTCTTCCAATTCTGATAAATTAGACAGATAAGTTATATAGATGACTCAATTGTAATGAAAACATACTACCATTTTGTTACATTGATTGATAAATTATAATCTCCTTTATCTTAAAATGGGAGTATATTCTATATAGTAGCTGACTGATACGACTTCAGATCATTCCACTCTGTGATATGACATTTGCATAACTTCGAGTTTGTTGCTGCATATTGTGTTGATAACCAAATTATCAAAGCGATTGTAGGCCTTCCTGATGTTTGTATACATAGTTGTTTTAAATTGGAAAAAAAAACTTCTTGAGAATCATTTTCGAACTTTTTACATCGAAAGTTTGTCCTACGATTGACAGAGAAACACAAGTTTATCAAAGGACAATAATGTCAAAGCTTCTGCAATGAATGTTCTTTTAAAGGTACTTGAAACCCGTCTATATAAGATGTTAATAGTTGTACTTATGTGTATGCAAAGTTTATAACATACCATTATAAACTGCCTAATTGTGATTACTGGGTTTATGAAAATTAATGACCGAAAAGTTCACTAGACTGATTGGATAGATCTTTCTGATTACCCCCCCCTTTTTTTTTTCTCGCCCGCCAATTCTGTAATTCTAATAATCTGTTCATTTTACAATGTATCAGCAATAATTTTGTTTAGAAATATGCAAATTTACACTTAATTATAGTTTTTACAAAAATTTATTTTCTAGTCTTGGTCAACGACAATTAGTATGTCTTGCAAGAGCTTTACTTCGGCATACTTCAATTCTTGTATTAGATGAAGCTACAGCTGCTATAGATATGCAAACGGATAATTTAATTCAAGAAACTATTCGTCGAGAATTTTCTTCTTGTACTGTCATTACTATTGCTCATCGATTAAATACAGTTCTGGATTATGATCGGTATGTATTAATAATATTGTGTATTCTTGTTTATATTTGATAATGTTACGAATCGACTTGTGTTAGAGAATGTATCATTAGATTTCTAGTAATTGGTGTAATATTAATGCACTTGTCGTCTTGAGTTCATACGGTTGAAGGGTTTCATGCTAACATAAAGCAAGCATCTAATCCTCCTTAGTTTTAAGGCTAAACTATCATTGCAACTCACCTACCAAGTACAGTTTTGATATGGTTGATTTTGGGTCACACTATTTTTATCGCTGTCCAAAAAATAAACAATCAGTCAACACAAATCGATCATTGTGTATTATTCATCATTATCATTTTTGTATTATTCAATCATCAACGTTGATCGAATTCTACCGTTAGAATATAAGTTTTATTTAAATAATTATTTACTCGTAATTTGCAAGATTTGATCCTGTTTCATTCAGCTTCACAGTATGGGCCACGACTAACCTCTTGTAGGACTTTAGGCATCAACTATAGAAAAACGTTTCGGATTTTCGAAAAGAATCAAACTAAATTCTTTGACAATGATTGAACGAGGTTTGAACATATAAATTATTCTAGTTGACTACTTTTATGGAAGAAACTCACACAACTAAAACCGATAGATCCTGGGCTCGAATCTGACGGGTGGGATCGTGGATACGCACTGTTAAGGAGTCTCATAGTAGGACAAAATGATCCTCCAGTGCTTACAGGTCCTGTTTCACTCAGCTTCACAGTGTGGGCCATGGCTGACCTCATGTAGGACTTGGGGCGTCAACTGTATTAAAACGTTTCAGATTTTCGAAAAGAAGCAAACCAAATTCTTTGACAGTGATCGAACAAGGTTTAAACATATAAACTGTTCTAGTTGACTACTTTTAGGGAAGAACTTTACACAACTAAAATCGATAGATCCTGGGTTCGAATCTGACGGGTGGGATCGTGGATACGCACTGTTGAGGAGTAGGACAAAACGGCCCCCCCCCAGTGTTTCCAGGTTTTCCATGATAGTTTAGTTTTGATTGAATCATGAATTCAACTGTTTTTCAGTCATGTTTATAAGTCATAAAATCTTTCTTTAAATTTTTCTAAGATTATGTTTGTTTATAGTAATCGTTCTATCTTTCTTTTCTTCTCTTTTCTTTTTTTTTTCAAATTCAACCTCCATTTCAGCATTCTTGTCCTTGAAGATGGTCAAATGAAAGAACTAGATAGTCCAAAAATGTTATTACAAAATAAAAATTCAGCATTTTATTCTTTAGCTAAAGATGCACATCTTGTCGAGTGAAATATATAACGATTGCCTCTTACACCATAAAATATCAATGATAAATGAGATAAGAAATAGGGAGAGTATGTTTTTTTCTTTCTTCTTTTCTTTGTCTAATATACATTCAGTGTATAAGGCTATTGTACATTCCTATTCGTAGTGTAACGACATCCGTTTGGTTGTTGCTATTGTTGTTGTTGGTGGTGGTGGTGGTGATGATGATGGTGGTGTCGGTGTTAACAAAGAACTTAAACAATCATTTTCAAATTGATGACTGTTTCTTTACTTTTGTTTTCTAAAAAAAAGAAGAAATTCTAAAGTGAAAAACTAGGCGCCATAAACATTGTTTATATTTAAAGTTTATTTAAGGAGTGAATAAGAATGATTTTATTTGTTTGTTTGTTTAGTTGGCTGGTTGATTGGTTGCTTGCTTGCTTGCTTGGTTACTCCATAACACTGCCTTCCTCTTTTATGTTTCACATTTTCGATGTTCAATTATAAATAAAAATAATCATGAATCCATATAAAAAAAAAGAAGTTTAAATCAATAAAAAAATATTTTTTTAAGAGAAAAAAAAGCAAAAGAAAAAATCTCCCCTCCCCCCTCTTTGTTTTAAAAAATAAAAAAAATTTAAAAAAAAATCTTTTAACCCATTTTTAATTAGAAATTATTATTATTATTTGAAATTATAGATTTTATTGTATACTATCCCCCCCTCTTGTTTTTTGTTCCTTCTGTTTTACATACAAAAAACACATGCATAGTTACAAACAAACAGTAAGTCAATGTTTATTGTTGTTGTTAGATTTTGTTTCTTTTTTTTGAAGTTCCCTTTTTTTTAATCCTCATTTTGTACATCTAATTGTCTTATGTTTGTGTATGTGTGTGTGTGCGACAATAATGATAATTATTATTATTATGTCTGTTTTATGTTTTGTATATAACACATCGAAATAAATGTTTCTCCATTGTGGATTTTCTTTTTTACTTCTGGTATTTTCATATTTAATAGTTGAATTCATGAGTCAATTGAAGCTAGACATACATGGAAAACTGGGAAGCACTAGATGGCTATTTCGTCTTGTTTATGGGACTCATTCACAATGCGCATCCATGATCCCGCTTCGAGAGATTCAAACTCAGTACATATCCATCTCGCACGCGAACGCTAAATGTCTCACTTCAACTAATCAACGAAATTGAGTGACACATTCACCACTGTCTTCAGTGAGTTACTATCTCACAACATACTTGGCTGAACTCCTTTGTTTACTGTTTCTCACTAAAACTTCAGGAAGTATCTATTGAAGCCAATCACTAATGAGCATATGTTGATTAATATCAGAAGGGGTTTTGTGGATATAATGGTACTGTTAATAGTTGAGATCATGAGTAAATTAAAACTAAACCACTATCGAATACCCGGAAGCACTGAACGGCCGTTTCATCTTATTGTGGGACTCCACAGTAGTGCACATCTACGATTCCACCTCGCGAGATTACAACCCAACACCTTTCAGTCTCGCACACGAACGCTTAAGCTGTAAACCACTGAGCTGACATCCAACAGTGTTAACGTTAAACTTCAACCAATCATATTTATTTAAAATTTCTGAAAGTGTCATATAATTTTGATTGTATTAATAACTGTCATTAGTTTTAATTACTATTGTAGTGCAATATTACTACTAATAATGATAATAGAACTAATCTTCCTATCTGAAATGAATAACAGCATTTCAGCGTTGTTGTATATTAAGAAGGAACGATTTGAGTGAAGAAATTTTTTCTCAATTGGTTCTTTATCATGGTTCTACACTAATATATCTAAGTATTTGATTGAGATCATGAACCGATTGATGTTAGACCACCACAATTGAAAACCTGGAAGCACTGGACGGCCGTTTCGTCTTATTGTGGAACTCCCCAGCAGTGAGCATCCACGATCCCGCTCGCGGGATTCGAACCCAGGGCCTTCGGTCTCAATCAAAAACTTAATAATCTCCACAACCCCTATGCTAGTATATCTAAGTATGATTTACAATGATGACATAATACTCATCGAGTAGATATGTTACGTAATAATTACATAATAATAATTCGATTATAAATTAACATTGAATAATTGGAAGTAAGAGGATTAATCATAAAGTAATAATCAAGAAGTTGCCTCGTTGCATAATATATAAAAAAGAAAAGAACAGAATATCTTAATGATTGGTCAGTTGAATAGTAGTTATGTAAGAATCAAGAGATCAATGTTGAGTTTGCAAAGTTCAAAAAAATAACTAAATGGAAGAAATACGAGAAATAGTTCTGCTGCCAGCATTCTTATACCGATGGCCAAGGTAGAGAAAGTGGTTGTAGAAATTTCTTTTGAATGCAAAGATTAGTTTTGTGAACATGGATTGCGATGGTTTCCGCAATGTGCAAAAGGCGCATTCGTAAACCATGTGGTAAATTTGATGGAATATGGTAGATAACTTTAAAAGCTTTATTCAGTTCAACTTGATGACCTGTAGTGTCAGTTATTATACCAAGCCCATATACCTTATTCTAGCTTTCGGACATCCCATTCTATTCATTCTACTTGAGCCATACTTTGACCTTGTTGTTTATTCGCTTATCAATCTAGACTGTTTTTATATGAGCGTATATGTGTGTGCCCTTCTTATCCCATTAACCACATGTCTGTAGCTTATTTTTGTCTGACTACAAATATTGAGTAACGCTTGACTAAAATGGAGTTGGCTTCCCAGCCATTTTCCCTGCGTGTCATTTTGCTTGGCTCTGTTTCATTCGCTTCATATGCAAAATATATGCATTCACAAATCAATTCTCGTTATTCGACTTATTTAATTCCCTTATTGGCTAACGCGATTAAGTCGACGATTATATACGAGAATAGGCGATAGCAAACATACGATCTAATTAGAGTCAGATCCACGGGCCACTAAAGACCTAAGTCAACCAAGTGAGCGAGGATAGAACTCTTAATCACTCTTACCTGTTCTTTGCTTAACCACGACGGATGGTACTCTGTTATACGATGACGAACTTGCCGAATTGTATACTATAAATAACTGGCTTCACAGGAGCAGTTGAAACGATGCCTACACATGTTATTAGTAGTAATGCTCAGTGTAACAATGAAAGTTTCACAATTAAACTAACCGGTTCAGAGAATTAAACATAATCAAAATGTCAAGTGAACTTAAATCATAGTGTAATATCACTTGTAAAAGCAATTGTAAACTGTCTTCATTATTATTATGCAGAACTATTGAACTATCAATATTCATATTGAATTAAACAGTCAGACTATAATTTATGGACAAACATTGAATGAATCTTAAGTGACCATGAGAAATAGCCAAGTAGAAAACAGTTGGCATAGAGAAAAATATACAAAACCAACGAATTAAAAGTGGATGAATTTAGTTTACATGGTTCAAAAATTAGTCGAGGTTAGGAAGAGTTTCAGAGGTTCTAAAATCGTAATACATATGGTAGAGGAAATCATCTATATGGCTCCATAATAGTGGAGCTCTGGAGCCATGATAAAGTCTCAAAAACTCTTTCAGCCTCGACCACATAGTTTCAGTATTGTTTATGTGTATTTCGGCTGTTGAATATACAAAATGCTACTTATGGATAACGACATGATGCACATAACCAAGCTTGTGTAGGAGTCTGTACACTCTCCAATCATCCGTACACATTGTAGTACCCGGCTGCACCAAGTGTAATTGGTGCTTTTATTATCCAGTTCGCGATAGTTGTCATAATTTGCCTTAGTTAGGAATTATATATGGGGTTTTCATCACGAACTGACATCAGCTATAATGCCAGGAGTTTATTTAACCAAAGGGATGAAAGGCATTCGCGTTAAAATCCGAGATCTATTGTCTTATACCTGATAAATTCGTTTACAAATTATATTCTCGCCGTTTTATTTGTTATAGCTGCTCACTTATCACGTTTTACACAAAATTCGTTGTGAACCCATCGTACGTTAACAATAAGCACTGAAGTTGGCGCCGTAACCTATAAATCTCTAAAACGCTCTTGATTGGCTCGTCCATAAATTACAGTCTTGCCATTTACTCTTCTATTACAAACTCTATTTCTAGTCTTAACTCATTTTTAACTTTAACACTTTTTTTCCTTTCGTCTAACATAAATTAATAATTTAAATGTCCATTTACTGGAATTTGTGCTCTACTAATATATAATATAATAATACCGCCAATTAAAGAACAGTGAATTATCGACCGGACCGATAACGCATAAAACAAGTACGAGTAGTCTAGAGTCTTTGTCGGTCCTTCTTCCTGCTTAACCCTAACTGTCTGTTAAGTCCAGAACACTAATCTCAGCCTCTGCGATATGAATCATTTAGTACAAAGATACGGGGTTTATATACCAATCAAGCAGACCATATCGTACCATAAAATAGGATACAACATTTGTACAAGATTTAGCCAAATGTGACTGTGAATGAAGGAGATAGTAGTTGATAGACAGAATGCTAAATCGAATATAGTAGTCTATGGGTCAAAATAAAGTTTATAATAAGAGGAACATGAGTATGTATCGTATTAGTTCATCGGAATATAACACCATTAAACATGTTGAAATTGTCCACTCATTGTAATTTAGTTATGAATTATTATTATTATCTGTTAAGTAACTCTAAATCGTTTGTATAGTTTATTGTTACGACTGTCATTATTTTCAATCCACTTATTCTTTTTGTTTACTTACTACTCCTCATGTAGCAGTTTAAATTTGATCATTCTTTGTGAGACTGTTCAGCAGTGCGCATCCACGATCTCGCTCGTGAGATTCATTAGTGTGCACTAGTCACTGGCTTCATGAGATATTTCTTGGAATTCTAGTGAGAAGCAGTGAACAGCGGGATTCAACTGGGTTTATTGTGAGATAGTAACCGACTGAAACCAATGGTGGAAGTGTTGCTCAACTTCATGGATTGGTTAAAGTTTAACGTTAACACCATTGGATGCCGGCTCAGTGGTCTAGAGATGAAGAATCCGCGCACGAGACTGATAGATCGTGGGCTGAATTTTTGCTAGACGTGATCATGGATTCACACTGTTGAGGAGTCCCATACTAGGATGAAACGGCCGTCCAGAACTTCCAGGTTTTCGATGGTGGTTTAGCTTCAATTGACATATGAATCGAATTATTAAATTACTACAATCTCCACCAAACCCTCTTTCTGATTGTATTTTATTATGACTTAGATATGTAACTGCCATATATAGTCAACATAAAAGTATACTATTTCTCAGTTATCAGTATGGTGAAATAACAAACCAAAAGATTCATTTGAAACATGTTTTACTTTACGAAGGCTAGTCGACAGGTTATGCTCGATTGGGATTAATAGGTGTAATGCTGATAAATTTTCGAAATTCATGAAATGGTTAATTCCAACATAAACCTCATTTTATTATTTCTTACTGAATTCGTATCAATTCGTACATTACTTAAGCTTGATTTGTAATTACATTCTTATTTTTATGTTCACCCTGGGACTCGAACCCAGTACACTTCGCTCCAAACACAATCACGTTATCCACTTAACTAATTCATCCCATTGCACAAACAAGTGGATATCAGGACTCAGTAGCAAAGTGAATAACGCGATGGCACTTGAAGTGAACAGTACTGGGTTCGAGTCCTTACCGGAGCGAACATCAACTCTGAGATGCAGGTATATCCGGCTGACGAGTCCCAAAATAGGACAAAACGCGCGTCAAACTGGATTCCATTGCTTGACAACATTTGTCTTTGCTTATATAGCTTGTGAATTAAGACAATATTGAGACATTCCGCACAGGATGCACATATGTTAACAAGATCAAGGAACAATACCAACTGGATTATATGGTATGATTTAAAATGTTGTATTTGCTTTCGAATTCACTATCTCTTACATGTATTAGTTTTATTGTTTAAATGTATAGTCTGTTAAAATGTTATTGACAAGGTTATTATTCATTCATATGTATGTTTTCAATAAAATTTATCATTGAATTCAAAACTTTATGTGACTGGATAAACATTCAGAAAACTACTAAGAACTTTAATAATAAGGAGAAAGGTGATGTTTGTTTTATTGTTCATATAAAAATATTGTATTCAGTTGATCAGACGAATAATGACTATCCTGATTTGTTGAAGTGTGTATTTCACAATGTGATGCTAGTCAACTTTTAAAAATAGTTTCATACTACTTAAACTACTAGCAAGTAGTCTGTTAATAAAAGACGCAAATTACAAGAAGTGCATTAGTATTTTTTTTCTAAATTTCCGGTGCTATCATTCGAGACAATGCAATGATGTTAATGAATGCTTTACATGGAAATTCATGATAATGTCTCGACTTATTTTTACTTTTAATAGTTGGATTCATGAGTCGATCCAAGGTAGAACACTATGGGGAACCTGTAAGCACCGGACAACCGTCTCATTCTAGTATAGGACTCCTCAACAGTGCACACTCGGGACCTTGACACAGAGCCTAACCTTTAAACCACTGAGTTTGCGTCCAATAGTGTTAATATCAAAATTCAACCAACCCACAAAATTGCGCTACTGTCCACTATTGTTTTCAGTGACTAACTGCTTCTAAAACAGACCCGGTTTAACTGCATTAGTCGCTGCTTCTCACTAGAACTCCAGGAAATACTTCTTGAAGCCAGTCATTAGTGAATACATGATTATTATTATCAGAATGAAGTTTTTGTGGATTGTAGTAATTTTGACTAATTGAATTTATGAGTCGATTAAAACTTTAGTTTCTTAATAAAAATTGTATTGAATT
The DNA here is from genome assembly GCA_944470365.2 of Schistosoma intercalatum. Lineage (NCBI taxonomy): Eukaryota > Metazoa > Platyhelminthes > Trematoda > Strigeidida > Schistosomatidae > Schistosoma > Schistosoma intercalatum. The sequence continues at coordinate 497,200 of OX103732.1, read as the reverse complement.
AAAAAAGTATCTAAACATTTTTTGATCACGTGGCAAAGATGTATATCATTGAGTAAACATAGGTATAAAACAAATGGCATCTTCTCTGTCTAACATCAACCTAGTCAACATGATGCCCTGGTACGGCCGAGAGTGGAGAGAGTCCGCTTTCCCTCCCCAAATGCTCTCACGTGGCCACGCTTATACAGCTTCTGCCAGGAAAGTCCTACTCACAGCCTTTTCGTGGCATTACTGTTGTTTACAAAGATGAGACGACAAAAAGCGAATGTTCGGCGCTTTAACCGGGTTGGTGGACATGGAAAGTACACCTAGAGGGGTTGGAAAACCCTCATTCCAAACCAATGGTGCACATGGGCTTCAGTATCCTCAAGGAGCAAATCGCGTATGAACAAATCGTTAAACGCCGGCTAACATGGGACTGCATCTCCTGACGTCGCTCCACTACCTTGTAGATCAGAGCTTTGGGTCGAAGGTTCTGGGTGTGGCCCCCTAAGAAAAACGGACATCTAGTACTTCCAGGTTTTCAATAGTGGTCTAACATCAATTGGTTCGTGATCACAATAAAAAAATAATAATCACCACAATCCCATACTGATAATTACCATGTGCTCACTAGCAACTAGCTTCATTAGGGAAGCTTTGATCAGTGGAGCTAATCTATGTTACGTAGAGACATGTATCTTTTTCAGTACAATGGAAGATGGTCGCTCATTTTCGTGGATTGGTTGAGATTAGACATTAACACCGCTGGATGCCAGTCAACTCAGTGGTCTAATGGGTTGAGCGTTCGCGTGTGAGACCAAAGGTCCCGGATTCGAATCCCGTAATCGGCATCGTGAATGTGCACTGTTGGTGAGTCTCTCAATATAATGAAACAGTAGTCCAGTGCTTCCAGGTTTTCAATGGCAGTCTGACTTTAATCGGTTCATGATCTCAATCAAAAAGATTATATGTTTAAGTGAATATGTCTTCTATAAAAGTGAGTTTGTTCCATATTAACCTCTGGCAGATCTGGTAGATGATTCAGATTTTATTCCCAATATAAAAATCTTACTCATAAATGAAAGTATGTTTTAGGGAAAGCTTTCAAGGTTAAATTTCAACGACAGTGTAAGTTTCTCCGACAGACCACATTTTCCTGAATAATCAATTTTGATTGATGAATATTCCTGATTGTTAATTAACTGACTGACGTGTTGATTATTCGTCACCTAATAGTGTCCTTACTATTAGCCGGATTCTATCAATCAAGTTACAAGTATACTTGAAAAAAGTGTGCACTACCTTTGAATGTTACAGTTTTAGAAGTAATTTGACATCTGGAAGTTCTACTTGAGTTAAATATTTTACTTGTCAGTAATATGTACCAATATTCCTGATGGGATTCATTGGATTCAAATCTGAATCATATAATGTCAGAGTAAGATATATTTACTTACTTACTTACTTACTTATGTCTGTTACTCCTCGTAGAGGAGCATAGGCCGCTCATCAGCACTCTCTATCCAACCCTGTCTCAAGCAATCCTTTCCACTTCTTTCCAGTTGTTATTCATCCTTTTTTATATCTGCTTCTATTTCCCGACGTAATGTGTACTTTAGCCTTCCTCTTTTCCAATTCTCTTCAGGATTGCAAGTTAGGGCTTGTCTCGTGATGCAGTTTGATAATATATTACCATTGAGTTGTTCTACATTCATCCAAATCAAAGATTTCAGTTACTTTTTATTGATTATTACTAACTAGTAAGGAACATAGATTTAGAACTTTATACCGATTAAATCCAACTATTTGACAACATAATTGACAATCATTTCTTACTAGTTAACTTCTATTTACACATAAATGTAATCACAATAATTTCTAACAGAATAATCATTTCCCTTGACCAACACATTTACCTTTATCAGTTTAGGTGTTGTAGAGATTGTTAAGTTTTTGATTGAAATCATGAGTCAATTGAAGCTAGACCATCATGTAAATCCTGAAAGCACTGAACGATCGTTTCGTCCCAGTGTAGGACTTCTCAACAGTGCGTATCCACGATCCTACACTCCACGAGATTCGAGAACCCAGAACCTATCAGTCTCGCTTAAGACGCTTAACCAACTAGACTACTGAACCGGCATCCAATTTATCTTTCAGAAATATATAGTTTCTATCTTTATCTTCCCTTCCATTTACCAACTGTATTCAAAGTTACAACTAAACTTTATAACGATATAATGTTAACTTGAAATTATTTCTCTTCAACTTTTATACTTCATTCGATTTACTTCTCAAATGGTCCCAATGGATTATTACAAGTTTTCCTCTCTCTCTCTCTCTGTGTGTGTGTGTGTGTGTGTGCGTGTACATATACACATGGGAATAGACAAAAGTATGTATCAATATACATACACTTGTAATGTATTATAGTGAGTTCATTTCTATTTATTGGTATCGGTTTACTAAGAGTTGTGTTGTGATACTCTCTGTATACGTACATCTATAGATATAGATGTATGTATGTATATCATGCAACGTAGTATATAAACAATATAATTCTTACATAGACTAATCATAATCATAATCATAATCACAATAATAATCATAATAATACCAAGGTAGAAATTTCTTATTTACTCTTATGTTTATTCTCTTGTGAATAAACAATGTAATATCCTATAAAAATTCTTTGTTAAACAATCTTAATCTCTAAGGGAATTCAAACGACAGAAAGAAAACGAGAAAAAAAGAAGAAGTGAAACACTTTTTTTCTTTTTTTCTTTTTTTCTTTTTTTTTCTTGATGATTATTCTATCTACACATATAACTAACTTCTTTTTTTCAAAGTTCCTGATTAACCATCATAGAGACGAACAGTTTATACTACGACTACTATTATTATTATTGTAGATCTAATTCTTTCCTATTCTAAGTAAATAAATTCAATCAAAATAAGCTTATATTTGTATATACATATATATGTTGTTCATATAAAATAGGGAGGGGAGTGTTGGAAGGAAGGAGAGGGGATAAGTCAGGTAATTACGAAATTCTTAACAGCTTATAGAACTACGCTGAACTCAAATGTTCCAGATAGGAAATCCCTTGCTGAAGCGATGTTCGGAAGAAGCATCCGAACTATATTCGACCCTATGTTACCACTTAAACTAATGGATGGATGCAGACGAAATCAGAATATTCATAGTTTTAACGTCGGTGATAAAGTGCTCGTCAAATCATACATTGGGAATAATCGTTGGGAACCGGGAGTTATTGAGAAGAGAATGGGGAATGTTTTATACAAAGTGTGTGGGACTTTCGGAATGTGGATTAGACACATTAATCAAATACACAGAAAGAAAAGGACTCTAGACACGGTGAGGCTTCCGCTAAATATAATTGCAGATACTCCAATGACAGGAACCCCAAAAGACACTCATAGACGTTGGATACCAAGAAAGTCCAGACGCCGCAGAAAACCAGTTATAAATCTGCAAGTAGACCCGAAGAAGAGGTTTTATTTTTTGAAAGGGGAGAGGTGTTGGAGTGATCCAGAAAATTCTTTGCAAAAGACAAGCAAGGATCAGGAAACACTAAGAAGCGTTTCATCTAATCAGCGTTCACTTGAAGTTTTAACGAAAAATATCAAAGAAGTGAAACGTCACATTTGGCTGGTTGCTATGCTACTACTATGTTTAGTAGCATTCCAGAATCTTCGAGCAACCCAAGGACATTTAAAAATATTATAAAAAACCTATATTTTCTGTGTTAAAATGAACCTTGGAGTAAAGTACTTCTCGCATACCTTGCATCTTCTCTCTCGTTTTTCAGGTAGCTGTATATTTTTAGCTTGGGGGGTTACAGAATAGCTTAGGAAACGAATATAGCGTCCAATCTGCAAGACTTATCAGAAATCTTTTAAAATAAGCATAACTATTTTGTATGCACACTGCTGAGGAGTTCCACAATAGGACGAGACGGCCGTTAAGTACTTACAGGTTTTCGATGGTGGTTTTACTTCAACTGACCCATGATTTCAATTATTAAAATTTCTAAAATCTCCACAAAATCCCTTCTAATATTTTGTATGTGTTGTTTTTGATCCGCTAGGGTGCATGGTACCTGTGTGGTTGCGCCACAGAACTAAGCTATACTATTCAGATTGTAATGTCTGGTTCTCCTGTGAAGTTGGATTGAGTTGTACTGTTCGGGTTATAAAACTTAAGTCTGGATAATGTCTGATTCTCCTGGCAACGGGATTGAACTGTACTATTTGGGCTACAAATTTTAAGGCTGAGCGGTGTCTGGCTCTTCTGTTAAGCGGGATTGAGCTATACTATTTGGGTGGTGTCTGATTCTCCTGAAAATCAATGTAAAATTACCCTGGCCCATAAGGGTATATTTATATAACTATGTGTTGTTTTACTATTTTCCTAAAAAATGATAATAAATATAAGTAGAAATACTTTAATATGATCCGTTTAATTTGTATTATCGGAATTTCATAGTTATAAATTATATATCAGAAGGAGTTTGTGGAGATTTTACAAATTTCACAGATTGAAATCATGAGTCAATTGAAGCTAGACCACCATGGAAAACCTGGAAGCACTGGACGGTGGTATCGTCTTGGCGCGAGACTGATAGATCCTGGGTTCGAATCTCGCGAGGTGCGGGATAGTGGATGAGCACTGTTGAGGAGTCCCATACTTGGACAAAACGGTAACAGCTTAACTGATAACTAATTAGTAAGATCAATGTAATAATGATATTGATGAAGAAGAATGTGTTTGTAAAATCTCAACACCCAAATAGCATACTAATTCGCCGAGATTATAATTTATGGATGAGCCAATCAGAAACGTTTGAGGGATATCAAGGTCATGGAGCCAATTTCAATACCTAATGCTCACAGGCGATCAGTTCACCGAGGTTTTCAAAGAAGATATAATTGTGAGGCTACAACAAATGGGACTACTAATAAATTCCTTTGTTTTTGATTTTGAGAATCAAATAACTTGTGGACTTTGTTCAGACTAACATGATGATGTTGCCTTTCGATGTAATATATGCTGCAGGAACAAGTCTTCTAGAGGAGGAGATTTTTTCGCTTGATCCAGACTAAGATATGCAAATTACAATTGTTGAGAACTGAATAATAAAAGCACTAGTAACATTGACTGCAGCCGGGTACTATTATATATACGGATGATTGGAGAGCGTAGAGATGCCTACTTAGACTTGGTTATGTGTATCGCATCGTTATACACAAGCGGCATTTCCTTAACCCAACAACCGGAGTGCACACAAACAATTTAGAAGCTATATGATCGAGGCTGAGTGAGTTTTTGAGACTTTATCATGGCTCCAGAGGTCCACTATTATGGAGCCATATAGATGATTTCCTCTACCATATGTATTACGATTTCAGAACCTCTGAAACTCTTTCTAACCTCGACTAATTTTTGAACCATGTAAACTAAATGCATCCACTTTCGTTCTTTGGTTTTGTATAGTATATTTTTACCCTACGTACTAACTGTCTCCTGATCACTTGAGATTCTGTCAAATGTCATCCATAAATTATAGTCTCGCCGGAAGTTCTTAGATCTAATCAAGATATAATTAAAAATGGATCGTGGCTAGGATTGGAACCCAGTTTGACTTACGTTTCTTCCTATTTCAGACTCGTCAACTAGATATACCTATATCTCAGAGTTGATGTCACCTCCTGCTTTCCACTGTTAGCCACTATCCATCTTTGCTTATAAAGCCTGTGACTTAAGGTAATATTGAAGCAGTTCGCACAGGATGCACATACCCGAATAAGAGACTAATCAATTGTAGTCCTAAAAAATCAACCATTGGAAGATACAAGCAAACAATACCAAGTGAATGTAATGAAGACAGTTTAGAATAAGTCTGTTTTAAATAGGTAATACTTAAAACTTTCTTTTTGTATAGAAAAATGTTTCTTATCACTTTTACTTCGATAATAATGTTTTGTTGATTTATTTATTTATCTGAACACATAGATATTGGTGCAAGGAGGCAACAAATACATATGCGCCACATAAATCTCATTTGATATGTGTGAGGGCTGTGATAATACTTGGATGCCCAGACCGAAGCAGGTGGTATTCTTAAGTGGTCACATCCGGAGCCTTCGACCCGAAGGTCTAATCCACAAGATAGTGGAAAAATGTCAGGAAATGCATTCCCATGTTAGCTGGTGACCAACGATTAGTTCATATACCATTTGTTCTTTTGGGACGCTGTAGCCCATGTGAACCATTGGTTTGGAATCAGGAATTTCCAACTGCACTAAGTGTATTTTTCATGTCCACCAACCGGTTAAAGCGCCGATTATTCACTTTCCGTCTTCTCAATTTCGTAAACATCACCCCCGAACAATATAAAATTATTGATTCTAGTTCGTAAGATATACCAATCATTGCTTAGAAGGATAAGAGTATCACAATTGATTGATCACTGGGTGGTGATCAATGTCATGCTTGTCTAGTCCTTATTAGTGCAGATCGAATGCTATCGATCATGTTGCAATGTGGCTACCAGTCTAGGTGACTCGACACTGCAGGCACTGTGCATTGAGATTAGATGGTGGTTGGAGGTAGTCAACATTCGATCTGCACTAATAAAGGCTAGACAAGCATGACATTGATCACCACCCAGTGATCAATCAATTGTGATTACATCTCAGTCGTACAGGAGGTTAGTCACGGCTCGGATAGCTCAGTGCTAACATCTCTAACTTTGAAGCTGGGTGACACGAGATCGGATCCGACAGGGAGCACTAGTTCCCTCAAGATTACAGGTACACCTTACTGACGAGTGCCAAGTAGCACGAAACCCGGATCGAGGATTTCCTGTCGACTACCTCCAACCGCCATCTAAATCTCAGGATAAGAGTATTTCTACAGTACTATTTTAAAGGGTGGGAGAAATCATCATCCTATCAAGTTAATGAAGATAGAATTATGAATGTAACTACATTTAATTGTATGAAATGACAATCACATTATATGGATTCAAGTAATCTCTAAATCTAATATCCAAATATATGGATATGTAGACTGTTAAAACTGTGACTATTTCACATTTAGAACAACATAGTTATAGAAGTGTACAATATTGTTTTCAATTAGATTCTCATTAGGCTTTACTTTAATATACCGTAATGTATTGATCTATGTATATACAAAATGAATGAAACTAATCAAGACAGTTTCTAAGTGGAATAGATGACATAAATAAATGAAAAAGTATAAATTGGTAGTATGATGAAGCTTGAATCAATATTACATAATGAGAACTAGGTCAATGATAAGAGAAAACTATAGACACTGAAATAACATTACGTAATAAGAAGGAAGGGTTCAGATAACTGGATTATGAAGTGTATATTTCAGGAAACAAAAGAGTGGGAGGGGGTGATGAAAAATAAACAAAGAAAGAGTATGGAAAATAATAATAATAAATAAGATCATTTATGAAGGCCAAGGGAGACATAAGGGTGTTACAAATTTCTTATGTACATAAAGACTTGGATTGTTGTCTCTAATTCTTATAGCTTCTGCTATATGTAAGAGACGAAATTGAACACCATAAGGAAAACTAATAAGAATACGATAAATAACTTTAAATGACTTGTTTCTATCCACTACATGACCGCTATCGACCAAGTGTGATAGAACCGAGCTGCATATTAACTGAACATAACCTTTTCATAAACAGGAAAGGAAGATGTTCACTAACTTGTTGGTTCAATTGTCTGGTTGATAAATTTTATTATCATATGATTATTTTCATCAGAAATTGAGAATTTATTAGGTTTCACTTTGTGATTCTTTAGTGGTATACACCTGCGACTATACATAAGATGCAAATCTTGTCAAATATTCCATTATGTATTGTTCCCTTAGCACAATAATGATTCAGTAAATAATTCTTAACTTTATCAGAAGGGGTTTGTGGAGATTTTAGAAATTTTCACAGATTTAAATCATGAGTCAGTTGAAGCTAGACCACCATTGAAAACCTGGAAGCACTGGACGGCCGTTTCGTCCCAGTATGAGACGACTCAGCAGTGCGCATTCACGATCCCGCACCACGCGGGGCTCGAACCCAGGACCTACTGGCTTCGCGCGCGAGCACTTAACCATTAGACTACTGAGCCGGCATCCAACGGTGTTAATGTCTAACTTCAACCAATCCACGAAGTTGCGCCACCATATACCATTGTCTTCAGTGAGCTGATATCTCACAACAGACCTGGTTGAACTCCACTGGTAACGGCTTCCCACTAGAACTCCAAGAGTATCTCTTGAAGTCAGTCACTAGTGAGCAGATGATTATTATCAGAAGGGGTTTGTGGAGATTTTAGAAATTTTCACAGCCGTTTCGTCCTAGTATGGGTTCGAGCCCCGCGTGGTGCGGGATCGTGGATGCGCACTGCTGAGGAGTCCCATACTGGGACGAAACGGCTGTCCAGTGCTCCCAGGTTTTCAATGGTGGTCTAGCTTCAACTGACTCATGATTTAAATCTGTGAAAATTCTTAACTTTAATAGTTGAGATTATGAATCGATTGAATCTGGACCATCATCGAAAACCTAGAATCACTGGAAGACCAACTCATCCTATTGTGAGAATCCTTAGCATTGAGCATCCAAGATCCCGCTTCGCGATCCAAAACCAATCTGTTACGCGCGCGAAAGCATAACCTCTAAACCACTGACCTGGCCGGCATCCAACGGTGTTAATGTCTAACTTCTGATCTTGATCATCATATGCTCATTAGTAACTGGTTTCAAGAGAGTGAGAAGCAGTGAACAGTGGTCTATTGTGAGATAGTAACTGACTGAAACCAATAGTGGAACTGTTGCTTAATTTCATGAATTTGTTGAAGTTACACATTAACACCGTTGGATACCATCTGACTCAGTAGTCTAGTGGTTAAGCGCTCTTATGCGACACTGATAGATTCTGGGTTCGAATGCCGCGTGCGTGCGCACTGCTGAGGAGTCCCACAATAAGACGAAACAGCCGTGAAGTGTTTCAAGCTTCTCGATGGTGGTCTAGTTTCAATTGACTCATGATGTCAACCGTTGAAATTCTTCTTATTACTATAAGCTTTATTCAATATCATATATTTTTGGTACAATATAAAATTATCAGCACAAAGTATTTCAACAAGTTTCCCATTTTTTTTACTTCTTGGTCGATCGTGACGATAACATATTGATTGATCATTAGTTAGAAGTTAGCAGTCAAGTCAATTGACATGTAATTAATGCACAATCTTTTTGCTACATATTGTCGGCAACTATGTTATCTTTTTTTTTAAAACTTGTATAACGAAAGATTGTACAGTTTACAGAAAATGTGATGCATAGCCAATAATGATGTATTAATATAGGGGTTGTGGAGATTGTTAAGTTTTTGATTGAGATCATGAACCGATTGATGTTAGACCACCATAATTGAAAACCTGAAAACACTGGACGGCCGTTTCGTCCTATTGTGGGACTCCTCAGCAGTGCGTATCCACTGTTAATGTTTTGAATTATGTCATCATCATTGACTCTTCAATTAAGAGGACACGAAGATGATCAAAACTATGTGATGATCTATATGTATATATTAGTGCAATACATTTCAAACAATCTGATCACACATATTACATATTTGTTAAGAATATCCCATTGTGTTGACCAATTTAAATGTGTGTGTGTGTAATTGGTCACACATACATAGGGAGGAGCATTCGTGATCTCAAAATTAAGGTGTGTAAACATGTGCCAAAATGGTTGCAGAAACAAATAGAATCGAATGTCCTAATAAGAGTAGAGGATAATGATCCATCACGCTCTATTGCTAAACAGATAATCGAAACAGATCATGAGATTAATCTTAACTCGGCAATTGTGCTGTTGTACAAAAGTGTTACAAGGCATATACTAAGGTATATTGAATACTTGACTACACGAAAATTCAAACCCCCTTTGTGTATTCAAAAACAGTTTGTTCTTACCTTAAACATACCCAGGTAATATTGACTTATTATCCAGAATGATTAGGTTTTAAATTGTGTTCACATTATTATTTTCATTATTATGCCTGTCTCGTCTTACCATCCTTTTCTAGTCTAGTCTAGTTTAATTTCAACTTACACAAAGGGAGAAGCAAGATTGTCCGATGCAACACAACATGCAACAGTCGAATCACACTTGATGGAGAAGATTTGGAAAATGTAAAAAACTTTACTTAATTGGGCAGTATCGTTGATGAACACAGTGCATCTGATGTAGATGTGAAGGCGCAGATTGGCAAAGTAAGAGCAACGCATCTACAACTGAAGAACTTCTGGAATCCAAAACAACTGTCTGTCAACCAACACCAAATTCAGTAATTTCAATACAAATTTCAAGACAGTTCTACTGTATGGGAGAAGAAGATACAAATGCTTATTAACAGTTGTCTACGCAAAATACTTTGGATCCGTTGGTAAAACACTATCAGCAACAACCTACTATGAGAGTGAACAAACCAGATTCCAGTGGAGGAAGAAATCAGGAAGAAGCACTGAAAGTGGATAGGACACACATTGAGGAAAGTATCCAACTGAGTCACAATACAAGCCCTCATTGGGAATCCTGAAGGCCAAAGAAAAAGAGGAAGACCAAAGAACACATTACGCCGAGAAATGGAGATAGACATGAGAAAAATGAACAACAATTGGATAGAACTAGAAAGGAAGGCCCAAGACAGAGTGGGTTGGAGAATGCTGGTCGGCGGCCTATGCTTCATTAAGAGTAACAGGCGTAAATAACTAAACTGACATGGATTGATCTTTTATGTTGATTACGTAATAACTTATAATAATAATAATTCTAGAACAATTGAATTATTCCATTTCAAATTTATCACTAAGATGAGGATTTTAATTTGTCATTACGTCCCCCTCCCCTAAAAAAAATTAAAAAAAAAGAATTAACTGACCTGAAATTTCATTGCTTTAATTAAGTTTTTCTTTACATTTTGAAGAGAGAGAGAGAGAGAGAGAGGTAAACATAATTTTCTATTTTAATAGGTAAATCTGCCTTGTATAGAGGAAACAAAAAGGGAAGCTCAAGAAACAAAGAGTATCAAAAGAGAAGAGAAGTGAAGTGAAGTAAAATAAGTAAGATATAAAGGATGAGCTAAATAAAACTGGTTCAACTATACACTTTAGATTTGCAAACTTTTAAACTTATACCATATACACATATATCTATTCTTTATTGTATATATGTGAGTGTATAGTCATTCCCTAAGGAGAATGATTTGAACAGAAGGGTAACCCGCAAAAACCTTTAAACTCCCTAAGGAATATTAGCACAGAAATTGAATATATATATATATATATATATATATATATATATATATATATATATATATATATATATATATATATATATATACCAAGAGACTAATTCGTTTGGGGAAATAGTAGTGCATTCAACTATTCCATTGTATCAAGGGAGTTATAAAGAATAGAGATAAATAGACACATATATGCCAAAGGGACGAACAGATCAATGTTAAATGTTCTCTAAAATACCTAAATGTATCTCTGGTTGTGTACTTAAAAGTAATTATGTCCGTATATGCATATAGATATATATATATAGAGAGAGATGTATGTATGTATGTATGTATGTATGTATGTTTGTATCTATGTACAACCACCTCTTAATGATCATTGTAGATTTAAATGGTTATCAGAAAACTAACCAATCATAAATAAGGAATGATTCAAATGAAATTTCTTTATATTATTTGAATCATAAATACCATAGTGATTACGGATTGATTTTAATATTCTAATCGTTTTTAAAGTAAGTAATTCTTTTTTCATTAACATCATAAAGTGTGATTTTTTTGTTTTGTAAAATAATTGACAAGTAGATCAGATCCAAATGATGATCCGAATATTATTTACTTACTTACTTACTTACTTAAGCCTGTTACTCCGAATGGAGCATAGGCCGCCGATCAACATTCTCCAACCCACTCTGTCCTCTGACTTCTTTTCTAGTTCTATCCAATTGTTGTTCATTTTTCTCATGTCTATTTCCATTTCTCGGCGTAATGTGTTCTCTGGTCTTCCTCTTTTCCGTTGGCCTTGAGAATTCCATGTGAGGGCTTATCTTGTGGCTCAGTTGGGTGCTTTCCTCAATGTGTGTCCTATCCACTTCCAGTGCTTCTTCCTGATTTCTTCCTCCACAGGGATCTGGTTTGTTCTTTCCCATAGTATGTTGTTGCTAGTAGTGTCCGGCCAACGGATCCGAAGTATTTTGCGTAGACAACTGTTAATAAACCCCGCCTGGAATCCCTCCAAGGGGTTACGGCCGGTCCCATGCCCGGATAAAGGAGGAGGGTTGGGCATGGGCTTAGCGTCTCCATCCCGTAGAAAACTAGCTCGCTAAAAAAACGCTAACCAGAAAAAATTATTCAAACCTTCTAAACTCTGCCCTGGGAGTCAGAAGGTCTTCATTTTAAAGAACTATGACGCATCATGATGAAAGCCGAATTCCTTCGGAAGTTACGAGGCGGATGCCTATGATCTGAATATACATGATCAAAAAAAGTAAATAATTTTATTGATATACTTTTCATTGAAATGATTACCTTCTGAACTGAATTAATATTGGTAGTTACAAACTAATTTGGTTAGTGATCTATGTGACTATAAGTGATATAGCTCAGAATTAATCACAATATAGTGTAGATGTAATCATAATTGATTGATCACTGGGTGGTGATCAATGTCATGAGTATCTAGTCCTTATTATTAGTGCAGATCGAATGCTATCGATCATGTTGCAATGTGGCCACCAGTCTAGATGAATCGACACTGCAGGCACTATATATTGAGATTAGATGGTGGTTGGAGGTAGTTGACAGGAAACTCTGGACCCGGGTTTCGTGCTACTTGGCACTCGTCAGCAAGATGTACCTGTAATCTCGAGGGAACTGGTGCTCCCTGATGGATTCGATCCCGTGTCACCCAGCTTCACAGTTACAGACGTTACCAATGAGCTATCCGGGACGCGACCGACCTCCTTTAGGACTGAGATGTAATCACAATTGATTGATCACTGGGTGGTGATCAATGTCATGTGTGTCTAGTCCTTATTACTGCAGATCGAATGCCATCGATCATGTAGTGTAGATGTATACACTATTTGTTTGCTCTTAAACTATGAGATTAAATTTGTTTTATACTTTATCTGGTTCTTTCTTCCTTTAGACACAATCTTTCTTTTGTATATATTACTACCATCAATTAATTTAGTATTGACCTGGTTGTGTTAATGAGTAAGGTATAGCAACATGGACCGTTGTATATAATGGGCTTGATCCTACGTTGTAACTGATTGACTGATTAACATGAACTAATGACTATTACTAATGAAATTTTATTATTGAATATCAACTTAATGAAATGATAATTATTTTTGTTAATAATCCCGACTGGGATGATATGCCCTGGTACGGCCGAGAGTGGGGAGAGTCCGCTCTCCTTCTCCAAATGCCCTCACGTGGACATGCGTATATAGCCTCTTCCAGGGAAGTCCTACTCACTGCCTTCTTGTGGCATTGCTGTTGTTTACGAAGATGAGAGGACGAAAAGCGAATGTCCGGTGCTTTAACTAGATCCCAAACCAATGGTGCACATGGGCTACAGTATCTTTCGGGAACAAATGGCGTATGAACCAATCGTTGGTCACCGGCTTTCATGTAACTGCATCTCCTTACGATGCTCCACTGCCTTGTGGATCAGACCTTCATGTCAAAGGCTCGGGAAGTGGCACCCTAAGGATGAAAAATTGAATGTCTGGCGCACAAACCGACTTGGTGAACATGAAGGAACTACCTCGTAGATTGGAAAACCTTGAGGAATTAGATTTATGATTTACAATTGATGTTTAAGATAAAGAATTTGATTAAAGGTTTTCATCACGAATTGAGACCAGCTATAATGCCAATGAATTTCCTGCCAAAATCCGAAATCTATTATTTTATGCCTGATTGGTTTGTTCACAACTTATAGTCTTGGCAAATAGTAATGATGAAAAATCGATATTTCACATATTTGATTGAAATGTTCTTAAACAGACGAAGAACAAAGATTAATGCTGCATAATAAATATGAAGGTGACTACAGATGAATATGTATATCATGATGTAGTGAAAATTCCAATAGAGTCCTGGGTTCTAATCCCTCGAGGTGAGGTCGTGGATGCACACTACTGAGGATTCCCATAATAAAACGAAATGGCCATCCAGTGATTCCAGGTTTTCTATGATGGTCTCGCTTCAATTGATTCATGATCTCAACTATTGAAAATAGATTAATTGTAATAAAGAAAGATATGAATTGGAAAAAACATGACAATGATGTCATTTGAACTTTAAAAAGAGTGACGTCATAAATAAAAAGGGGATGTCATGTTACCAGGGTAAAGAATGATTGATTACTACCTCTTCTTTAAATACATAGATCTGCCTTTAGACATTTGACCATCATCCCTTTTGATAAATGAGATGTTCATGTTGTTTCTGATAAGTAGAATATCAATGATTTATCAAAATGATTGTCTAATATTTGACTTGTTAAACATGTGAAGATTAATATTAGTGAAAGAATATCTGAACTATATTTAAGTAATACACTTTGGTAAAATTGGTTCAATCGTTGGAATAAAGTATGACTAGTATCAGAAAGGGTTTTGTGGAGATTGTAGTAATTTCAACAGTTGAGATCATGAGTCAATTGAAGCTAGACTACCATGGAAAAACTGGAAGCATTGGACGGCCGTTTCGTCTTATTGTGGGATTCCTGGAGTTCTGGTGAGCAGCAGTAACCAGTGGAGTTTAACCGGGTCAGTTGCGAGGTAGTAACTCACTGAAGACAATGGTATATTTGTCGCTCAATTTCGTGGATTAGTTGAAGTTAGACATTAACACCGTTGGATACCAGTCAGCTGAGTTATCTAGAGGTTAAGCACTCATGCGCGATACTGATAGGTCCTGGGTTCGAATCTCGACAGGCAAGATCGTGGATGCGCACTGCTGAGGAGTCCCACAATAGAACGGAACGACCGTCCAGTGCTTCCAAGTTTTGCATGGTGGTCTAGCTTCAATCGACTCATGATCTCAACTGTTGAAATTAATGTATGATTATTCATTATTTAGAGTGTTTCAAATAGTCTATAAAAAAGTACATTTCTACCACTGTCTTACGAGGGTAAATATTATTACTTAGATGTATAAACATCGGTAGAAAGAGGCACCAAATAGATATGTGCCACACAAATCACTCGAATTGTGTGAGGGCTGAGATACTGCCCAAGTGCCCAAACTGAAGCAGGTGGTTTTCTTAAGAGGCCACACCCGAAGCCTTTGACTTAAAGGTCTGATCCAAAAAGCAGTAAAACAACTTCAGAAGATGCATTCCCATGGTAGCCGGTGACCATTAATTGGTTCATACGTCATTTGTTTCTTCAGCGTCCTGGAGACCGTGTGCACCATTGGTTTAAAACGAGGGTTTCCCAACTCCTCTAGATGGACTCTCTCCATGTCCACCAACCCGGTTAGAGCGCCGGACATTCACTTTTCGTCTTCTCAATTTCGTAAACAACAGTAATGACGTGAGAATTTAGTGAGTAGGACTTTCCTGACAGTGGCTGTATAAACGTGGCCATGTGACAGCATTTGGAGAGAGGGAGAGAGAGCGGACTCTCTCCACTCTTGGTCGTACCAGAACATTTGAGGGGGCAATAAGAGTAAGAGTCAAACTATTATGCTTTCCACTGAATATTTATTTGAATTCAATCACTCAATATAGATGTTTATTTTAAAATTGTTTATGGAATTCATTCAAACATGCATCTACACTAAAAGCTTTGACACTGGATGGAACCCAGAACTTTCGACAATTCCTGTTGTATATATAGTAATCATAAATCTGAGTCCAGTAACACTTATTTCCAAATTGAACTAATACTACGGAACCACGTAGCTTGATTACACTCATATTTTAGCAAATAATACTTTTCATCTTGACAGAATCTATGTCAACATAAGACTTTCAACCTGTCCAACTAGTGAATTATTCATATAACACTGAATTTCATATTTAGAAATATCTTTTGTAACGCTGAATATGGCCTCAATAGTATCATCAATCCTCGGAGATTATTGTCGACTTAACCGCACGTTAGTGTATAATGGAATTCAAATAAGTCAATTACGAGGATGGATTTCTCAATACATATATTTTGTATAATCGTTGATCGGAAAAGACGGTCAGAAAGATGTAACGATTGAAACAAAGAAGAGAGAGTGAAACGAAATGAAACACAATGGAGAAGGCATGTAAGCCAACTCGATTTAATCAAGAGTTAATCGATATTTATAGTCACACAAAAAATAAACTACAAATATGTAATGAGTAGAATAGGCAATGCATACACTGCATACGACTACATAAAAACAGCCAAGCTTAATGAGCAAGTAATTGAGAAGGTCAGAATATGACTTAAGAAGAATGGAAATTAGATCGAGTTATATGGGCTTAACATAGTAACTGAGACTTATTTACTTACGCCTGTTATCCCTCTTGTCAAGGAACATAAGCCGCTCACCAGCATTCTTCATCCAACCCTATCCTCAACAATCTTTTCCAGTTGCTATTCATTTTTTTCATATCTGCTTCAAATTCTTGACAAAATGTGTTCTTCAACCTTCTACTCTTCCATTTCCCTTCAGGATTTCAAGTTACCGCTTGCTTCGTGATGCAATTTGATGATTACATCAATATGTGTTCTATTCACTTCTAACGTCTTTTCCTTATTCTCATCTTCATCTGGAACCTGTTTTGTACTCTCCTACATTAGACTGTTGCTGTGATGGTATTCGGTCAATAGAATGTTGAGTATCTAGCGTAGACAACTATTTATAAATACTTCCACCTTCTTGATGATTGTTATAGTATTTTATTTTTTCAAATTTTGTTTTAACACATGAATATTAGTACAATGAGGCTCCAAATAAATATGCACCACACAAATCGCATTTGATATGTGTGAGGGCTGCGATACTGCCCGGGTGCCTAAACCGAAGCAGGTAGTTTTATTGGAGGGCAACACTCAAAGCCTTCGACCTGAAGCATCGTAAGGAGATGCAGTCCCATGGTAGCCGGTGACCAACGATTGGTTCATACCCCATTTGTTCTTTCAGGATACTGAAGACTATGTGAACCATTGGTTTGGAATTAGGGTTTTCCAACTCCCCTAGGTGAAACTGTATATCCGCCAACCCGGTTAAAGTGCCGGACGTTCGCTTTTCTTCTTCTCAATTTCGTAAACAACAGTAATACCGCGAGGAGGCAATAAGTAAGACTTCCCTGGCTGATGCTATATACGCGTGGCCATGTGAGAGCATTTCGAGAGGGAGAGCGGACTCTCCCCACTCTCGGTCTTATTAGGGCATTTGAGGGTGATTGTTGTAGTAGATCTCCGTTTCCAGTACTACGTATCATTGAATCCTTTTAAAAAAATAAGTGACTGAATCTATGAATACAAATAATGTATATTTCATTGTTTACCTTCTTTCTTTTTTTCTTTTTCTTTTTCAAAGTACCAAAAACAAAATGTATGATTTACATAAGAATAATGAAATTTCTTCTATTCATTCAGAAACTAATTTACCATTAGATTTACGTCTTTATAATAAATTAAATAAAACCAAAAAAATAAAAATAAAAAAATATGGAAAATTTAAAAAAATTTATAAAACTCAATCCTATTTATATAAACAAAAATCTATTCATCATCATCAGCAACAACACCACCACCAACAACAACAACAACAGGATCACCACGACGACCACCATCATCACCGCGACCTACACCAGCAACAACAACACCAGGATGACGACCACCAGCACCACCACCACCAACAACAACACCATGACGACGACCACCACCACCACTATCAACAACAACAATTGAATCATTTATTATATTCATCTATGAATTCAAAGATATTTATTTGTTCAATATGTCAAATGGAAACAATCAATTTTTATATGTTTGTTCAACATATGTCTATACATTTTAATCCATTCAATTTAGATCCATTTCAAAAAAGGAATCATTTGAATCAATCAATGAATGAATTTAATAATTATAAATTATTATGTAATATATGTAATCATTTATTGAATTTTAATCAATTTATTGATTTATTGGTATGTTTCACTTGATCTTTCTTTGTTGTTTTTTTCTTTTTTAATGTAATTTTAGCAGTTGAGATCATGAGTCAATGGAAGCTAGATCACCATGGAAAACCTGGAAGCATTGGACGGCTGTTTGGTCCCATGGTGGGACTCCTGAACAGTGACCTCACCTCGAGGGATTCAAACCCAGGACCTATCAATTAACTCATGATCTCAACTGTTCAAATTACTACAATCTCCACAAAACCCCCTTCCGATCTTTTTAATGTATTGAATTGTGATTGATGATATTATGGTGTATATTATTGATATTGGTAAATATAAGTAGTATATCTCATTCATCGAAAGTGAAATGTTTCACGGTAGAAAGTTAAAAAGATCTAAGAGAAAAAAAACAAGAATAGAGAATAATTTGGATAGAAACAAAAGGAACAATAAAGTCTGAAATGATTTATTGTATTGTTCTTAAATTTTACTAAGTAATGCATAGCAGACTACTTGGTTAGAATCCGCATGACTATCGTAACCAATGGTTGGAGTCTGTGGGTGATATAGTTCAGAATCGATCGATCATAATGGTATCGGTGTATACACTTTTTGTCTTCCATTAAACTATGAGATTAAAATGGCTTCATATCTTTCTTTTTACGAACCAATTCTTACTTCATGCATTATATCTTTATATGCAATCTTTCTTTTATATATTACCACCATTGAATGAACTAATTCTATGAATTCGGTGTTCATCTTGCTGTGCTAATGAAGTGTGGCAACTTGGACCGATACATATATGTGTCTGGTCTTACATTGTAACTAAATGACTGAATGCATAACAAATGCTCATCTGAATTAAGCCTGATCTATCAAACTTTACATTATATTGGTATGGATACTCATATTGAGGTTTAAACTGTGTACTCATCACTTAAAATGAGAGTATTTTATTAAATTAGCCATTAATCTACTATACCCATCAAGTTATAACGTTTGTAATCATTTGTATTGCTTATATGGGCTACTTTTTCTCAGTTCATACTGACATACAAACTCCTAGAATAGATATTATATAGTCTTATTCACGTTTACATGTTGATTACACCTTACACAATAGCTAGTAGTGGAATCCTGGAAGGGTGTTTTATTAGATGGTGGATGGAGGTAATCGACAGGAAACCCTGGACCCGAATTTCGGGCTACTTGGCATTCGTCAGCAAGATGTACCTGTAATCTCGAGGGAACTGGTGCTCCCTGATGGATTCGATCCCGTGTCACCCAGCTTCACAGTTACAGACGTTACCAATGAGCTATCCGGGACGCGACCGACCTCCTTTAGGACTGAGATGTAATCACAATTGATTGATCACTGAGTGGTGACCAATGTCATGTGTGTCTAGTCCCTATTACTGCAGATCGAATGCTTTCGAGCATGATTCAATGTGGCCACCAGTCTAGGTGCCTCGACGCTGTGTGCACTATTGTGAGAGGGTGAGGGTGTTTTATTCTGTTGTGAATTGACAGTCAAGTGTTATTACTATTATAGTTTAATAACTTAGAGAAAGAAAACTAAATATTGGTCTTAATTAGAATATCAATATTGGATTCATAAACGCGAGTTTCATATGTTTGATCAAGAGAAAACATCATACGCTATGTTGAGATAAGATGGTGGTTGGGGGTAGTCAACAGGGAATTCTGGACTCAGGTTTCGTGCTACTTGGCACTTGTTAGCAAGGTGTACCTTTAATCTTGAGGGAACTAGTGCTCCCTGACGGATTCGATCTCGGATTACTCAGCTTCACAATCAGTCAATGATAAATACATCTCAAACCTACAGTAGGTCGATCACGGCCCGACTAGCTCAGTTGTAACGTCTCAGCGATCAATCAATTGGACATTATTTATGTTTATTCATTATCCATAAAATATCATATTGAATTGATTCTTTTGTATAAAAATGTAAGAATGACCACAGAAGTTAACATCTTACATCCAACTTCTTCCCCAGTTTCGAAGATAATATATGGATTTGTATTGACAGTGCTATTACTTTGTCTTCTTCATCACCTAATTGCCGATTTGATAACGTTTCACTTAATTTTCAAACGATTCACAAACTTAGTCGGTAGGTTGGATTATTTCAAGCACATTCATCATATCAATACCAGTCTAGTTAATTTAGAATCCAAGCAAAATATGTAAAGTTAACGATAATCAATGTAGTTCTCTGACTTCACTTAGTCATTGTGAACAAAACTTAGCTCCAGGACTTTCTGCAGATTGCGTACTACTATTATTATTAGCTTTATTTAATATTAAATTTTTTTAGTTACTTACTTACGCTTGTTATCCCTCGCGGAGGAGTATAGGCCACCCACCAGCATTCTTCATCCAACCCTGTCCTGGGCAATCCTTTCCAGCTTTTTCCACTTGTTATTTATTCTTTCCATATCTACTTTTATTTCCCGATGTAACACTTCTAGTATTACTGCCGGTCTCGAACCCGGG
The DNA here is from genome assembly GCA_944470365.2 of Schistosoma intercalatum. Lineage (NCBI taxonomy): Eukaryota > Metazoa > Platyhelminthes > Trematoda > Strigeidida > Schistosomatidae > Schistosoma > Schistosoma intercalatum. The sequence goes on along the minus strand of OX103732.1, from coordinate 476,403 downwards.
TAAAGGAGGAGGGTTTGACATAGGGTTAGTGACCCCAGCTAATAAAAACGCTAACCAGGAAAATGCCAAATTTTTTTGGTACAATATAAAATTCTCTGCGCAAAGTATTTCAACAAGTTTCTCATTTCTTATTTCTTGATCGATTCTGACGATAACATATTGAGTGATCACCAGTTAGAAGTTAGCGGTCCAATCAATCGACATCTAAACAATGTACATTCATTTTACTGCATATTACCAGTAACCACTATATCTCTGATTAGGTCCTTTTGTAACTTATGCAACGAAAGGTTGTACAGTTATCAGAAACACATCTGAATAGGTTATGTGATGAATAGCCAATAGTGATGTTGTAGTGTAGGTTATTATGTTAAACCCATATACCTTATTCTAGCATTCGGACAGCCCATTCTATTCATTCTACTTGAGTCATATTCTGACCTTCTTATTTATTCGCTTATCAATCTTGACGGTTTTCATATGAGCGCGTAGGTATGTGTACATTTCTTATCCCATTACTCATCACATGTCTGTAATACACTTTTCTGTAACTATAAATGTTGATTAACGTTTGGTTAAATGGGAGTTCGCTTAATCGCCATCTCCACTACGCGTCGTTTTGCTTCGTCCTATTCCGTTCACTTCATATACAAACTATATGTATTCAAAAGTCCATTCTCGTTATTTGACTTATCTAAATCCGTTATTGACTAATGCGATTTAAGTCGATGATTATAAACGAGGATAGACGATAACAAACATTCATTACGATCTAATTAGAGTCAGATCTCAGGCCCCACAATGTATTAAAACAAACAAACAAAACTAGATAACATGTTGAAATATCTAGATCAATGGTAGGAACAGGTAGTTCAGATGTTCAAACAAGTCGCCACGGCGAGACTCTCATCCAGGGACGACCTTTGAACGAATATTAAATGACCTTGTCAGTTATTAGCCAATCAGAAGACAGTTAGTATAAAGTAAAAATATATTATAAGAAACTGATGAATTACAGTGGATATTCTTCTTTTACGTGGTTTAAAAACTTGTTAAGGTTTGATAAAGTTTCAGATGTTCTGAAATCATCATGCATACGATATAGGAACTCGTCCATATGGCTCCATAATAGTCGTCCTCTGGAGCCATGGTACGGTCTTAAAAATTCGTTCAATCTCGACCACATGGCTTCAATGTTGTTAGTATGAACGCCAGTAGTAGGGTCGACAAAATGACGTTGATGGACATACCCAAGTCTCTGAGAGCATCTATACGCTCTCCAATCATCTATATATACCGTAGTGCCTGGCTGCATGTATTCCTGTATAATTGGTAATATTGTGCTTGCTCGCCGGTTTCTGACCCTCTGAAAATGCCCCTTTTGCGTTGAGCGATCATAACTTCCAAGTACCTGTCAGGTACATTTACGGAAGTGCTACTTACCCAATCTTCCTTGTTACTACGTCCCCTGTTGTATTTTCGCTTTCTCACTACCGTTTCATCTATTTCCACAATACTTCCGACTCCGAATAATTGGTGTAGACGTGTCATTTTAAGTACACATATATCACGACAATACTCATACCATTGGACGGCTGAAGTTTTAGTAACATCTTTAAACACTGTAGTCAGTGTTACTGGTGTCTTTATAATCCGATTTGCAACTATTATCATGATTTGCCTTAGTCTCAGTCGCGATCGAGCTAAGAAAGTCCCCGTTCGAGCAGACTTTTCTCTCCAACATAAAGAACAACGAAATACAATCTCATCACGATAGTCTGCACATTTTACTTCAGTCATTTGATAACCGCAGTTACAGATACAGGAACTTCTTAATAGTCACCTCTTCTCTAAAATCCGCTATAAACCGATCGTATGTGAGCATCGGGTGTTGAACTTGGCTCCGTAACTATGAAATCCTTCAAACGCTTCTGATTTACTCGTCCATAAATTAGAGTCTTGCCATAAATACTAGATCATTGAACTTGATCTTATTTTGTTGTCAGATCAGATTTTGATACTGATTATTTTGTTTAAAATTTCAGATTCATTTACAAAATAAACATATGATAACTGATTATCGTTGTAATGGATGCGAACAAACATTTACGGATCAAATTCAATGTCTTATACATATTCTCTATCATCATATTACAACAACAAAATCAACCATCCAGGATGATAATGATGATCATGATGATACTACGATTAACCTAAACACTAGTAGTAGTAGTAGTCGTAGTAATAGTAGTAGTCATAGTAATCCTATTACTAATCATGATCATAACACAAAGAAACCAACTTCATTCAATGAAAATGAAAATACCCCATGTAAAGACCAATACTCAAATAGTATTCATGACAATGATATGAAATTACATAATATAAGTACAAATTCTGATCAAATATACACCAATAATCATTCATTATCAAATAGACAAGAAAATGTTAAGCTGAATCAAACTACTACTAATAATAATCATCCGATAATCAATGAAAGTAGTATAAATACATTGGATATAAATTATCCTTATCATATACAATCATTCATTCATTTTCTTACAATGTTATGTTGGCCTAATTTATGGTCTATTAATTGGATACAATCTGATATAGATGGTATATTAAAGAAACATTTGAATAATGATTTAAATCAAAATCATATGAATGTGATATCAAGCATGGACGAGTATACAAGACCATTTACTTCATCTTCCACATTATCATCAGCACCATCATCATCATCATTATCCATTCCCTCTTTGTCATCATTACATGTAAGTCAATGTTTTTAGATCATAATAACTTTATGCATTAAGCAAACTAATTGGATAATTATCAGTTTAGGGGTTATGGAAGTTATGATCAAGTTTTTGATTGACATCATGAACAGATTGATTGTAAACCCGGATGGCTGTTGCATCCTATTGTGGGACTCCTCAGTAGCACGCATCCATGATTTTGTCTCGCGGGACTCGAACCTAGGACCCAACAGTCTCGCACGCGAACGCTTAACCTTTAGACCATTGAGCTGTTATCCAACGGTGTTAATATCTAACCTGAGCATAAACAGTTTTATCAGTTCACATTAGTTCACAATATAAATCTATATAGTTATATAATATATACCCTTGTGGGCCAAAGTAATTTTACATTGGTTTTCAGGAGAACCAGACACTATCCAGACTTTCACGTGACAACCCAAACAGTATAGCTCAATCCTGTTTAACAGGAGAGCCAGACCGTTGGGATATTCAGGAAAATATCCCAAAAATCATCCTGTTAAGCCTAATGCTATCCTTGGACATGAAATGGTATCATCTTATTGGTCAATATTTATTTAACGTGTTATTTTCCTGTTGGCCAATGTTGTACAATGTTATTTTCTATTTTGTGGTACTTTGTGATCTGCTTGACTGGTATATAAACAAAGTATGTTTGAAATATAATGATTCATAACTCAGAGGCTTTGACTTGCGTTCTGGACTTAAGTGGCTGGGCTAGACAGGGAAGCGGGACCAATCAGAACCCTAGGTCGTTCTACGTATTTGCGCGTCTTTGGTCCGATAACCAACTCGCTACCCCTCTAATCAGCAGGATTTTTCACAGTTATAACACACACACCACCCAGGCTTAAAATTTGGAGCCTAAGTAGTACGGCTCAATCCCGTTTCCAGGAGAACCAGACACTATCCAGGCTTAAACTTTATAACCCAAGCAGTACAGTTCAATCCCAGTTCACAGGAGATCTAGATACTAAATCGGCTTTAACGCTACAATCTAAATAGTACAGCTCAATCCTGTGGCGCAACCATAGAGATACCGAGCACCCTGGTGGACCATTCACACCATTCATATACACATTCACGTCACATTTATAATTATTCCGATCAATGATCGCGTGAATCGGTTATGCACAGTATGAACAGGCCAAAGTTAACCTATTCCGCTTACACGACAGTCAAACTCATTAATGTTAGCAATGGCGACATGCCTTACAATGTCCCAATGACAATGGCCCTCGGGAACACTGAAAAGCGACCACCAGTATGAATGAAATCGGTTAACCAGCGAATCAAATTTTGTGCATGAACATTCAGCAAAATTTTAAACACGAAACAAACTAATCCGATAATTATCAGTTTAAGGGTTATAGAACTTATTAATAAGTTTTTGATTGAAATCATGAATCGATTGATCTTATATCATCATTGAAAACCTGGATGGCCGTTTCATCCTTTTTGTAGGACTCTTTAGCAGTGCACATCCACCATCTTGTCTCGCAGGATTTGAATCCAAGACCTTCGGTATCTCACACGAATACTTACTCTGTAGACCATTGAGCCGGCATTCAACAGTGTTCATATCTAACCTATTTTATCAGTTCACATGAGTTCATAATATAAATCTATCTTAATCAATATTATTCTTATTATTATCATTACAGTTTCAAGAAAATTGTGAAATACATGGATTAACCCCTAAAACATTAATCGATACAGTCATATCAGATGAAATAAAAAGTAACAAAATCAATGAATCAATCATGTCAAAGGATCCAAATTCATTCAATGATCCATGTACAACATTTCAATCAACTTCAAATTGTATAGTATTATTAACACATTCACATCCTGTACTTGGATTATTACCTTATGAAATTGCATCAAAAATGGATAGTTATAAAGCATCAAAAATATGTCATCTTTGTTTAAAAGTAAGTAATTTTTTTAAAGTGAAATAAATTCACTAAATACATTTCAAATGATTAAGATTATGAATCCATTGAAACTAGACTTATCACTATGGAAAACTTGGAAACACTGAATAGTCATTTCATTCTTATTGTGGAATTCCTCAGTGACAATGCGCATCCACGAACTCACTTCTTAACCATTGAAATTACTCTATACTATTGACATAACTCATCTGAGATAATAAATAAATAGTAACGAATTCATAGTTTTACTTTATTGAATGTTCTTTGAATGGTTGTGGTTAAACATGTCAGAGATTCAATCACTTTTCAATGACAAACTTATATAGAAGGTTTTTCAGAATGGGTTTTGTGGAGAGTTTTAGAAATTACACAGGTTGAAATCATGAGTCAGTTGAAGCTAGACCACCATTGAAAATCTGTAAGCACTGGACGGCCGTTTCGTCCTGGTATGGGACTCCTCAGCAGTGCGCATCCACGATCCCGCACCACCCGGGGCTCGAACCCAGGACATACTGGCTCCGCGCGCGAGCACCTAACCATTAGACCACTGAGCCGGCATCCAACGGTGTTAATGTCTAACTTCAACCAATCCACGAAGTTGCGCCACCGTACACCATTGTCTTCAGTGAGTTGTTATCTCACAACAGACCGGTTGAACTCCACTGGTAACGACTTCTCACTAGAACTCCAGGAGTTTTTCCTGAAGTCAGTCACTAGTGAGCAGATGATTATTATCAGAATGGGTTTTGTGGAGAGTTTTAGAAATTACACAGGTTTTTCATTGGAATGAAACAACTAGATTTCTTGTCATAACGAATTCTTTTCATATTCTTCTTTATGAAATAGTCTGAATAGCCATTTTTTCGTTAAAGTTTTCTTGAAGAATGTGAGTTCTTCATTAATACATTCCATACTGTATATCCGATGTAATTGATAACACGAAGAAGAAATGAGATTTCTTCTTCTGTTTAAAGGAATCCAGCTATACAAGTTGGTCAACTGGTCATTTCAAGAAATCTGGTTGTTCCATTCCAAAGAAAAACTTGTATATATACATGAATAACCTTCACTAGTAAAGTATACCGATTGTATGTAAAATAATCCTATAATATCCCAATGATGTCAAAAGAATAAATTTTATAACTATATCATTGTATTCCCATCAAGTGACAAGTTGAAACTGTTATATCCTCTTTTAATCTAAACTACAATAAAAGTTGATTACAAGGATGCCCTGGTACGGCCGAGAGTGGGGAGAGTCCACTCTCCCTCTCCAAATGCTTTCACATGACCACGCGTATATAGCTTCTGTCAGGGAAGTCCTACTCATTGCTTTCTCGTGGCGAAAGTGTTGTTTACGAAGTTGAGAGGACGAACAGCAAATGTTCGGCGCTCTAACCGGGTTGGTGGATACAGTGGATCCACCCAGAATATTTTAGATAATTCTGATTCAGAATCAGTGGTGCACATGGGCTCCAGTAACCAATTGTTGGTCACCGGCTACTGTAGGACTGCATTTCCTGATGTTGCTTCACTTCACCTTGTGAATCAAACGTTCAGGTCGAAGGCTCTGGGTGTGACCCCCTAAGAAAACTACCTGCTTTGGTTTGGGCACCCGGGCATTATCACAGTCCTCACACATATCAAATGAGATTTGTGTGGCGAATATATATTTGGTGCCTCCTTGTACTTATATCTATGTGCTAAAATAATAATAAAATGATCACAAGAGATAGAAAGATTCCTTTTAATCGATAGTTTATATTTATGCTTTTACTAGAGGAGTTTTCCTATACACACAAAACTAAATGAAAATGATGATCTATTGACTGAAATAGTCTCTAAGCAAATAATTAGTATAGAACACTTTCAATAAAACAGGAAGATATTTATTTCCTCACTAAAACTATTACACTGTTATTAAAAGTTTTGTGTACCGTATCTTCATCAAGTTTCAAGTTCATGGATCCGCTTTTTTACTGGTTTGTTGGGAAAAGAATGAATCATATTGCGTTTTGCATGGATATCATGAATTGATTGATGTTAGACCACTATTGAAAACATGGAATAACTATACAACTGTTTCGTCACAGTATAAGATTTCTCAACAGTGTGCATTCACGATCCCATTCGTGAGATTCGAACCAAGGATCTACCAATCTTGCAAGCGAACAATTAACCACTAGACCACTGAACTGGCGTCCAACAATGAGACTGACAGATCTGAGGTTTGAATGCAGCGGGTGCGATGGTGGCTGCGCAATGCTGAAGAGTCCCATGATACGACGAAACGGTCGTTCAATGCTTCCAAATTTTCCAAATGAATCATGATCTCAACTGTTAAAATGACTGTAATATCCACAAAAACAAACCTACTGATATTCCTTTTTAGCTTGAAATAATACTTCAACTGACATCTACCCATAGAGAGAATACCATCTACCTATCTACAGTTTCACATCTCTCTACATGACATAATTATTATGAATATTCTTCTTCTTAAATGATTCATCTTATTTACTTTGTAGGAATTTACTGATGAAATGACAGTACTACATCATCAAGTTGAAGAACATAGTCTTGAAGATTATTCCAATGTATCAAATTCCATAAATGAATCAAATTCATTATTCATTCGTTGAAATGAATCCATATTGAAAAACAATAAACAACTCAGACAAACAATCATAAGATGCTATTCATTGAATAGATTATGATTATACTTGTGTGATATCATTTCAGATATTTATGTATAAAATTCACTTTTTTCTCTCTTTTTTTTCTTTGTTTTTCTTCTCTCTTTTATTGATCTTTCTTGTAATTTACTTTATATAATAAACAGTTGACCAAGAAAACATTCTCATTTATTAGTATCAGAAGGGGTTTTATGGAGATTGTAGTAATTTCAACAGTTGAGATCACCGTTGGATGCCAGCTCAGTGGTCTAGTTGGTTAAGCTCCTGGTGTCAAACTGATAGATCCTGGGTTCGAGTCCCACAGGGCGGAATCGTGGATGCGCATTGCTGAGGAGTCCCATACTAGGATGAAACGACCGTCTAGTGGTTCCAGGTTTCTAATGGTGGCCTAGCTTCAATTGACTCATGATCTCAACTGCTGAAATTATCATTTATGTTTTTTTTTTCATGGAATTAGTTCCTTTTTGATGAATTTTCAATAAAGCCAGAACAATGATTTTGAGATATGGAAGAAGATTTGTAGTTTAGCTGGGATGATTTTGATAGAGTTTTGTTCTTTGAGCTGGATGGTTCGGTCATGAAGCTTTCATCTATTGACGTTTGTGTTGATGATGTTGTTCAGATGAACGATGAAAGCTCCATCTAGCTCAAAGAATAAAACTCCATCAAAAAAAAGCCAGAACAAACATGAATGTAGAATAATATGAATACATTATAGTGTCATGGTTTCTCATCATCAACTTCTTACAACCATTGATGTGTAGTGAAAGTGAACAATGAGGTAAAATATAATTTGAAACAATGCTTGTCAAAGGGGATTCCTCTGTTAGCCACTATCCATCTTTTCATATAAGGCCTATAAATTAAGACAATATCGATGCAATACACACAGTGTGTACATATGCCAATAATAAGACAGATCAATTGCAATCCTAAACATCAATGAGAAGACTCAAGTAAATAATACAAAGTAACTGATAATTTACGTATTTCCATTGAATTTACAAAATATTTTCAGTTGTTCTAATCTAGTTATAAGTAAGTAATCTGAATACTAATCAAGAGTGTTAGTATGGAGACTATTAAGTTTTTGATTGAGATCAAGAACGGATTGATGTGAGACCACCATTGAAAACCTGGAAGTACTGAACGACTGTTTCGTGTCGAGTAGATACAGGTGTCTATCTCAGTACAATGGAAGATGGTTGCGCAATTTCGTGGATTGGTTGAGATTAGACATTAACAGTGTTTGATATCGGCTCAGTGGTCTAAAAGTTAAGCGTTCGCGTGCGAGACCGAAGGCTCTGGGTTCGAATCCTGCGATCAGGATTGTGGATGTACATTACTGAGGAGTCCCACATTAGGACAGAACGGCCGTCCATACTTTTCAGGTTTTCAAAGGTGGTCTCTTATCAATCGGTTCATGATCACAATCAAAGACAAAATGTTACTCCCATCCATATTTGCACTTGAAGTTCCGTTTTTTTTTTGTTTTGGTTACGCACAAATCTATTCACTATTAATAATACTTCTTTCTATAGTTACTGATTATATACCATAGTTTCTATTTATTTTCTGATTATCAAATGACTTACACACTTTACTTGCTTACTTACTCACGCCTGTTACTCCTAATGGAGCATAGGCCATCGACCACCATTCTCCAACCCACTCTGTCTTGGGCCTTCCTTTCTAGTTCTATCCAATTGTTGTTCATTCTTCTCATGTCTGTCTCCATTTCTCGGCGTAATGTGTTCTTTGGTCTTCTTCTTTTCCTTTGGCCTTCAGGATTCCATGTGAGGGCTTACCTTGTGACACAGTTGGGTGCTTTCCTCAATGGGTGTCCTATCCACTTTCAGTGCTTCTTCCTGGTTTCTTCCTCCATTGGAATCTGGTTTGTTCTCTCCCACAGTTGGTTGTTGCTAGTAGTGTCCGGTCAACGGATCCGAAGTATTTTGCGTAGACTTACACACGTACAGTTCTTCGTCATTCATATATATTCGCCTAAGTCAATTCTTATCTTCGTAGATTGATTGTATCCTGATATTCCCCATAGTTCCTTAGACATTTTGCCAATAAACTTACACTGTAGAAAGCTCTGTATATTACCATTGTAAGAATGAAGGCAAAAACTTATTTCAGCGGATATGAAGTATTTATCGACCGTATTGTTTTCCTTTTTTCTTTTAAACGGTGTAGAAGAAGACGGATGAAAAAAACAGTAACAAAGTATCTGAATAGAACTGTTAGAAGAACTTCTACCTAAAGTTTGTGCTGATAATGTCGTTCAGAAGAACGATGAAAGCTCCATGACCAAACCGTCCAGCTCAGAGAACAAAACCCCAACAAGAACTGTTAGTAATCTTATAGTCCAGTTCATATCATCATAACTCTTTAATGAAGGTTATAATAATCACGGAATACAATCAACTAAGTTACTATACAGGATAATCTCAAGGAGATGAAACCATTGGGATAAATAGTAGTGAACTAGAAGTAGTGGAAGTATCAGAGTTAGTATTTGTGCTGTAGGAATGATGAGGTATAAAAAATATGATACAAGAAGAAAGAAACAGTTAGAGGAATAAAGGATCTAATGTAACTTTGAAGCTTAGGATCAAGAGCTAAATAAACAGTAAAAACGTATGTAAACATTTCATTAATCTTAAATCATATCACTTTATTCACAACCTCTAATGATAAATTTGCACCTACTAACATATGTCAGATCGGCAGTCAGTGACTTCGTAGACCAATCTTATCTTTTCGTTTGACGGATTATGGTTATATTTAACCTAGTTCTACACCACTCAACAACACTCTCCGATGTAGGTGGTGGTTTGATATACTTAACGTATGTCCCAGCGAGCTCAAACGATAAATGCTGACGACTTCAACAATCGATTACCTAACCCTGCTTAGTACCTTATGTCTAAAATCAGTATTGTTTAATCAGTTGTTTAGATATACGCAAACAATATTTCGAGGGACACTTATTGAACACCAGTAATTTTTAAGTGCCCTTTACATTCAGAGTCCATTTTTCACAGTTATAAGATAAGACAGTGAAGTTTCATGTAGTATACTCGTCTCTTGGTCAATAGATGGAAGTCTAACCCACACCATGAATGTCTCACATTAATACAAGCGAAACAAGTTTTTCTAATCCACTCATTGATTCCATAAATCATTTAACCATCAGGGTTAACGAAACACTCACTGTGAATGAATAAGTCACGAAACTGATGTTAGTTAGAGAATCATTGGAAACCATAACATACTGGACTTATCAATAATGTACATCCACCATACCAGGGATTGAATTGAAGGTCCACAGGTCTAGCTGTAAGCTTAACACAATCCAGTCACTAAGTTGAAATTTGATGTTTACTATTAATTTATTATTAGAAATCAATTTGATCGAATAACGAATAGGGTATTATGGAATCGAAAGAGACTTAACTATTTAGATCGCCATTGTATATGCTTATTCAAATGATGAAAGTAAATAACTGAACTCTATTGAAAACCTGTTGTTGGATGATTGAGATAGTCGATTGAAAGACTTAAACTTAAGTTAGTTATTATCTACCTTCAATTGATATCTACTCTTGATCAGACTAATCTCCTTTGTGTTAATAAATCTTCTAGATTCATTGAAGATCTTTCATTTAATCTTTGAAGTGAACTAGTAAATAGAAAAACTTAAATAGATAGCAAAAGTAAATGTAAGAAGAGAAGTCAAGACTTTTCCAGAAAATATTTTTTCAACCACTGTCTGATCAAACTCCGCCTGGAATCCCTCCAGGGGCTCCTACCGGTTCCAAACCTGGATAAAGGAGGAGGGTTAAGCATGGGGTTAGCGACCCCCCCTTGTCGTAGAAAGCTAACTCGCTGAAAAAAAACGCTAACCATTGTCTGATCAAATGAGATAGAATAATAGAGTTTAAAAATTGTTTTTGACTTTCCAATTTAACATAGATGATCTTGTAAAACTACTTACTCTATTATACTTAATGATCACTGGACTTGCATTACATGAGGGTCTTAGTCAGTGTTGCTACCCCCACTGATATACTGTTGAACTTGTATGACCACTGCCCTCAAATGCCGTGGTATGGCCGAAAGTGAGAAGAGTCAACTCTCTGTCTCTAAATGCTCTCACATGGCTACGTCAATACAATCACTCCTAGGGAAGTCCTATTCACTGCCTTCTCGCGGCATCACTGTTGCTTATGAAATTGAGAAGATAAAAAGTGAATGTCCGTCACTCTAACCGGGTTGGTGGATACAGTGGATCCACCCAGGGGATTTCGGATAACTCTGATTCCGAATCAATGGTGCACATGGACTACAGTATCCTGAAGAGACAGATGGGGTATGAACCAATTGTTGGTCAGCGGCTAACATGGGACTGCATCTCCTGACGTTGATCCACTGCCTTTTGGATCAGATCTTTAGGTCAAGGGCTCGAGGTGTGGCTCCCTAATAAAACCACTTGTTTTGGTCTGGGCACCCGAGCAGTATCACAGCCCTCACATAATTCGAATGATTTATGTGGCGCATATCTATTTGGTGCCTCTTTGTACCAATGTTTATGTGTTTAAATAAATAAATGTATGATCACTAGTAGCAACTAATGTAATATTGGCTTCTCCTTAGTAATGAAGCATCCCCCACCAAACTGATATAAGAAGCAAAATCACATATGTACCTTAGACAATAAGAAACACGAGTATATCAACATATTCTAAAGCGAAATCTTAATCTAACCTATACTTAATAACTTGTACGTAGTCATAAGGTGAATCCATTAGAACACATGGGAATAACATCATTCTCAGTATGGAAGATAACGCATTTGTTGTGAAACCTCAAGTTTCTAGGTTCGATTTCTGGAAGGAAAGAACTTATAAATTGACATCACTGAATCGTATACTAAAATTAAACAGCTGTCTAGTATTCCGTAGCCGAAATCCCTCCATGAAGTAAATTAAAATCATTCACTTTTGCTCTACTGAGACCACATTGTCATGATTGTTATTATCGTTTTATAATCTCATCCTATCGTCTTCACAGATTGTTTATTCTTATTAGTAAATAATTCATTCATATATATAAGTTGTTATTGTGTTACTTTGAATTCTATCAGAAGGGGTTTTCTGGATATTATAGTAGTTTCAATAGTTGAGATCATGAGTTAATTGAAGCTAGACCACCATTAAAAACCTCGAGGCACTGGACGGTTATTTCGTCTCAATGTGAAACTCCTCAGAAGTGCGCATCTATGATCTCGCCCCGCGGGACTCGCACCTAGGACCTATTGGTCTCGCAAGCGAATGCTTAACCTCTAGACCACTGAGCTGGCCAGCATTTAATGCTGTTAATGCTTAACCTCAATTCATTTATGATCTCAACCATTAAAATTACCATAATATCCATAAAACACCTAATATTAATCAAAATATACTCACTAGTGACTGATTTCAAGAGGTATTTCCTGGAGTCCTAGTGAGAAGCAGTAACCAATTGAGTTCATTTGCGTCTGTTGTGAGATAGTAACTCACTGAAGACAATATTGAATGTGTCACTCAATTTCATGGTTTGGTTGAAGTTAGACATTAACTCTTTTGGATGCCGATCAAATGAGTTGTCTAGAGGTTAAGCGCTCACGCGCGAGACAGATAAGTCGTGTGTTCGAATCTCGCTAGATGAGATCATGGATACGCACCGCTGAGGAGTCCCATAATGGGACTTCCAGATTTTCCATAGTGGTCTAGCTTCAATTGACTCATGATCTCAACCATTGAAATTACTTTGAATTCTGTCTATTTCTTCTCTTTCTTTAATATGATTATGTAACTGAAATGAAGAAATAAAACAGGAAACAACCAACCAATCAAGCAAACACTTTCCCTTATCAACTATTCATTAAAAATTTAAAGTTCAGTCAGTAACAAAAATAATAAAAATGGGTTATTGTTTTCTATTTTTTTTTTGAGAAATGAAACAGTAAAACTTGTGTTGCCTAATCACTAACACACAGATTGTTTTAGTTGTTAAGTGGAAAAAACACAAAAAAAAATCACACACACAAAAAATGATGTAACAGGTAACTGAAACACAACAAAAATGTATTTTTGTTTTGTTTTTGTGATTGTTGTTGTTGTTTATTATGATTGTCGAATACTTTTGAAAACGTTTTTTTTTATCTTATTCCAAAGATACATAAAAATGATTTCATAATACACTAGGGAAGTATTATGTAATGTAGATTAGCTTAGTTACTAAGGTAGTTGTATTATATGAAAGAATATGCTGAATTATTGAAAAGTGTACTATTTATAAACTTAATATGTATGTATGTGTGTGTGTGTATCTATGAGATGCTTACAACAAAACATATTGAATAATGGATTAGTTTAGAAGTAGTCATTAAAATTTATTTGAGAATTGGAAGCAGACATAAAAAGGAGGACAGCTGACAGATGCATTCCAAGTAAGAACCGGAGTCAGACAAGGCTGTCTACTCTACTTATGGTGGTCGACTGGATTATGAAGACTTCGACATCTGAGGGAGAACACGGAATACAATGGACAGCTCAAAATCAATTAGACGATTTGGACTTCGCAGATGACCTAGCCCTCCTATTGCATACACATGAACAAATGGAGAGAAAGACAGACAGTGTAGCAGCAGTTTCTGCATCAGTAGGCCTCAACATACTCAAGGGGAAAACCAAGGTCCTCAAATTCAAAGCGGAGAACAGCAATCCAATCACTCTTGATGGGGAAACTCTGGAAGATGTAGAATCCTTCACATAACTCTGAAGCATCATCGATGAACAAGGAGGTTCAGATGCAGACATAAAGGCGAGGATTGGCAAGGCAAGGATAGCATTCCTACAATTGAAGAACATATGGAACTCAAAACAAATTTCAATCAATATCAAAGTGAGAATCTTCAATACGAACGTCAAGGCAGTTCTACTATACGGAGCTGAAACTTGGAGAACTACAACAACCATCATCAAGAAGGTGCAAGTATTTATAAATAGTTGTCTACGAAAGATACTCAACATCCATTGACCGGATACCATCATCACCAGCCTACTGTAGGAGAGAACAAACCAGTTTCCAGATGAAGAGAAAATTAGGAAATTACGTTGGAAATGGATAGGACATACATTACGCAAATCATCAAACTGCATCACGAGGTGGGCACTAACTTGGAATCCTGAAGGGAAGCGGAAAAGAGGAAGGCCAAAGAACACATTACGTCGGATAATAGAAGCAGATATGAAAAAGATGAATAACAACTGGACGGAGCTAGAAAGGATTGCCCAGCACAGGGTTGAATGGAGAATGCTGGTGAGCGGTCTATGCTCCTTCACGAGGAGTAACAGGCGTAAGTAAGTAAGTAAGTAAGTAATAAAAAGGAGAAATAAAAACTGGAACGAACTAGAAAACATTATCCAGGATAGGGTTAAATAGACAGTGCTAATGGATAGCTTACAGCTCTCCCCCATGAGGGGTAACAGGCATAAGTAAGTAAGTAAGTTCTAAACAAACAAACAAAATTAATTTAGATTATAGACTAATACTCAAGTTATATGTACCAGATTCAAAGTGATTGATATATTTGTAATACTATACAGTTTATATTCATATGGATAGAAATTCCGATGATAAGTATTCTACTTATAATTATTAGGATGAATAAAAATGTCTTAAAACATTCATCATCAACATGATCATAGCATGGGAGAGAAACTAATGAAGATTTTAATAGTTGAGATCATGAATCATTTGCAGCTAGACCACCTTCAAAAACCTGGAAGCACTGAACGGCTATTTTGTCCTAATACGGAACACCTCAACAGTGCAAATCCACGTTGCCACTCTGTAAGATTCGCACCCGGGACCTGTTAGTCTCACATGTGAACGCTTAACCTCTTGGCCATTGAGCTGAGATCCAACAATAGGACGAAATGGCCGTTCAGTACTTTCAGGTTTTCCATAGTGGTCTAGCTTCAATCGACTCATGAATTCAACTATTAAATTACTATCATATCCATAAAAAAACCCTTCTCTGTATATATTCTACAGTTAATGAAACTGTAACATCCTTCGTGAAACAACAATTTGGATAGTTTACTGAGATAAAGTTAGAAAAAAGTGAAAAGAATAAAGTAATATTTCAAATTCACTTGGTCTTGTATTGTGTGAATCATCCCATTGATCTCTTTAGGACTGCAATTCATCAGTCTCTTATTATTGGCATATGTGCATACTGTGCGTATTGCCCCAATATAGCCTTAATTCACGAGTATTATATGCAAAGATGGATAGTGGCTAGCAGTGGAATCCAGTTTGATGCGCCTTTCGTCATTTCAGAGTTGATGCTCACTCCGGCACTCGAACCCAGTACTTTTCGCTTCAAACGCCACCACGTTATCCACTTAGCTACTAAGTTCTGATAGCCACTTGCTTGTGCAATACGATACTATCGTATACATAGAAGAAACTTGAAATACTTAGTCCCTTTGATAAATTTCAATAATGAAATGAAATGATAAAAGTTATCAGAATGATGCAATATTATTTGCGCAATACATTTCGAACAATCTGATCACATAGATACTTGTTAAGACATTTTTATATGAAGATCACCGAGACAGATTAAAGGTAAGCCGTAACAAACAAAAATAAAGTACACAAAAACAATGTGATAACCACTTTGCATAATAAATCAGTATTACCAAGGTAGATTAAAGGTAAGAATAAATTGTTTTTCGGAACACATAAAGGGGGTTTCGATTTCTGTGTGGTCAAGGCTTCAATAAACCTCGGTATACACCCTTGAAAGCTTTTGCACAAATGCTGATTTGATATCAACTGTATGACTAGTCTCAACTAAATATTTCACAATGGAGAAAGATGTCCGTCTATCATATGATCTTATTTGACCATTGGAATTCATTTGTTTCTATGGCTATTTGGGTACGTGTTCAACCACCCTCACTTGTAGATCACGACTGCTCCTCCCTATGTAAGTGTTTCCGCACGTATATGTAAATTGATAGACACAATGGGATGTGACATAATCGCTTAGATGCTGTTTTAGTTTTTGGTGAAACATAGACCTTGTCTTTTCAATAAATAACAAGTTGGTCTACATAAAGTGTTCTGTTAATGCCTCATTTAAGTCTCCATTTTCAACATAAGACTATTTGAATCGCTTCTAAGTAGTAACATAATATAAATTCGCTTTTTCGGTGCTAGAAGCATCATAGATCTAATCGGATTGCAACTCTACTAACAGTCTATAAACTTCAATAAATAACCATTGTTTATTGATGTTGTAGTTAAGAGCTTCATCTCTACTTCCATAGTAATACTAGTACAAATATGATTGAAGAAGTAACTTATTCAACCATTTTGTCTATCATTAATTTAACCTAAATTTTTAAAGTCATTCTCCTTTCACTCTCTTCGACTTCATTGATCTATTCATTATAGTTAACTTTTATGTAATATTTATGACATTACTGATAAACCTTTGAATGATTATGGACTATATTTTCAATTTCTTGATATGATCAGAAAGGGGTTTTATAGAGAACTTAGTCATTTAATAATTGAATTCATAAGTCAATTAAAGCTAGATCACCATGGAAAATCTTGAAGCACTGGATGGCTATTACATCCTAGTATGGGACTTCGTAGCAGTGTGCATTCACAATCCGACCCCGCGAGACTCGAACCTAGGACTTAACGCTTAATCTCTAGATATGAATGAGTTCTTTTTGTTCCATCTTTACTATATTCTTTAAAAGCTACTATTAATAACAAGCATATTTTCGTACTAGTTGTAACAGAATGCATAGATTTATGATTGGTAGATTAGTATGCCAATTTCTAACTCTCTAAATGAGTTTCTATCTTGTATTGAATAGTAGTCTGTTTTCAATCGTCTCATACTTAAGCCGTTTAAATGTTAAGCTGTTAACTTTAGCCTGAGATATGAACAACACTGAAGCACCATGTTGGAATCTCATACTGATTGTACCATTGAAGATTCTTTGATAAACACAATGTCGAAGGTCAATTATCATGGTGTTACTTTTTATTTTGATCTCTCTTCGACGTCACATGTTCTACTGTTATCAAAGAAAGTTTTCCGTATGATTTATTACATAAAGAGGCTACATGCTTTTAGGATTACTCGATATTCACTCTTAAAATTTGTCGATTCCTGAATGTTTTCTATTATTCTTTACTGTTCTCCATTACTTTTCCCGGGCTTTTGAGAAAAGACTTTGTTGTATTGTAGAGTGTGCCTGAAGGCAGTTAGCAGAGTGTATAGTGAATCTTTTGAGGTCATTATTAATATGGTAGTGGATAGACATGCAAAGTCTTGCATACTCCTGTCAGATGTTATCTAATCAGATAATGATCATCCCCATCAATCAATAGTATTTAGAATTAGGGGCCTCATTATCACTGAAACGACATTATATATGCTATGTAGTTTGATTGAGAAATATGAACCACTTTTTGGTGTCCCGTCCTTTCAGCTTTCCTTATCATCATTAGTACTGATGTTTCTAAGGAACCTTTAGATACAGTTGCCACAACGTGGCCTATCCAGACTTTTGAGATAGTATTGTAATGAACGAGAACACAAGTGGGGACAATCGAATGTATTTGAACACATAATTACAAAATCACTTAGTAACATCTGAGAACTATACAGTAAAAATGTCAATCAATTGTTACACACTTCATTGTTCCTTTATTTCCATAACAATCACTCACTGTTCTCGTTCTCTTCACTTTGATCTTCTCAACCTTCTACATCTAGCCATTCCATTTTTGATTTATAATACATACTACTTATATCATCGACATCAGTAGCACAAATGACACTATTATTACAAACCTGGATATTTTTTGACAAGCAGATTTTCGCAATTTACATTTGTTTTAAATGACTAGTAATATCTGTTACCAGTGTGTACTTATGCGCTTTCACCAAATGCCAATGATATATGGTAAATGTAATTGTTGATAAACTTAACAATAATCACCATAGTGGTTCATATTAGTTCCCTCTTACTTTATCGCTTTGAGAGATGAGAGGCAATTATCATTGAATTCATATACTAAATCTATATTTGGAGACAGAGATGTCATGGAGATAAGATTGATTGTAAAAACAATTACAAATGAACAAAAATGGCTATTAATCATTAGTGTAAAGCTTTCAACCTACTTTCATTATGATTATCCACCAGTTAAAGGTTTATAAAACATGAAGTTAATTGGAGTATGACATGATTTACTGGGAATTTCCTTTTGTAAACAAATATTAGTCGTTGAAAAAACCCAAAAGTAATATTTAAAGATCCTTAAAATTATCCTACAAACGCCAAGTAATTCCTCTTTACTAGTATAGGGGTTGTAGAGATTATTAAGTTTTTGATTGAGATCATGAATCGATTGATGTTAGACCACCATTGAAAACCTAGAAGCACTGGACGGCCGTTTCGCCCTATTGTTCGACTCCTCAGCAGTGCGCATCCACGATCCCGCTCGCAGGATTCGAACCCAGGGCCTTCAGTCTCGCACGCGAACACTTAACCTACTGGACCACTGAGCCGGCACCCACTGGTGATAGTGTCTAACATCAACCAATCCACGAAACTGTGCGACCATCTTCCATTGTAGTGAAGTAGATACCTGTCTCTACTCGACATGGATTAGCTTCCTCTTTGATTAATCTTCTGAATGACCTCATTTACTGGCTAGCTTCATGCATTTTTCAAGTATCTAAACTTTCAATATATTGGTTGTCATGCCTCAGTGTACAGCTTCCAAAAGGAAGCTACTGCTTTTATAATTAGTAAATTTTATGGAGCAATAACGTTTCTGGTAATGATGGATCTCTTTTGGTTTGTTGACATTTTAAAGAATAAATTTCAAATCATAACAGTATAGATTCACTTGGTATTGTTTTACTTGGATCTTCCCATTGTTATTTAGGACTGAAATTGATCAATCTCTTATTATTGGCATATGTGAATACTGTGCGTATTGCCTCAATATAGCCTTAATTCACAAGCATTCTAAACAAAAATGGATACTGGCTAGCAGTTTAATGAGCGTTTCATCCTATTTGGGATTGGTCAGCTGGATTTACCTGCATCTCAGAGTTGATGTTCAATCAAGCACTCGAACCCAGTACCGTTCTCTTCAAACGCCATTGCATTATTCACTTAGCTACTGAATCCTGATAGCCACTTGCTTGTACAATGGGGTGAAGTTTAAATTCACTTGGTATTGTTGTTTACTTGAATCTTCCCATTGATGTTTACGAATGCAATTGATCAGCCTCTTATTGGCATATGTGAATACTGTGTGGGCTGCTTCGATATTGTTTATAAACCTTGTGACCTGAGAATGTACATATGCCAATAAGAGACTGATCAATTTCAATCCAAAATAACAATGAGAAGATACAAGTAAACAACACCAAGTGAATTTAATTTAACGTATAGTTCACTTGATGTACTACTCAACGTCTACTATAAAGAGTGATATCAAATCGATATTCTACCATTTTTATCCGTTCTTTAAAACTGATGCTTAATTCTAAAAAATACATGAATAACAATGAGAATAATGGTATCTCATCTACAACATTCAGATAAAATAAATTGATAACTCAGTTCGAATCTCGCGAGGCGTGCATCATGGATGCATACTGCCACGGAGGAGTCCCACAGTAGGACGAAACAGTCGTCTAGTGCTTTCAGGTTCTTTCATGATGATCTAGCTTCAATGAATTCATGATCTCAACTATTAAAATTACTATAATATCCACACAAAAATATCCCCTTCTTATATTAAATTGATAACTATTCTCTTGTTATGTCCCGACAAGAATAATTAATGGTAACTTCTGGGATCTATTGATGGACCATCACTAAACGTACATTTCTATTGTATAATAATAAAGTAACTAAACTATACATATTCATACTCCTCTTATTATAAGCTTTGTTTTGATCCATAAACTATTATTATACGTTTTAGCATTTTTGAGTTATACCCAGTATATTGATTACTACCTCCCTCATTCACAGCCACATCTGGCTAATCCTTGTACAAATGTTATTTTCTATGATATGGGACGATGTGGTCTGTTTAGTCGGTATATAAACAGAGTATGTTTGAAATATAATGATTCATATTGCAGAGGCTGAAGTTGGTGTTCTAGACTCAACAGGTAGGCACGGCTAAACAGAAAGCAGGACCGATAAGTACTCTACACTGGTCGTACAGGTTTGATACATCATTGATCCGGTCGATAATTCGCTGCTTCTGATTGGCGACTTTCGGCCATAACATCTCTTCAGTTGTGAATTTCTTTTATGATTCATTATCTTTCGAACAAAAAAATGGGTAAGATACTACAGAACTACAGTCAATGTTTAATAAGTTATATTATTTTACATTGATCATCATTGTAGATATCTTATAAACTAAAGAATATTAAAAAGTGACATTCATTCATAAACTAAGATCTTTAACAAATTGTATTAAAATAGAAATATATGACTATGTACAAGATTATCATCATAGAATATAATGATATCATCATTCTTCTACTTAAATTACATGCATCTTTTGAACATGTCATAATACATGCACGATATATTCGATCATGATCGGGGAAATCTAAAAATTGACATTCATTACCCATATCCCATGCGCTACAAAAACGTGTTATACCCATAACAGCTATAAAATAAAAATGAAATATAATGAGTATCTTGATTAAAACTATCAAAAAAAAGAAAGAAAAGATCGATATTGACATGAAGTTTGATAAAGATTTATAGTATGTTATATGATTGAATACTTCACAATGATCAAGTGTAGATTTATGTATTCAATTAACAAAGTTCTTGGGGTACTTCAATCAGTCAGTTACAAGGTAGGATCAGGTACATATATGCATCGGTCTAAGTTACCATATCTCATTAGCACAGCAAGCTGAACACCGAATTCATACGAGTAGTCACTTCAATGGTAGTAGTGTATAAAAGAAGGACTGTGTATAAGGATATAGTACAGGAAGAAAGAATTAGCTGGGTAGTAGAAAGAAAGATATAAAGTAAATTTGTTCTCATAGTTTAAGGGAGACGCTGATAAAATGCTGAGTCTTTTGGTAGTACTGAGCGACAGTGCCAGAATGTTTGGGATGCGCTTCTCTCCCTCGAAATGCCAGTTGTTGCTTCAGGACTGGTCTGCGTCAACACCTGAACAAAGGATAGGGAGTGAAGTAGTCGAACGAGTTGACAACTTCACTTATCTTGGAAGTCTGATCAGCCCTAATGGGTCGGTGTCTGACGAAATCTCAGCACGGATTCGAAAAGTTAGTTTGGTTTTTGCGAACTTACATTACCTATGGTGAAGGCGACATATCCGTCTATCAATAAAGGGGCGAGTATACTGCGTGGCAGTTCGTTCTGTTTTACTTTACGGCTGCGAAACGTGGTCATTAAGAGTTGAAGATACTCGTAAGCTATTATTATCTGACCACAGATGCCTTAGAAATATTGCTCGCATCTGCTGGGATCACCGGGTAAGTAATAGTGAGGTTAGACACAGGGTATTAGGGAATGATGATAAATCAGTTGATGAGGTTGTGAATCTTCATCGACTGAGATGGTTGGGACACGTGTTACACATACCTGAACACTGATTACCACGATGCACAACGCTGACCAGTGTATGGAATAGTTGGATGGAAGTTAGGGGTGGCCAAACCAAAACGTGGCATCAGTGCTTGAAGTTACTAACTTCTAGTCTCAGCCATGTTGGGAGATGCATACTACTTGGTTGGGGTACGCGTGACTATGGTAATCAACAATTGGAGACTGTAGGTGACATGACTCAGAATAACATTGGTGTATACACTCTTTGTCTTCCCTTAAACTACGAGATTAAAATCGCTTCATATCTTTCTTTCTATCAACCAACTAATTCTTTCTTCCTGTACTATATCCTTATACACAGTCCTTTTTTTAAACACCACTACCATTGAAGTGACTACTTCTATAAATTTGGTGTTCATCTTAGTGTGCTAATGAGATATGGTAACTTGGACCGATATATATGTACTGGTCCTACGTTGTAGCTGACTGACTGACTGATTGAGAAGAAAATTATGTAGTAATCAAGGAATATAATTCAGCCGCTAACTATTTTCTTCTTTCTCAGAAACAAACTTAGCACTCATTCTTACTATTCTTTTCCTGTATGTTACGATGAAGTGCTTGTATTATTAGATGCGATTAGTTACTAATCTCCTCGAAACTGATCGATATACGATTGACCGAAAGCGTACTACTCTACCAACCTGCATAGAAGGGCTTTAAGATTTATCAGTGTATCTCACACTAGTATGATTTATTAAAGTCCATTTTAGTAAAAAAACCAGAAATTATCTCAGTCGAGAATGAAAGCACATATTCAACACAATAATATATAGTAAATCTACTACATGACAGAATTTTTATTCAATCTTTGGGTATTAACATGTTACAATCAAGATCACTTGACAATGCTTTGATTTGACATATGAACTAAAGTGTGTACCAGTGAGAATTGCTCAACCAATGGTCAAAAGTGAAAACCATTCTCTCACTTATAGATATTTAAATAATACTTTATATTACCTCCGTAGATTCCAGTAGTTTTAATACAAAATCGTGCTCCATATGTTGTACAAGGGGTTGGTTGAAGTGAATGTTTGCCTAGATCAGTTAAATGTTCTAAACAATTAGAATGATGCGATGAGTTGCATTGATAACAAGATAATGACGAAACGACACCTAAAAAAGATATACAAACAACTATAAATTTAATAGTGATAGAACGTTCAGCGTTTGATGTAAGAGTTTATGATAACAGGCATATGATAAAAATGAAGACCATAGTAAATCTATAATTTTCCGAAAGGTATGGAACTAACTTTTCAAAAATTTTTAACTGATGACAAATTACTTCTTTCAGAAAATGGAGAACCTTTCTTCCAATTAACACAAGTTTAAATAGTACAATCAAATGAGTCAAATATTTAGTTCTCAAAAACAATTTTGATTACACTAGTGTCATACCATTCAAATCAAAGATGGTTCTATTTGATCGTATGTTCGATTACTAGGTAAAAGCGATAACCAGAAGTTCATCTAAACTAGTAATGCAGTAGTAACTTAATGGTTTACGGACTCAGAATCTTAAATATTGGGTCATAAGTTCCAACCGTGTTCCAACTGCTTCAATCAGAGTGGAAGGCTATTATCACAAACCTGCAAACAAACGACTTAGCTTAAAACCGATGAGATAGAATGCGTACTTAATGAGTTAATTAATTTATCATCGGTGGTGAGAGACAAAAAATTAAGTATGTCGATACTAAAAAATGGTGCTACAACTATCCTGATAAGTCAAATTGTAAAATCGTTCTGCACTATGATTATAACTTTATCTTTATATTACGCTCGTTTGTAAGTAACCAATAAGAGAATGTTCACCTTGTTTCATATCTATTCTACTAAGCTGTTTCATTTGCTAAAAACCAAAGTTAACTAAAAAGTAACTCATTTATACAAAGGTAACTGATGATAATCAATGAAACAAGAAACCTTGTTCAACTCAATATGTTGAAAATGACTAGACAGAATCACTAACTTAACAAAATGGTATATTGTCGCGTACAAAGTTTTTAAAGTATGAAAGTAACAATTAGATTTGGTAATTAGCTTTAGTTTAAAATGACAAAACGAATGGTAAGATGACAATGCACACTTTTATCTTCATGGGAAAAATAAGTCACATCAAACAGAATCCTTCTAAATAGCACATTGTTGATGAGAAACAACAACCCAAACCAAACCATGAAAGTTCTACATTTATTCTGGTTTACATACCCCTAATAACTCTAATTGGACAGTGTCGTTGACCTAAAAGCTATTAGACCAAATATCACAATTAATAATGACCTAAGTGTCATCCAAAGAACTGTCAGTGAAAAGCTTCTGGAGTATGTTTGGATAGTTAGATCAATTAAAATATAACTCAACTCCGCAGCATGGCTGCATATAGTAAAACAATTACTTCGGTCGAGGTTTTCCATCACAGTCAAAATAACTATACGGGGTAAAAATATCTCTCATAAGACATATAATTCTACAAATATTCATAACTTTATCAAATGAAATCTTATCTTAGTCATATGGAAATTAAAGAGTGTTACCATATAAAAACCTTGACCAAGCTCTAAGATAATATGGTGTCTCATCAACTTCTTTGAAAATGAACTTTGATGCCATAAAAAATTATTAGATTTCAAAAACTAGGTTAAAGTACTACGATAACAAAATACAAATCAAATATTTGAATATAACTACCAAGTATCTAATTCTATTTACTGCAGAAGTGTAGTTACTCCAACTATTAGATAGGTCCTAATCCTTTACACCTACCGTATCAAACCACACGGAATTTTCAAGTCACTAAAATTTATCACTTTGAGGAATACACATTCATCTCACAAGAGTTTTCTCCCATCCCAAAATGACCATGTATCCTTAGTTTACACAAACATTTTTTGATGGCTAAGAAATCAGTTCTTGATATGATGTAATTAACCATAAAATATAATGAACAAACCACATTCTTTGAAAAAAGGTTATTAATCACATCACAATAGGTGTTGTCTTACTGCATTATGTGAAACAAACCTTAATTAAGTGATAAACATTGTGAATTTTTGTTGGCTCAGATTTTCTTTAAATTCACGACCCAGAAACATTTACTGCAAACCAGAGCATGATGTCAAGAGTAAAACAGCTGGTAGAATTAACTAAAATAAGATAACACACGTCAGTGATCCTCAAGGCAGCTTGCAGTTAGTCTAAGCTATTTACAAAAGAGCAGAATTCCTAAACAGGATGAATAAGACACGAAATCAACATCACTAATGCAAATCTAACAACCCTTTCTTTTCCTCTAAATCTCTAAAGTCGTATTATTTTCATGTTTCCTAGTTATTTAACATATCCCTTATTTTAGCCACCTACGATTGTTATTTCTATTATTTGTTTAGCCATCATATTCTGACAAATTAATATGTTGTTGTGAAATGTAGCAAACTTAGACGGTGAACCTCTACGCCGGGTCTTATGCTTTTACTTCACTGATTTCTAGTTAAAAGTTAAGTCACTAGTAAGTGATAAAGACAAAAAACGGCTAACTACTACCCAGTCACATTTTATTTGCGAAGTTCATACGATAAAATCAAAATAATATATGAGAAATCACTGGCAGGACAAGTAGAAACCTGTTAAAGTACACCAAATAAGTTCCAGCATGTAACCTTTAAAACCATTTAAATGGACTAATTTTCGGTATAAGAAGAATGGCTAAAAGTTGTGGCGAAGGCCTCACAAGTATCTCAAGGGAATCTGAATATGCCATGAAACACTTGGTTACGAACATATTTGAAGTACATGTGTACTATTTAAACCCGCATATATATATATACAGTAAAATTCATAACGTAGGTTAATTTTTTAAAAAAATACCTTTACCTATTACAGAATCTATTATACCTTTGTCAATCTTAAACCGAATGAGGCTAAATCCCGAAAAATAAGTAAAGTGATTTCCATGAGAAAAAAACGCTGAACATGTTAAATTTGGCAGTCATATACAAACCAAGGAAAAAGTGATATACCGTACCAAACAAATAACAGTTTTTAACAATCAACTAAGAGAATCGTATTCATATATACAAAAAAGCTTACATGAATTTATAATCCACCCCAAAATATAACAAATAAGCATTTCCGCATTTCATTCAAAATCAGCAATGTTGTTGGCCAATCAAAGTAACGAAAATATGACGTATTATAACGAAACATTAAGTGCCTGAAAAGAAGAGGATCAAGGTGATAGTACTTCTTCTTGTACGCAAACTTCTTCACCCAACAAACAATATCTTGTGAAATGCTCAGATCCAGATTTGTGTAGTAAGAACAAAATGCTCACGGCCTGTTATTTCTTTTCTAATATGCTTCATCGAGTGTCTGGTCTTCTCTTGAATGAGTCGTTTGACGGTAAATACACCACCACATTGGGTAAAAGGTTCTAAGAATTGATGAATCTGTGTGAAAACCTGTATGACACGGGTATTTTATTCGTCATATGCTTTTCTACTCGCCTGCTATGTCCTTTGAGATGTCATTATCTTGCGTTAAGTAAAAGAGAGAATATATAAGGGCCAAAACCATTTATTAGTATTCTAAACATCAAAATCTGATCACCTCTTAATCTGCGATGGGACGAAGTAAAGAGGTCTAGGTTTTCAGGCCGCTCTTGGTATGGTAAACCCCGGAATTTTGGGATTGCAAGGGTAGCTTATTTCTCACTAAGGTTGTGTATACTGTAGTGAACATGATAGTATTTAACTTTGTGAACGTCCGTCCTTAAGCCGATAGGGTTATAACCCCCCTTAGCTGCAATCTCTCGGCAATGGGTCGTCGTCTTAAGATCATGACTCACTGTCGCCATAAGGTCCTTGTGAGACCAGACCACGGATACATACATTTCTCCAATGTTGTACCTATTTAACTCTGTATCCCCAAAGTGCATGTAGACACGCTTTGCCGCGTTGATACGTATCAGCCACTCCTTAGACCTGTTAATCACAATATCTAAGTCTACCTGTGATGTACATGCATATGAGTCTCCCGTTATTTTTCGCCAGACTTGTACATCATCGGCGTGTAACAACATTGGGGACCCATCTATACTTGGGAGATCATTTGCACATAGCATTAAAAGTAAAGGACCTAGGATGGAACCTTGAGGTACTCCACTTAGTACTGGTCTTCAGATGGAGTACTTGGAATTTATCCTTACTTTCTATCTATGACGTACTAGGCAATCCTTAGGCCATTTTAAAAGAGGTCCAATATTACCAAGATTTTCTAACATCAATAGCAGTCTATTTATTGGCGCCTTGTCAAATGCCTTACTGAAGTTTGTGTAGACAATATCCACTGATTTTCCGTTGTCTGTCACCTTTATCCAATATACCCTTGCTATAAAGTGGTTCGTTGTACAAGATAAACCCTTTCTGAAACCATGTTGTTCGTAGTTAAACAAGTTGTTGGTTTCAATGAATGCCATTATGGCCGTTTTGACTACACATTCCAGTATTTTAACTACGACGCTGTTGTTGCTGACAGGTCCGTGGTTTGATGGAAATTGTTTTGGTACTGGTTTATCTATTAGAGTGACGATTGCATACTTCCAGTCTATAAGTAACTCACCTTGGCCAAGTGACATACTGAATATCACAGTTAGTGGGACTGTAATCTATTATGCAATTTCTTGGGATTTTGGGGTGTACTTCATCCAGTCCTGTTGACTTTTGCGTGTATAAAGCACTAATGGCCTTAAGTACATAGTCTTGACCAAAGTCCACAGTGAGCAGGCGGTTTTCTGATATTGTAGTTGGTTTTAGTTCTTCGTTTAGAAGAGGCTCCTGAATGAAGACTGCCCCAAAATGGTTTACCACAGCCTCTACCTTCTCCTGACCATCCTCTATCATTTCAGATCCACTCCCTCCATCAATTAGCTTGGGAATCCAATGCAGCATCCTTGTCCTGTAATTTATATACAAAAATAGTCTCTTAGGCTGCTTGATTACAGATTGTGCCAATCGCATGTCATATTTTCTCAGAGCTTCCTGGAATTTAGTTATACACTTATTTCTTACCGACCTGTGGCATTCCATATTACTTACTGTGCCAAGGTTGATGA
Source organism: Schistosoma intercalatum (assembly GCA_944470365.2). Taxonomy (NCBI): domain Eukaryota; kingdom Metazoa; phylum Platyhelminthes; class Trematoda; order Strigeidida; family Schistosomatidae; genus Schistosoma; species Schistosoma intercalatum. Next base: position 448,080 of record OX103732.1, on the reverse strand, counting down.
CAGCGTTCCAGCATTTCTTCTTTCGTCCTTGTAAACTTCGAATATCCCGGCCTATCAAGAGATGGACGTGCTTCTTCTTTAAGATTTTCCAGGGTATGTGTGGTTGAGTTACCCAATTGTAAAACTGCCTGAAATGAGTTCATGCCAATTCTATTGATGCTCCTGAGTTTCCAGCCGATGCTACAGGGTTTATAGCCTCCGGATCGGCACGGCTGTTTGACAAGCCATCTTAGCCGTGAATGTGAATAAGATAACTGCATGATCGCTTCTTCCTAGAGGTGGTAGGAAAGTCATTTGATCAGTGTCATCACCATGTGTGAAGACTAAGTCCATGAGAAACAACGAGCTTCGTAAGTCATTTCTGGTGGGGTCTCTAATGTGCTGTAATAAAGCTAGTGCAACCGAAGCTTCTAACAGTTTGCAATCAAATGACGTTGTCGACGACCCTACTTCCAGGTTTACCTGGTTTATATACGGCGTACCAAAGTCGCCTACTACGAGACTTACGCGCCTGTTTGACCAAAATATAAGTTTACTGAGGACCACGTCATTTTCTACACATTCTGGACTGTGATATGCCAAAACTAATTCAAAGTCTTGGAGTTTACATTTCGGCAGGAAGAGCACCCGTTCACATGTCCCTTAGTCGGGTGCCACTGTCTCGACTGTTGGTAGTTTGAAGTGCTTTTCGTGTACATGATAACCCCACTGTAAAGCAAAGAGAACGTTAGAAATCCGTCCACAGCACTTTTGTTGGACAGTACTGTCATTTATTTGTTTCTTCTCCCTATCGTGCATTTTAAACTTTGTTCACATCTCTTTTAATCACACGTTGTGTTCTTCAGTCTTCCTCGTATGAGCTTTTATTATGTGGTTTTGATTAAAGATTTACTTTTTGTTACCTAATTTTCTATAGCGCGTTGCCTGACCATTGCCAATAAGTTTGTGTTTGACTAGGCTCAAGGTCACGGCGTGGCTCCGTTTGTGACTGTTAGTTTTAGACTGTCTACTTGAAAGGATTTCTGAGATCCCTGCAGATAGGTATCTGATCCAATTTTTTTGGGAATATTTTTAATGATTCCCAGGTACTGAACTCGTTTGTATTAACTGTTTGTTTTTTGTTGTTTAGAATGGTAACTTGTGTTAGAGAAACTTTTGATTGTATAGCACAGGCTGTACCGTTTGAGGTATTTTGCATTTTGATATAATTTGTTGTATTTCCTAAATTAGAACCGTCTAGATTGAGCACAGAGTTTGTGTTTTGATATAATTTAGTACGAGTAACTCAAAAACGCTTCATATGCCATACAGAAGGACGTAGTCTGGTATAATCGAATAAATTTTGGTTCGTTAGTTTTGCGTTCGAAGCGAATACTAGCAGCCCGGTCGATACACCCACCACCCCTATGGTTTAATCTGTCAACCCTACTGTGTAAAAACCAAGCCACTGAACATCACAATCATACATTTTTGACGTTAACCATGTTTCTGAGACTGCAATGACATCAGTGTTTTCTATTTCCTCCATTTTGTTGAGCGCTGCCATTACATTTTCTACGCTGCGAGCTTTTGTTTAGCATATTTAATTCAGTAAAGAACATTCCATTACCACCCAAATTGGTTTGGGGATCGTTTCACTCCGAACTTCTACAATTCGAAAACCCTTAAGCACGTGGTTTTGCCACAATTTCGGCTGTGCTCAATTCTACTTCTGCTTGTCGTCTCTTAAAACGGTCAGCCAGTCTGAGATACTCACGGACGTATGTTCCGGATCCTGTTAGTTTGCGTGAGATTCTCAGTATCGGGTTTCTTTTGGGAGGCGGCTTTTCGGTGTAATTTCAGAATCCCTGAAACTGTCTTGGGAGTAGCTTGCTTATTACGGACTTAATGTGACTGAAGTCATGCTCAAATCTAACCGTTTGTTCCTTTTCGGAAGCCTCTCTTAAGTAATTAAAAATAACTGACCTCCTTCAAATCCAGAGCTGGGCTCATGACACTTATGTGTACCAATGAAGTCCGTTTCCTAATACAGAATATGATGGTAAACTCGATCAAAAACAAAAACAAGTGCACGATATACAGCGTATGATTGTATCCCAGTTAGAGTTTAACTCGACGGTAACTTTTCACATAAGATACACTACCCTGAAGATCGAGGAACTCGGTCGGTGATTGAAAGCCTCTGTAGAACTATGGTCTACTATGATATTAGTACTGCTCTGATAATAGACCTAATCCCAAAATTGTAGACTTGTCATGATGTAACTACCTAATCTATAAGATCTTACGTGGTAGTCACACCATCGACTACGCCAACTCACTGTATCGTAACAACTACCAATACATGATGGAGACCAAGCTTAGGCTAGAGATAGAACAATATATTTAATATGAATGAAAGATATAAGATAACATTCAACAAGGACCACGCCTGCATGTCCGAGCCATGCCATTCGACCAACTCCAGTTCATTCAATACATTCTTCCCGCCTTCTCCATCGTTAGGTATTTCTCCGCGTTAAATATTGAATATCTATTTTCCGAATTGTCTCATGTTTGGCTTTGAGGATTGTGTGGTTATGGTCCAATGCCACAACACCTCCACCTAAACCCCTATTTATGTGTGTATATAATCTCACCCGTCCTCCAACCACAAGGTAGACTACTCTCAGTAAATCACTAGAAGCAGGTAGTAAGGGGAAAGAGAAGTGAGCCAGTACATTCTTTAAAGAATATGGGTTGGGTTTAATCTAATCCATATGGGTTCAGCAGCCCTAGGTCCTCATTTACTTTGAGGCGCCCAAATTTCACAATACCGAGATTATCTTGTGAAAGAGTGTGGTAACAATCAGAGTATAGAGGTTTAGTAAAAATTAAGGTAATTTACCTGGTGTATTGTCAAAGAATCCTAATCCAAAGAGTTCACTGTGACACCAACCCCACGTCACACAAAGCTGTGTGAGCGTATGATTACTTTTTATGCATCTCATCTGGAAAGGGCAAGCAAGTTATCCTTTCCCATATTACTTTCTGAGCACATTTTTGGATTACGCCTTGTAGCATGATTAATAATCTCTTTCGAAGTTTTCTCCGGCATAATCGTAATGAGTTTTTCAATCGTATTAACTGATCGGTATGTAGAGCCGTTATATCACTTATGAAGAGACGGATTGGTGCAAAAGCATAATCGATTTGTCCATGAGGATTTCGTACTACTAAGCTGGTGATCTCCAACACAGCCAGGGAGAACGATATCCAGCCTCGAGGCTTGCATGCTCGCATCTCATTGGGTTTACTTAAACGAATTACTTGATAAGTTGAATTCCTACGTCACGTGCTTGATATGGGTGTTCAGTTTGAAATTATTATCTCTATAAAAGAGACTGAGAATATTGGGATGTCCTAAGAATAATATCTGCGAAAACTTTAGCTATAAGATTCCTCTGACATCTGGAAAAAAGAACTGTTCAGAAAAGTTTGGGATCCAGGTGGTTTGTAAATCACACCTACTAATTAAAAGCGGAAATCACTCTTTACACTACACCACATACGAATTATCACTGAAAACGAGAAGTCACGAGCTCTGAAAGAGGTGGAGACGTAGAGCACGATCACATCACCCATATTATCCAACCTAATGTTTCGTAATATCTAGAAGGCCTCAGGGGAAATTTCGTCGTTATTTATACCGCTAATAAAACAAGATTCATGGAAGGCCATTATACTTCGGCTGCAGAATTATTGTCTAAATCGTTTAATAGCACCACTATAATGATAGATGATCCATGACCCAGCCTATGGACATAGAAACAACGAATATGCACTACTTACCGTAAAACACCAAAAACAAATACGTTGTAAGTTTTTTGCAGTGCGGTATAGTTTATTGTGGAAAAGAATGCAACAACTATTCGTAACTGTGAAACTTACCAAATTCAAAAGACTAATAGCCCCGTTACTAGACTATAAAGAGCTTCATAAACTATTTCTCGAACTCCTGCTCACCAATGAGACACTTTATTATGGACCGCCTATTATCTAGAACAAGAATATAACGAACCCGATTGTTACTAATATATAACTAAATTACAGAGCACATGGAATATCCTCTCCTACCATCATAGCCTTATGCTCCTAACCCTCATTTTCAGTTTCCGAATCTCTCTAACGGTTAAAGATACATTATTCTTCCTATGTGTCACGTCCTTTTTTCTATTACAAGTAGACAGATAACTCACTAATCTTATGCATGCTCATCAACTAAGGCCGATCATAAGTAGCTCGAAAGGTCCTAAGTTCTTGGGAGTTGCTGAATGTTTTATTTTTCTTACCCTGAAAATTTTATAATCATGTACTCTTCTATATCCCTTGATTTGCTATGAGTCCCTACCATTTCTTAACCACATATAATCTGACCAGACTCTTGTAGCTTATATCATTAGTTATCTTCATAGCAGTGTGATATAATAAATGGATGTCTAACCCATAATACAAGTTCTGTAGTCATCCGATTTACTTGTAACATGGAGCTAGTAGAGACAGTGTATTCCAACTATGAGCTTTGATTAAGGCAATATTCATACTTACCACAAGCGTAAGAGAGCCTAACATCACAAAAGGAGGGAGGGTGGCGTTACTGAACAGCAAACATCATTGTGGGAAGATTGTGGAGATATGAATGAAAAGCTTATTTTGTAAAGTTTTTGATGTTATTTGTATTTATTCTGTTAATTTTCATGGCCTGTACATTTACCATTAAATGACTATACGAGTTGTTCAAGGTCATACAAGGTAACTTCAATCCACCCATGTCTGTAGGGCAGAACATTTTGTTCAAATACGGTTCCTTATGGTCTAGTGGAATGTCACGAACCATTGGTGTTGATGTCGATTTGCTATGCAAAACACCTCTTTGAATCGTGTTTAGAACGCTAAATTGGTTTTACTTCCTACCGAGTAATCCTATTACAAGCAAACCAAACTATTCTCTAAAAACGAAGCGTGTTTAAGACCCTATAAAATCTACAAAAAAGGGCTCAAATGGCTTCAACAAAAAGAGAGACATCCATTTTTGTATCAGAATAACGTTTTTAGTACTATATTGTATAACTACACATAATCCCATACTTTTAGCTTCTTTCTGAACCTTTTTTTTTATAGAATTCTTTATCCACTCATATCTTGTTTACACTTATTTTCTTTAACATATTAGGATGTTCTTGCTTGATAAGTACCTTAATAAAAGAGAATTAGACTGAGCAGTCATACTTTAACTATTCTTCTATTAACATTGCCTATTCTGCTTCCCATCCTTTCTTTTTCTTATACCTTTTATTATTCCCTTTGAGATAGACCACCGAAAACAGATATGGAACAGGTGACTTCGTCCTGCACTATGATTAGAGCCTCAAATATTCCAGTGGGATATAAGGTTGCGGTTTTCAGAATCCCCCAACTTCACACGGATACATTCTCGACCATCAGTTGCAAGTCGCAATGCAACCTTCATTAAGCACGTAAACTATTATATTGACAATAAGATTCTTACTAAAACGATCTACATCCAGATCTTATAAAATATCAACCCAGCTGAGTAATTTACTACAGTGAAAATTTTGTCTTTTGTAACAATCTGATGTTGCCTGTAAACTGGTACGCCTCATGTAACAAACCGTTATTTGAGAATAAATTATTATTATTTACTGCATAGCATCGATGAGAAGAGAAATTGATTGCACTATGTATTACTTCTCGATTCCTTCTACCTAATGTGAGATTCTGGAAGTACGTAGAGGGAATGTAGTAGATATGTCACTGTTCTTAATATTCGTAATAACTATTGGTTCCTTTGCATTTCATTGTGTGACTACTACGAATTCTAAATATTGTGAAATGAGTTTTTGAAGCGAATGTTAGATCTACGGCTTGAAAGTGACTGAGTGTACCATTAAATGGTAGTTGGTTGTTGATCTATTTGCTCATTACATCAACAATCATATTTGTGTCGCAATGGATTATGTGATTAGACAGCTGCAAATGCATTCAAATTCTGAAGTCTTCATGGATTTCATGGAAAGATTTGAAATCCGGAGTGTAAGATCCATTTTGTATGTGAAAATCCCTCTATATACATACCTGTAAATAATTCCTTCAGTTGTACATTGTTTTAGTATTTTTGATTCTATTTGAGGTGGTAATATTTGTTTTTTATCATACTTTTTATTTTTTGCGCCTTCACTGAGCTTTCATGTTTCTTCCTGTACTGCATTTATGTTGTATTAGTTGACGCTTGGTCTTGGCGGCAGCCATCTTGATTTGTTCCACCTTCGATTGTATTGCTTGCATTAACTGGAATTGTGCATTTTTGATTGCGAATTAAAGTACTCTTCCATAACTCGAAAAACTGTTCTACAAAGCAACCCAAATGCCTTGGTACGGCCGAAAGTGGGGAGAGTCCGCCCACCCTCTCGAAATACTCTCACACGGCCACGCGTATACAGCCTCTGCCAGGAAAGTCCTACTCACTGTCTTCTCGTGGCCACAGTGTTGTTTACGAAAATGAGAGGACGAAAAGCGAATGTTCGGCGCTTTAACCGGATCACAAACCAATGGTGCACATGGACTCCAGTATCCTCAAGGAACAAATGGCGTATGAACCAGTCGTTGGTCACCGACTACCGTGGGACTGCATCTCCTTACGATGCTCCACTGCCTTGTGGGTTAGACCTTTAGGTCAAAGTCTCGGGGAGTGGCCCCCTAAAATAACCACCTGCTTTGGTCTGGGCACCCGGGCAGTATCGCAGCCCACACGCAATTAATGAACTGAACTGTCTATGATCATGGAAACTAATTCTCTTGCTTCGACGAACATTCAAATGATTCAATTATTATTATTGCTATTATTATTATTACTATTATTTACTACATCATTAATCGCCCTCTTTTATTCCTACTCTGTCTATACTTATTTTTTCGACGCATACAGCAGCCCGTCTGTGGTGGAAATTCGACTGTATCTAAACGTTCTCGAGTCACTGTCCGGTTGAAAATTGCATGTTACCATCGAATATGAGTATTGAAGCAGTTTTTCTGAAACCACGTGCACCATTCAAACTGGCTGCCTTCAACGTTCGCACAATTATGCAGGTTGGACAACAGATAGGGCTTGCTATATCTTTAGAAAGTCTTAATATCGATGTCTGCTGTCTATCCGAGACCCGTATTCAAGACTCTGGCGAAGTACTACAAATTCGCTCTTCATCTGTCGCTTCGAAAAGCTTGTTTTACGTGCGCTTATCCGGGGACGCTGTGGCATCTTTGTCTAGTGTTGCTGGCGTTGGTGTCGCACTAAGCGCTAGAGCTGAGGCAGCACTAATCGATTGGATCCCCACTAACAGTCGATTATGTGCTATTAGATTAGAAAGTTCCATCAAAGTGAGAAGAAATCGGCGTGAGAAACGATGTCTTTTCGTCATCTCCGCCTATGCTCCGACAGATTGCAGCCCGGATGCAATCGAGGATGAGTTTTACCACAAGTTATCTGTTCTTAGCCAGAGAGTGCGTTCGACAGATATTGTAGTACCAGCCGGAAATTGGGCAAAGCTTGCGTAAGGACCGAGAAGCCTGGTGGTCGAAGCCCGCTAATGAGCTGTAAGCAGCAGCTCCATCTGGTAATAACCGGAAGCTCTTCCAGCTCATCCGAGCCACTGGCAGCAAGAAGTCTGGTGTGAGTGAAACAATCTGCGAGGATGATGGGATGCCAATCACTAACATCCATCGACGTCTTGGATGATGGGAAGAATTTTTCGAAGGGCAGTTCAACTGACCTGCTGCTCGGGAAACATCGGTCAGACTGTCCTGCCCTCCATGGCCGGTGACGACTGATCCACTAAACGAGTAGGAAGTTCGCAAGGAACTCCAACTCTTGAGGCGTTCCGAATCACCTGGTCCAGATGACTTACCTCCGGCTCTTTTTAAAGATGGTGGTGACTTTTTGACTAAGGAATTGACGACGTTGTTTACAAAGGTTAGGGAACTAGAGAGTGTGCCAACGTCATGGAATGAGTCGATAGTTGTCCCTATCTTTAAAAAGGGTTCACGTCGTTCCTGTAACAACTATCGGGGGATAAGTCTACTTCCGATTGCGTCCAAGCTACTGGCTCCCGTCATACTTCGTAGGTTCTTCAAAACTCGAGAATGATTGATTCGCGAGGAGCAGGCTGGGTTTCGTTCTGGTCGAGGATGTATTGATTATATATTCACCCTCCGCCAAATGTTGGAACACCGCCATACTCATCAAAGGCCAACAATCGTAGTGTTTTTTGACATCAGGGCTGCCTTCGATTCGTTGGATAGGACCGTTCTCTGGGAATGTCTATTGAAGAAGGGTGTGCCTGAGAAGTTTATTAACATCCTAAAAGCCCTACATACAAACACCTCAGGCAGAATGAGCCATTACAATCACCTCTCTTCATTGTTCTATTCAAGCAGTGGGGTTAGGCAGGGTTGCCCAATCTCACCATTCCTCTTCAACTTTGCCATCGATGACATTCTGGAAGCAGCTCTGATGGATGCAAGTAATAGTGGTGTGGATCTGTTGCCTGGAGAAAGACTTCTCGACCTTGAGTATGCGGACGATATTGTCTTACTGTGCGATAATGCCCAAGCCATGCAATCCGCACTTAATCAGTTGGCAATCAGTGTCCGTAGGTATGGTATGTGCTTTGCACCTTCGAAGTGCAAAGTACTTCTACAAGACTGGCAGGATCGTAATCCTGTACTCACCCTGGATGGTGAGCAGATAGAAGTAGTCGAGAAGTTCGTGTATCTAGGTAGCTGCATAAGTGCTGGTGGTGGTGTGAGTGGTGGAATCAATGCACGTATAATAAAAGCCAGAGCGGCTTATGCCAATCTGGGCCATCTTTGGCACCTTCTTGATGTTAGTCTGGCTGTAAAAGGTCGGATCTACAACGCGTCGGTGAGAGCAGTTTTGCTCTATGCTTGGTAAACCTGGCCTTTCCGAGTTGAGGACGATAGAAGACTCTCTGTGTTCGATCATCGTTGTCTCCGAAGGATTGCTGACATCCAGTGGCAACACCATGTTAGTAATGCAGAGGTTCGGCATCGTGTGTTCGGGAGCAGAGACGATAATGCAATCAATGTCACCATCTTGAAACATCGACTTCGGTGGCTTGGACATGTTTTACGAATGTCGTCCCAGAGAATTCCACGTCGTGCATTATTTGCCGACTCTGAGACTGGTTGGAAAAAGCGGAGGTGGTCAGTGCATGAAAAAAATCTGCAAAGGGCTGGCTTCTGTCAGTCCTTCACGACTCCTTGGCTGGGGTCCGAGAGATGGTGCGGCACAGTGGCTAGAGACTTTATAAGATATGGCTCAGAATAGAAGCCGGTGGCGATCCTGCTGTAACCTTTTTTACTTTCTTCATAAAAAGTGGTTGTGTCTTCCCTAACTGAAAGATTTATTCCCATTGTACCTTTCCGTTCCTCCATTTTTCCCATTATTGTTATTACACCACCTTACATCAATCTGTTCGTTATTATTCTCTTTATTTCCTTCACCTTAAATTCTCATTGTTTTGTGTGGCGCATATATATTTGGCGCATTTTTGTACCAATATTTATGTATTCAAATAAATAATCTTTTGAACGAATCTGTACGTGGTGTATCCAGAAAGGAGAGAATAAAATTCATTTGTTGTGATTGGTAATTTTCTCGCATGCTTTATCAACTTCCTTACTTATTTGATTAATTGAACAATTATTGGTTGGATAGCTGGGTGGTTATATTTGTTTGGTTAGTAATATACATCTATATTTCTAATTATTTTTAGAACCGTCATTTACCTAATCACATTATTTTGCTTTCAACTAGGCAATAGTACCTATCTAAACTACCTAGACAGTTATTCTTCGGTCCAAACCTTAGTTTGGATTCTACACAGAGTATCACTAGAAAAAATGATAACATTGTGGCTCATTTCCTTACATTTTTATCACAATAGATGCCTATAATTTACTAAAAAAATTAAGCATTTACAGGCAAATCTATCTCACTTTTCTATGGAACTTTTAAAGAACTAATACTAGATCTTGTCACAGGAGAAAATTTTGAATGTCGTGAAAGAGAAAAATTTCATAAAATATTCGTTCGAAGAACAAGAAGGTTAAGAGTTTATTCTCATCTTGCAGAATCAACTCTCCAAACGTAATTTTGGTGACCACGTTCTTACACAGTTGCTTAATAGATTGATTTCGGGGATTTACATACCAAATCTAAAAAATAGCTTATACAAATACCGAAGTGTTCCTTCCAAGTGGCTAGCACTGCGTCTACTCGCTATGGGGCAATGCATGAAAATGGATGCTGACAAGATAATTTCTCAATATCGAGGACCTCGAGATATTTGGGTCTCAACCCTTCGCAAGTCTAGAAGATCGTACGACGAAAAACTTGTTAAAGACACTATGGAACACCCTAAACGCTTATATTCGTAACTAAACCAAAGGACCAAGAAAAGGTGATATATCCAAGCATTATGGGAAGAATGTAATTCTACATTATTAGTGGAGAACGATTATGGTAAACCTCGAGTGTTCTCAACTTACTTTAGTAATTTGTATACCGTAAAGATGCTCTCCCTCTCAGTCCATACAAACCCTAAACTCACACTCTGAACATTGTGATCATTATAGAAATTTCTTCTCAATTAGTTTTTCATCATGGCTCTACACTAATATATATACAAAGAGGATTAATCATAATCAAAGTAATTATTCGAAAACCAAGAAGTTGCTACGTTGCATAATATATGAAAAAGAGAAGGAACAGAATATTTTAATGGATGGTCAATAGAATAATATTTATGTAAGAATCAAGAGATTAATGTTGAGTTTACAAAGTTCAAAAACATAACTAAATGGAAGAAGTACGAGAAATAGTTCTCCTGCAAGCATTCTTATACCGATGGCCAAGGTAGAGAAAGTGGTTGAACAAACTTCTTTATCATGCAAAGGTTAGATTTGTGAACATGGATTGCGATGGTTTCCGCAATGTGCAAAAGGCACATTCGTAAACTATGTGGTAAATTTGATGGGATATGGTAGATAACTTTAAAAGCTTTATTCAGTTCAACTTGATGACCTGTGTCAACCAAGTGAGCGAGAATAGAACTTTTAATCACTTTTACCTGTTCTTTGCTTAACCACGACGGATGGTGCTCTGTTATACGATGACGAGCTTGCCAAATTGTACGCCATATATAACTGGCTCCACAGGAGCAGTTGAATCGATAAATACACATAGATTTGGCGAATTCAGGCAATCTGTCTTTATTGGTCGTTCTTATTGTGAGGTGGTTGTATAAGATAGCATTTAGTCTGGCTGCATTAAATGCTTTTTGTACAGCTTTTCTTAATCTCTGAGTCACAATTTCTTCAGTAGTGTCATTTACGAATTGATGTTCGAGGTTTATGTCGAGGTATGAGCGGAGAGAGCGAACAGAGTAAGCGATCAGTTGGGCCTAGTGAGCGGAAACGTTTGGCACTCGATACTACGTGTCGGACTACTTTTGTCCACACCCCTCCTATAGGGTCAAGTCTTCGAGAAAGATACGCGAGAACTTCCCCTACCTATCAGATCTCCACAATTTAGGGTCCCCCTAATGGATTAGAATCACAGGGCAGCTTCTTGGTGTGCATCAAACATCATAAACGTTTTCTAACCTTAAGGACTTCAGTACGAAGCTCTCCACACTCATACTCTATTCGAAATCGCTGAGGGATAACGATACAAACCAGTCTTCAAACATTAACTAAGATAGCATATGGAAAACAATTTCTTAGAAGATTGCATCTTTAATTGTGTTACCACTTTTTTTTATCTAGTGGGCCTGTACAATTTGGGATAAAAAGTATCAAAACAGAAACTGGGAAAAAGTATTAAAATTGTTATTCATGTACAAAGAGAAAGTTCTTTGAACATTAGTGAACAGGAGAGACATAAGTCTTTGTCAATAATTCCAGTAACTGTTTTTTTATTAAAAGAATCAGGGTTAGATAAAGACGAAGAATGTATCATGGATTTTGTAGCCAACTTGTCAGGATCATTAGAAGAGTCAGTATTGGATACAGGAAACTAAAATAGAGAAGAAAAACATAAATCCTTAACAAATACATAAATGATTAACAAGTTACAGCAAATAAACAACAAATACACACTAGGACGAAACGGCCGTCCAGTGCTTTCAGGTGTTCCATGGTGATCTAGCTTCAATTGACTCATGATCTCAACTGTTGAAATACAAAATAATATATTTAATACAGTACAACAGGGTTTTAGGTGAACTAACACAAACTTGACCTAATGCTACCAACCATTTTTAAGTCACTTAAAGCATTCACTTTAAGTAGTTCAGTGAGCAAAGTAATAACACAGTGTAGGATAAGAATGCCAAATTAGTTGTCGGATATTTGATCAACAAATTACATACCCCTTCAATCAGTGATCTCAAATAAGATTTAAAAAACACAAAAATCACATAAGTTTACGGATGACATTCTTATTGACGTCGATTCATACAATTTATAACACCGGTTCCTTCTTTGTATCCGTACGGTTTCTTATATAGTTTATGCTCAATGACAAGTAATTTACAATTATATGCTAAAACTGAAAGCACATGAAATACTCACCACTCAACTGAAATACTCAATATATGATTTTACTAGTCTTACATAGATAAAAGTAGACAGCAATGAGCTACATAATCAATATGAAAATTGATGACGATACCACAATGATACATGTGTGTGGGAGGGGTATGCTACTGATGTCGACAAACATAAGTAGTATGTAACACCAATCTGAAATGGAATGACTATTAAAGAAGATTGAACTGAAGAAAACGGAAGGGAAATTGAGGATTAAAAGAATCATGGACGATGTACAGGATAATTGATAGGAGACTTGTAAATAAAGTATTTAATGTATGGTTTCTACATTTTGTATTCAATGATAAATTGGTTCCCTCCTTCTGGGTTCTCCTTCACCATACATTTACATAAGAAATAGATTTTAACAGCAAGTAGCTAATTAGTTCAAGTTACTAAGGAGGCACCATTTATTTATTTATTTATTTTAACACATAGATATTGGTACAAGTAGGCACCAAATACACATGCACCACACAAATCTCATTCGATATGTGTGAGGGCTGTAATACTGCCTGGGTGCCCAAACCGAAGCATGTGGTTTTATTAGGGGGTTACACCCGGAGCCTTCGACTTGAAGGTCTGATCCACAAGGTAGTGGAGCAACGTCAGGAGATGCATTCCTATGGTAGACGGTGACCAACAACTGGTTCATACGCCATTTGTTCCCTCAAAATCCTGGAGCCCATGTGCACCATTGGTTTGGAATCAGGATTTTCCAACTCCCCTAAGTGGACTCTCTATGTCCACCAACCCGGTTAAAGCGCCGAACATTCGCTTTTCCTCCTCTCAGTTTCGTAAACAACAGTAATGTTGCGAGAAGCAGTGAGTAGGACTTCCCTGACAGATGCTATATACGCGTGGCCATGTGAGAGCATTTGGAGAGGGAGAGACGACTTTCCCCACTCTCGACCGTACCAGGGCATTTGGGGTTTCACCCCCCCTGCCGAATTGTCAAGCGTCTAGGCGCAATGACCTCTATTGTTCTGTCATCACCAGCTGTTTCGTCGGCTCTGATTCATCAGTCCATTGAATCCACCTTTGGAGCTGGCTAGTGTTCAAGCACTTCTCTGTTACCTTTCCTGATGGTATGTGCAATAGAAACAAAGACGAGAAATGGAATGTATTGGGCTTATATTATAGAACTACTTCACTTAATAGTGAGTTCTTATAATAATCTTCGGTAGTTCGCTGATTATTTTTATGTTGCTGCTAATTTCCTATCAACTGTCAAAGATTTTATCTAGGTTTTTGAGAAATACATTCCGAACGATAATCTCACTATATATATTTACTTATTTTAGGGATAACGTCAAAACCATACTTCCCTATCTTTTTAGATTTTCTATTACTATTATGTGCTGATTGACTTAATTAACTTCATTTCACTTTGATGTTAAATGAACCGTATTGTTGGAAATGTATGACGGAAAATCATATCTACGTAGCACGGTATAAGTTGACTAAATCCGGAGGTCAAGATTTTATTAGCTACGAACTACTTCACTGTCAAAGTATGAATTGACATAAACCGGTTTGAAGAAAACATTTTTTTATCACAGAAGATATGAACTGAATCTTAAACATTAAGAGATGGTCATTTAACGCGTTTGGAAGAAACCATGACCCGATCAACCGAAGGATCATCATTAATAACTGTTTAGAAATTGTTGATTAATTTTATACTAAAACGTCTGTTTTACTTGAATGATCAACATAATAATAAAAGACTTAATTCATATATTCAAACTACTTTTTGATGAACAGAAGAATACACTAATTACGCATTCATAATTTAGAAATGATTATGGATAATGTAGTCATTGATAAAACAGATACTATGTCATGCTTCTTCCAAATAAATTCACAGAAGTAATTCATCAACCTTAATAAAATCTTACCAAATTATATCCTTTTATAACAATACTAGTATGATGAATGCTATTCACAAAATCGCTTATGAGAAGTAGTTAGCGGAACGTGGCGTAGAAGTTACTACAGCACATAACCGAAGAGAAAAGTTCTAAGAAGTCAAGAGCACGGTGTATGCAGAATAATTTGGAGACCAGAAAAGAAGCAACGAAAAACTATTTAGAACCAACTTCGACTGCAGAACCCTCAACAGGAGACAAATAGAAGACTGGTGACTAGTGTAGGAGCAAGCCACTGACAGAAAGGATGTTTGATTGGCGAAATTACAGAATATTTATGCAATATGTACACCTAGTCTTTAGTCATCCATTTGCATCTTGTGTGTTCTGCAATCTAATTTGGTTCTAGACTGTCTTTTCTCTCAATCTTGTCAGTAACATTCAACACATTCACATACCCCTGTCGAATTATCGAGCCTCCAGGCGTACTGACCTCTGTTGTCCTGTCATCACCAGCTGTTTCATCGGCTCTGATTCATCAGTCCATTGAATCCACATTTGGAGCTGGCTAGTGTTCAAGCACTTCTGTGTCACCTTTCTTGATGGTATGTGGAAACAAAGAACAGACGTAAAGAGATCCGAACAGCATGAAAGGAAGCAGTTCTTTTCAATAGGAGATCGAGTGAAATGTAGAGAATGAGAAGGGATAAGAGAAGGAGGACGTAGTTTACGAAAATCGCTGCCAAAGTGAGGGGGACCATATGTGTACAACACGAGGTGCCATCGGTTTACTCCTACACTAGGGGCTTTTTTTACAAAGTTAATAAAGGTTTCTCGAGATTATTTTAACTGACAAGTTATGTAGAGATTGGTTTGATTTTTTACGTTGTATTAGTTATAAATCGACCTCATGGAAATTGCCCCCAAATACCCTGGCATGACCGAGAGTGGGGTGGGCCCGCCCTCCCCCTCGAAATGCTCTTACACGGCCACGCGTATACAGCCTCTGCCAGGAAAGTCCTACTCACTGTCTTCTCGTGGTAGGGGTGTTGTTTACAAAAATGAGAGGACGAAAAGCGAATGTCCGGCGCTTTGACCGGATCCCAAACCAATGGTGTACATGGGCTCCAATATCCTGAAGGAACAAATGGCGTATGAACCAATCGTTGGTCACCGGCTACCATGCGACTGCATCTCCTCACGATCGTCCACTGCCTTGTGGATCAGATCTTTAGGTCAAAGGCTCGGGATGTGGCCCTTTAAGAAAACCACCTGCTTCGGTCTGGGCACCCGGGCAGTATCACAGCCCACACACATACAAATATGGTGTGACGCATATATATTTGGTGCCTTCTTGTACCAATATTTATATGTTGAAATAAAATAAAATAAAATAAAAACCATGGAAATTATATTGTGATGAATGAAACTGACAGATTTAAGAATACTTCAATGTTTTCAGGAATAAAAAAATTTCATTTCAAGATTGAGAAGTGTATGAATTATATGAATCATATATGGTCACTGACTTATAGAACACTAAGAATTTCTAATATAACATGAAAAATATTGACAACCTACATGACAGAAACTACATGTAATTTGAGAGTCATTTTCCAGAACAATTTTCGAAGATGTTCTATATGGGGAAAAAAAGACATTAGGATTAAAACAAATGAGTAAATTTTGAAAAGACATGCTATTTATCTATTTGATGACAAAAATTGATATATTTCGAAGATAGGGTTATTGACTTACTTACTCCCAGTGGAGCGAGCATAGGCCGCCAACCAGCATTCTCTAACACACTATGTCCTGCGCCTTCCTTTTTAGTTCTATCCCCAATCGTTATTCATTTTTCTCATGTCTGTCTCCATTTCTCGGTGTAATGTGTTCTTTGGTTTTCCTTTTGCCTTGAGAATTCCAAGTGAGGGCTTGCCTTGTGACGCAGTTGGGTGCTTTCCTCAATGTATGTCCTATCCACTTCCAGTGCTTCTTCCTGATTTCTTCCTCCGCTGGAATCTAGTTTTTTCTCTTCCACAGCTGTTAATAAAAACTTGTATCTTCTGGATGATGGCTTTCGTAGTTCTCCAAGTTTCCACCCCATACAGTAGAACTGTCTTGACGTTTGTATTGAAAACTCCGCTTGCAGCCCCTTCAGGGCTACTGCCGGTCCCAAGTTTGGATAAAGGAGGAGGGTTGGACATGGGGTTAGCGACCTTATCCCGTAGAAAACCAACTAGCTAAAAAAACGCTAGCCAGAATTACAACTACATAAATAGATGTAGTTTGATTAAACTGGAATCATTTAGTTGCCTAAATCATGAATAATATAAACTTAAACGCTAGTAATTTATTGATTAGAATTTAAAAATGTAAAAAGTTGAACATGATAGATTACAGCTGTTTAGTGTAAATCTGGTTACCATTTGTGTGACTAATTCGTTCCACTGAATCAAACAGTAATCGTATTGTACAGAGTACTAGATTCTAGATACTAAAATCGATCACAATGGCATCGGTGTATACACTGTTTGTCTTCTCTTAAACTATGAGATTAAAATCTTTCTTTCCATCAACTAATTCTTTCTCACTATACTATGTCCTTATATACAATCTTCCTTTTATATATTACCACCACTGAATTGACTACTTCTATGAATTTGGTGTTCATCTTGTTGTACTGAGGTATGGCAACTTGGACAGATGCACGCACATATGTGCTTGATCCTACATGGTGGTTGACTGACTGACAAGATTTTTGGGATATGACTTTTAACATACCAGTTAATGAACGTTATTTCACTAAATTATTTTAATAACTCAATCTGATATTGTATAGTATATGAAACAACAGAGACATAATAAATTTCCTTTGTACCATAAAGCTAATTACTTTATTTGCTCTTTTAAATTTACTTTGGAAACTTGAAATGTAAAATCATACGAACATAACTCGATAAAATTTGATTGACCATAAAGTCTACAGATAATACATAACATTAGTTACTACTTGGTGATTAATCACATCCCTGTACAGTATAACAATATAAAACACAAGTGGATAAAGTGAACTAACCTAAGAATAGTTCCAGTAGTCGATGGGAATCCACCAGTTTGCAATGTAGCTAAGAAATCTTGAGTTAATCTTTCCAATGTATTGACATTAGGATTTTTAAGAACAATTGATGTTAATGGATCATTGGGTGTAACAAATTCCAAATGCATAAAATGAGCGTATAAAGCTATTTCTTTCGCCAGAAAATCACGTAATGGTCTAACAATTGTTATATCTTGGTATCGTTCATCTAAGAATGACTATAATAAATTAAAGAAAACGTTTTATTGATCATTTGATTAAAAGTGACAAAGAACTAATGCAAACTTGCGTCAGATCACAAGCCAATAATGATCTATTGAACACTTATAACAGTGAAGTTAAATTTCACCCCATCACAGTTGCTAGGACGCGAGTTTAAAGTTCACAGTTTAGCAAGTTATCGATTTGGCTTGTAAACTATGATACCTCGCTTCGATTTACCGCTTGTTTTCATTGAGGAGCAATTTAAATTGTTGATTTAAGGGAATAAAAAGTGGGAAACGCGATATTACACAAACTACATGAAAAGATAAGATATAGACATTTATCAATCGGTTTATTTACTTTAGTCAACCCAAAGAGTTGCAACGGTAGACTAGCTTGAAAACGCTGTAGAGATATGTGCACAATAATCAGGTACGATTGTGATATTAAGGTAATGGGTGATGAATTTAAAATTTAAATCTCAGTACGAATACCGCGACTAACTGATATCTATACATGCCTAACTTCAGGGAATCAGAAAAGACGACACATCCCTCCCATATCTTAACAAAACATAAAGTTAAAACAAAAAATGAGCATCAGTTATTTATCAGTAGTTTCCAAAATATTCGGTGTGGGAGATGAAACAAGAAATAACGAACGATACTACAATAAAACAACATATCACAAACTGTGAGTCGGGACTTAGTGTTCAATTTTGAATACATCGTAATAACAACACCTTGAAAGTTACATTATTTGACACCGAGAAATGGTGATGTTCTAATAAAGCGACCCGATAAGACTGTGGGTATCGCATTACTAAATCTGTATGACCATAAAATTTTCATGAATATATCTGTACTAACTTGAGTACACACTTAAACCATATGATTTGTTCAGCCAAGGAATCCTTTTGACGAGCTTATTTTCGAAACTGTACAGCCGTATGTATATATAATCTAAACGTAATACTGCAGACGATATTACCTGGCTAAAGTGCTACGAAAAACATTATATAGCCTCACTATGAATATCCTACACTAGCCATATATTATTACGCAACTTCATACACAAGTCACCTCGATAGACAAATCAGATACGGATACATTTATTTATCTACTTCTATGAAACTAAGTTCATCGGCCATCTATCGTCTACTGACGCATTCGAGAGCAACTCCCAGGGTGGAACAGTAAAGGACGAAATTCCATCATAAGTAACATCCCCTATTTTACAACAGCTGGTTGACTATGATCATAAGGTTTTGTGACCAACATTCAAGATTATTTACGAGGTCGAACCGAATTCACCAAGAGGTTTACTCATATTTTTGTACTAAAAGAGCATTAGAGATATAACATGAGACTAAAAATATGTGTACAAAAATAGTTTGTAAGGTCGTTAGTGTCAGTTTGTAGCTGTATCTTGGTGGAGTTTTGTTTTGTTGTAGCTGTATCTTCAAGCATTAATCATCTCTTGCATGTCCTGTTGTCATTTGGGATCAGTTTAATGATTTAGGCTATATATATTAATTTATTTTACTCGTTATTAAGAACTACACCATAAATACTACTTACTAGAAACATGCACATACTAACAACTAATATCTATCTACGAAATGATATTTATAAAAATATACTGTTATACAGCTTTTGAAAATAAAATTGTCGAAGACGAAATTTTTGTTGAAAGAAACCAATAAACCAATTCAGTTTGAAGAAAGAGACCATTGAATTTGTATCTATTGGATCAACACAAGTCACTGGAGTTAATTGGTACATTTCCCAATTAACCAGACAATTCCACTACCTTAAAACTTAGTAGAATGTTCAGTTTGGGGTTGTGGAGATTGTTGAATTCCATTGAAATTATCAATCGATCAATGTTAGACCAATATTCAAAACCTCGAGGCACTAGACGGCCGTTTCGTCCTAGTATGCGACTTCTCAGAAGTACGCATCTATGATCGCGGGTGTTAGCGGGACATAGACTGGATTAAAGCATGCTCAATGCACGATTGCTTTAGTGCACACTGATTGGCTAATTCTTACCCAATCAGCACTAGTCGATACTTGGAGAATACTCTAGAATCTTCTCATGTAAAAACTATAAATATACTAACGTCTTTCCTATTGTGCTTCTTACTTCCATCTAACCTTGTTATTTGGAATATAATCTCTTTCCTGTCCAACCGTGTTCTGATTTGGGGACTTGTCGAGTGAATCGGTGTCCGAGAATACTAAGCAATAGGAATAGCTGGGTCATAACCGTAAGAAAGAGATTATAACAGCGGGATTGTGATTTTCAATGGTAGTCTAACACTGATCGGTTCATGATTTCAATAGAATGTAATAGAACTATATTTTATTTTATTTAAACACATAAACATTGGTACAAGGGGGCACCAAATAGATATGCACCACATAAATCATTTGATTTGCTTGAGGGTTGAGATACTGTCCAGGTGCCCTAACCGAGACAGATAGTTTCCTTAGAAGGGGCCACACTCAGAACCTTTGACTTAAAGGTCTGATCCACAAGGCAATGGAGCAACGTCATGAGATGCAATCCCATGGTAGCAGGTGACCAACAATAGATCTATACGCCATCTGTCCCTTCAGGATCCTGGAGTCCATGTGCACTATTGGTTTGAAATCAGTTTTCCAACTCTCTTAGATAGATCCTGCATATCCATCAACCTGGTTAAAGTGCTGGACATTCACTTTTTGTCCTCTTAATTTCGTAAACAATAGTAATACCGCAAGAAAGCAGTGAGTAAGACTTCCTTGGCAGTGATTGTACACACTTGGCCAAGTGAGGGGCATTTGGAGAGGAAGAGCTGATTCTCTCCCCACTCTTGTCCGTACTAGGGCATTTGAGGGCAAAATGATAATGTACACTAAACAAACAATTGTCATTTAATGAACTTATTAATTAAAAAGGTAACAGTAGGAAAAACGTTATTATTATTATTATTATTATACTATAATCGCTTACTGTTTGTATACTGCTATGATTTCCACGACCTTCTATAATTTCTAATAAATATTTCACTGTAACTCTATTACTACATTCACCTAAAACGAGATATTTACAATCAAGTTTTCTTGCACAATCAATTAATAAATTTAATCGATAATAATCATGAAATCGTTGTTGACTAGTAAGTAATGAAGATGTCAATTTACTTTCCCATTTATTCATTTCTGAAACCTTTACAATCAATCAATCAATTCATAAAGAAAAGAGAGAAGAAATGAATTCAAAGAAAGAATATCAATTTACTTCATTCATAGAAATATTATGATATTCATAATGACTATTCTTCATGTTATTTGTAATTAATTTCAAATGATCTTCTGAATCATATGGTTCTTTCAATGAAAGCGTAAAAGATAATATACAACTTATTCACATACCAATTAGATGAAATACTTTTGGGATCATCCTTCTAGTTCGTTTCTTTATTCCATTATCGTTATGATTATGATACTGAAAGATTACATTATCTATATTATTATAAAAAGGTAATCATTACTTGTATGATTAAGTTTAATAAAGTAGATGAATTTTGACCACCAGAATATGCTATAGCCATATTATTACTACTACTATTATTCATTTGAGTAGTTGTTAGTTTATATTTTCCAAATATCATATTGATTTTATGTAAACAATGATGAATAAAACATGATCTAATTCATGAAGATAAAAGTTTAAATTACTTGCATAAAGATGGATCATCTTTTCTTATTAATACAGATGATTGTGATTGACATTTAATACAATAGGATAGTCTATTTGAATAAAAGTTCAATTCGATTAATTACCTTTCATTCTTTTTAATGATTGAATTGAATACACAAGAACAATCTTCGTCTTCTTCTTGACTACACATTAGATGATGATTATGATGATTGTCTAGATGGACAAGAAGTAACTACTACAATTGAATTTTACAAAGGATTGATATCTGAAAATGTAAAGTTTCAAATAGTAGATATAGAATATATACACATAATATTAGTACAATCTCCACAAAAACCCATTTGATATTAATCAACATATGCTCACTAGTGACTGGCTTCACGAGGTATATCCTGGAGTTCTAGTGAGAAGTAGTGAGCAGTGGAGTTCAACCAGGTCTGTTGTGAGATAGTAACTCACTGAAGACAATGGTGAATGTGTCGCTCAATTTCGTGGATTAGTTGAAGTTAGACATTAACACCGTTGGATGCCGGCTCAGTGGTCTAATGGTTGAGTGCTCGAGCGCGAAACCAGTAGGTCCTGGGCTCGAATCTCGCAGGGGGCAAGATCGTGGATGCGCACTGCTGAGGAGTCCCACAATAGGACGAGACGGCCGTCCAGTGCTTCCAGGTTTTCCATGATGGTCTAGCTTCAACTGACTCATGATTTTAACCATTGAAATTACATAACATATTTATTTGAATACATAAATATTAGTACAAGAGGGCACCACATAGATATGCCCTGCTTCGGTTTGGGCACCCGGGCAGTATCACAGCCCTCACACAAATCAAATGAGATTTGTGTGGCGCATATGTATTTGGTGCCTCCTTGTACCAATATCTATATGTTAAAATAAAAAAATAGATATGCGCCACACGAAACAATGAGAATTCGAAGAGAAAAGAAAAAGAAGAACGATAACGACCACAGATTAGTGTAAGGTAGTGTAATAATAATAATAATAATAATAATAATAATAATAATAATAATAATAATAATAATAATGGGGGAAACGGAAAGGTACAATCGGAAGAAATCTATCAGTGAAGGAAGAAACAATCATTCTTTTTTTAATGAAGTAAAAGGTTATAGCAGGATTGCCACTGGCTTCTATTCTGAGCCATATCTGATAACGTCTCTAGTCATTGTGTTGTACCATCTCTTTAGGACCCCAGCCAGGGAGTCGTAAAGGACAAACAGAAGCCATCCCTTTGTAGCTTTCTTTCATACCACTACACCATGTCATACACTGACCACCTCTCCGCCTTTTACAACCAGTCCAAGAGTTGGCAAATAATGCACGACGTGGAATTCTCTGGGATGAACAAATTTGATGAAATGTCGATATTTATGGAAAATACTTGTCTTGCTTCGATCAACACATGATATAAGGTACAATTCATTAGGAAAAAAAAAACTTTTATAGGTGCCAGGAGTATAGAATTGTTAAGAATGGAATTATGGTAGTAAGACTACAAAATAAACTATCTACCACTGATAATGATAATGTACAAATATACGCTGATCCGTAAGATGATGGTACATCAATACTAAGATAAAGAGTCAAAGTAATAGTAGTATCAATAATTTTATTTAATATTCGACATGGAGAGTATTGTTCAATGGAAATAAATGACGAGATATCTGAGAAGAAATATTAGAGCTCAATATCTAGCAAAAGATAAAAAACAAATACTTTCGAGCTGACTTCGGGTTACAAGTAGTGGCCACAATTATCACACAGACCCCAACCAGTTAGTCTGCATTGATGTGTAGACATAAGAGTGGCTGTTTGATGCACTTGCCTTTGATTTGTTGAACAACCTTTTGATGATGGATTATAATCCAGAGGGTTATGTCTAGACTTACTGATATACCAGATGTCCTAATTAAACATGTCTTCATTGTTCTAAACCTTCAGTCAAATTAGACAAGATTGTTCAATGTAGGCACAATCATCAATAGTTTTCTAGAAACGGCTGAGCACGAATTGGATGGTGATAGTATAGGTTAAGTACCGTATAAAGGCTACGCGACTCACAGCACGTAATTATCTTTTTATTATGCGATGAAATATAGGCTCTCCACGTCGCAGTTGGAAGGTAAAAGATTGGCCTCCGCAATTACGGCATTTTCTTTGCATCATCTTTTACAAAACTACCAAGAATCTATACTTAAATTCGCTCTGCGATGAGGTTTATGACCATAATTTGCGATTATCATTGGGACTCCAGACAAAAAGCATAAACTTAACAAGACTTAGTCGCATAGTGAGTTATATTAAGGGTTAAATGGGTTTTCATTTACCCATTCTATCCATTTTTCAACCTAATCCCATGCTAATTACCGTCACCGCCAGAAGTATCTGAAGTATGTTATGTATGATACCATCATCTTAAGTAGGTAGCTAGCTTAGCTGATTTATTGCACAGCCTGGCCTAATGAAGTTTATGGACACGAAATCTATCTGTTGTAGAGATGACCCATGATTAATTTTCAGATCATACATTAAGGACGATGGATACGTCTTCAATATGTACGCATTCGGCTTTCTGAGTAAGACTGCTTTTATTGTTTCTACAAAACCTCGTAGAGATAAGCGTTCAAACTAAATGCCCCATACAAACCCTTAGTCAATATTATAATAAGTTTAGCAGCTAAAGGAAATAATTCACTTAGCCCCAAATTATTCAGTTTCCGAATATTTATCGATAACTTGAATGAGGCATTGATGTTAGCTTATCGTCTAACAGTAGAAGACTTTTAGTGGCATGTTGGTATGAATCAATGACTTAGATGAATTTTATATTTTCCTATAAATCTTTGATATACAGTTAATGTCTATACATTTTTCCCATTTATTCATTTCACTTTTAGGTTTTACCATCTTTGTACTTTTAACGATATATTGCTTGTCCACTGCTGGATTAGGAGGCATTTTAACTACTTAATAGCTTTTACGACATTGTTTGTCAAAAACGACATGATTTAGAAGTAAAATAGGGCGAAATGGTTGCTTTTTAAATGGTGATTTTATGTGAAAGGTAATATCACAAAGATTTTTCCTTCTTTTCTTTATTCCAAATAAACTCCCAATCAAATCACTTAATTGTTGAATCATTTAATAACAGTCGCTCCTAGATCATATAGACTGTTTAAAAACGCTGTGGATTTTATTCATGGTGTTCTTAGATTGTTGTTTAGAGACGTTTTACCGACTCTTAAGGATAGTTTGCATCAATATCATAAGAGCCATATGAAATAACTTTAAGAAGCATTTCTGACCTATTTAATGATCCACGTATAAACTAATATTCCTACGAATGTATCTAGGGCAAAATTAGTCTGCTTCAGGACAATAATACTCAACGGCTTTCTAAGTGCCTTCCGACAAGCAACTTCATCCTACTCGTTAAAGCTGTCACGTTTGGAATGTTCCTTTGAAATGTATTAGCGTCCTCGAGATGGAGCTCTAATTCGGGTTGATTTGCGCTGCAACTGTACACGGAGTACTTAAGACTTTTTATTTGTGATACTATTTGACGTTGAAACGCTTTGTCGTGCGTTTTGATTTGTTTGTAGAGGTCACTTTCAGGTTAGTGGATTCCCTATTTTTAGCAGGTGACGATTTCGCAACTATGATGTCAGGCTTCAAAGCTAGATCGACAATGACAACTACATGATCTATTGTACACGATAGACCAGAGTCTTTTGGATCACTCACGTCGTCAAAAAGCGCGAGTACAATTTTCAGCACCTTGATTGCATTTTTACAGATGGATTTTCATGAGCAACATACTTTGCACAAACACCGTGAAACCGATCTGCAACACAATTTATTTGTGGAAGGAGTTAGTCCAATCAGTGTTTTGTGGTACCATAAATTGCAGCCGTCACAATGTATTACATTCTTTACCTGGAAGCAACAGGTTGGTCAACCACAACTACCATTTGTTCTCACCATTTATATGAAGAGACTTCCTAGAAACGTATACACAAACAAAAAGGACACTAGGAGACACACCCTTTGTAAGGCGAAAGAAGAACAAGTACATAGACGTATGGGAAGTCTTGTGACTTGATTGGCACACTCACTGATCAGGTTAAGTCCGTTCGGAATATATCGCCACTGTTCAATGTCATGAGGCAGCTGAACTTCTGCAAACTAAGCTATTAGTTCAAAGACCTCGTGAACTATAGTTAAAAATTTTGAGTTGCCTGTATACGAGTCAGGATACTTCTTGAGTGACTCCCCAACTGACCACATACTGCTTGGTTTTATTCTAATGATCGATTTTTTTAATCATGAGGCGGTCTGGATCAACGTCCTGCGATCTGCTTTGGATTTACATGTGTATGTCGACCATGACTGTGCGCATGGGCTTAGGGTTGAGTAACACCTTCAAGGACGGGTGAACAAGTAGCGTAGAGGTCGGGTTGTTACTGCTTGCAACTTCACAGGGCAGAGGTACCAGTTGAGTTTACTTCTGAACCTGTCTGAAACTTAGGGGACTTGATACATAGAGAACATTTAATGAGGCTATGGCTCTTTCACGAAATTTCAAAAGACCACTGTTTTTTAACTCCGCCTGGAGCCCCTCTGGGACTACTGCCGGTCCCAAGCCCGGATAAAGGAGGAGGGTTGGGCATAGGGTTAGCGACCCCATCCCGTAGAAAACGAATTCGCTAAAAAAACGCTAACCAGTAAGTAACTTTTTATGCCATTGCTACCGGTTGCTGGTTAGAAAATTTTAGTCTGTGTAAATCTGTTTTATTGCGGGATGTAGATTCGATAAGCTGAGCACTATTAATTTGGAGTTTACGGTTATTTTGTTGTCTTTTCTCTTGGATTCGGTAGTTTTAAACTAAGAGGTTTGGGAGGGTTTATCAACTTTGCAAACGAATGTCTGTGTCGGTGAATCAGATCCCATTAAATAGAGCCTGATTTGGTTCTGCAATATGAGGATAGCTACCAGTACCCATCGAAAGGGTTTTTAACTAACATCTTGCAGCATCCAAGAGGCTAAAAGGGACTGCAGGCGCAGGAACCCTTCGTAAAGATGACGATTTTTTGATACTTTAACTGAATACGAGACAAAATTCATGATGAACATCGGGCCATTTAACATTTGGTCCTTTTTGAGACCATCTTGCTCCACACTGCTTTTAATAAAAGGTTCAAACCCCGTTTCGCACAAAAAGCTTTAAGGGCTGTAAGTTATGAACAACCCTCATATGTGGCCGGCAATTA
Source organism: Schistosoma intercalatum (assembly GCA_944470365.2). Classification (NCBI taxonomy): domain Eukaryota; kingdom Metazoa; phylum Platyhelminthes; class Trematoda; order Strigeidida; family Schistosomatidae; genus Schistosoma; species Schistosoma intercalatum. The sequence continues at coordinate 421,172 of OX103732.1, read as the reverse complement.
GATAAATAAATGTATCAATTGAGTGAGTCACTTCATAAGAACATATAGTGAAAATGTCATGAATGAACATTTAAAGCCAGCTTACCAGGACGATCTGCTACCGTTTCGGGAAAACGGATTTTAATTCTCGAAATCATCCCAATCTCCCAATTTTGTGGAAAATTTGACCCGTCTCAGGGAAGCCGCTACAGAAACTTTTGGGGAGACGACACGCAAACCCCAAATTTTTGAGTTTTTCCCCAAAGTTGGGAGATTGGGATTGTACAGATAGCTTAGTGAAAGGTGGTGATTTGTAGCTCAGGTGGATGATTTTGGTGGAGTTTTGTTCTCTGAGCTGGATGGTTTGGTTGTGTATATCTTACACTTGTTGGTAGAACATGCTGGGAAGACACTTATTGAGAAAATATAGTTGTTCTCAAGTGGAAGCCTGCCTTTTGGCGAAATTCTCCCATTTTCGAACAACGAGAAGCGTATTACGCTCATATGATTTTGAGATGGTGGAGAAGATTTGTAGCTTAGGTGGGTGATTTTGGTGGAGTTTTGTTCTCTGAGCTGGATGGCTCAGAGAACAAAACTCCACCAAAATTAGTGAAAGGTATTTTGATCGAGATTTCACCTTCTATCATCCTGTAAAGAAGTCTAGTTTACATGCTTTTGGTCGTTTTGCATGAATGTCCTTGTTCTTCTATCTCCTTACAAAAAGGTGTGTCTCCTAGTATCCTTTTTTGTTTGTGTATATACACAAAGACTTCATAGAAACGTATATACATCAGGACAAATGATAGTTGTGGTTGACTAACCTGTTGCTCCCAGGTTAATGATGGAGTACGTCGCAACGGCTGCAATGAATGTTATCATAAAATGCTCGCTGATCTAACATTTTTTCCTCTATATAACGCGTACGGTGAGACTATAATTTATGGACGACCTTTTAGCGACGTTGAAGTGGCCTTGAGAATGTTCACCTACCTGTTAGAGCTAAATGAGAGTTATAAACCCGTGTAAAGAGTAAGGATTGTGATTTACAGTTGGTTGTTAGAAACTAGATTTGAAGTTTTCATCACGAACTGACATAAGCTAAAATCCCTAAGCACTTTTTAACTAGATGGATGAATGAATTTTGCGCCAAAATCCAATACCTGTTCAGTCTTCAGTCTTCAGTAATAAGGATAGTAGGTTGATGAACCTGTGTTAATCCTGACACATTGCTTTCCAGTGAAGGTCCAGCTTTTCCTTGAAAGTATTCACTGATGGGGCTGATACCACTTGTTCGGGTATGGCGTTCCAATGATTGACTACTCGATGAGAAAAACGGGATCCCACTTTAAGTTTATTAGATCGTGGTTTATGAACCTTCTTGCTGTGACCTCGGAGATTATTAGTGCTGGAGGGAGCAAAAAGATAAGACATATTAACACCCAAATCATAATTAAAGATACGAAATGCCAGTATAAGGTCACCTCGTGTCCTACGATACGACAAGGGGAAAAGATTTAGGCGTTTTAAGCGCTCATCGTAAGGGAGACTAGAAAGACCCTTCACTAATTTCGTTCCCACACGCTGGACACGCTCAAGGGAGTTAGTATCCTTTACTAGACACGGGCTAGCTGCTTGGATACAGTACTCTAAATGTGGTCTAACATATATGGGGTATAAAATTCGAAACGTTTCCTCGTCAAAAGATTTGAACGCTCGGCGAAGTGACCATAACGCACGAAAACCTTTGACAGCGGCTGCTTTGCAATGCGCAGTTGTTTTTAAGTCATGACTTAATATTACTCCTAAGTCCTTATGCTCTTGAACGCATGGAAGAGGTTTACCCTCAATAGTGTAACGGTAACTATTACCGTGACCGACGTGCATTAGTACACTCTTCCTAGCATTAATTTCTAAGCCCCACTCTCGAGCCCATCTAACTAAATCGTCTAAATCAGCTTGAAGATCCACATGATCAGCCGCACTTTTTATTGTTCTCCAGATTTTTACATCATCTGCAAACAATAATGTCGACGACCTAAGTAACAGTGGTAACTCATTAACGTAGAGAAGGAAGAGCAGAGGGCCTAAGATGGTGCCTTGGGGTACACCACTTTTGACCGGCTTCCAATCGGATAGCGTTCCATTGACCCTAACTCTCTGTCTGCGGTCACATAAGAAATTTCCTATCCACTCATGTACAGTACCTATTATTCCGAAGCTCGTGAGCTTCTGCATAAGACCTACGTGTGAAACCTTGTCAAACGCTTTGCTAAAATCTATGAATATCACGTCGACAGACAGACCGTGATCTAGGGCTGCTGTCCAATCCTCCCTCGCAATAAGCAAGTTAGTCAAGCATGAACGCTTGTTACGAAATCCGTGTTGCTCAGGAGCTAACAGATTGTGTAAATCTATGTGGCTTAGCAACCTAACCCGAATTATCTTTTCGAGTAACTTAACGACTATGCTAGTTAGACTGACAGGCCGGTAGTTAGATACTATCTGTCGCTGACCGTCCTTAAATATAGGACTAACTATAGCGTCCTTCCAATCTCTAGGGAGTTGGGCGAGTGAGAGGGACATGTTGAAGAGTGTCGCAAGCGGTTTCGAAATAATGTCCGCAAGAGATGACAGCAACCGTGGATGTAACCCGTCAGGGCCCGGTATCTTACCAGGTTTGAGGATAGTTATCAACGGAAGGACAGTTTCCTCAGTCACCTGTACGGATTCAATGGTTGGTATCTCGGTGTGAGTGGGACAAGTATTTGTTACAATAAACGTAGAGAAGACTTCGCTAAAATAATCTGAAAAAGTCTCAGCTTTTGCTCGATCTGATTCAGCTAGTAATTCTGAATTTTCGTGTAACAGCAACGGGGGAATACCATCACTACGTTTCATTTGCCGTTTAACATACGAAAACAATCGTTTCGGACAAGTACGGCTATCATATACTAACTGTCGTTCGTAAGTGGTACGGGATTTCGCTATGGTTTTCTTACAGATATTACGGTATTTTTGATACTCACGCTTAAATGGTGCATGACCTGTCAACAAGAATAAGTCCCAGAAATGTTTCCTACGCTTTAACAGCTTCCGGGTTTCCTTATTAATCCATGGAGGGCAATGTGATAGCTTACGTGCTGACCATGGGATAAACTGCGACGTTACGGACTCGAATGTAGCCTTAAACTTATTCCATTCATCTTCGATCAATCCATCCGCGTCGACCGACCAATCGGTCGAGATAGCACGGTTTCTGATTTCCGGAATATTAGCTCGCCAGATATTGGGACGGGGTGGAGCAGATACGAATTGTATACCATGTGTCCTAAACTTAAAGTGAATTACAAAGTGATCACTGTTCACTAGTGGAGGAAGGTGCTGGATATCAAAGACATCCTCACAGTGGTGGGTGAGGGCGAGGTCCAGCAGTGACGGAACATGATGCAAATCAATATGTGTCGGTTTTGTGATACATTGTACAAGTGCACACTGAATAACGGTAGATAAAAGGTCGCTATCGAAACCGCTACCTGGAGCTGTAAGCTCTATCCAGTTGATATGCGGTGCGTTGAAGTCCCCAATGATGAGACAACATTCTGCCATACTCCAAGAACAGATGTGTCTTAGGATAAAGTCGTCAGCCAGACAAGACGGACTACGGTATATTCCCCCTATAGTCACTAACCCATTTCTAGATTTAATCTTACAACATGCAACCTCACATGTGCCACTGATATGGGCCTCCGATATGGTTGATTGTATACGAAAGTGATCCCTAACGTAAAATATTATACCTCCCTCTTTGCGACTTGAAACTCTATCACTTCTGATACAGATATAACCAGCGATGAAAGGAGAACAGTCTATATCAACGGTGAACCAAGTTTCTGTAACAACGATTATATCGGGACATAATTCTTGCACCATCAGACTTAGCTCGGACGTTTTATTTCTAAGACTACGAGCGTTCGTGTAGCACACACTTAAGGTGTTTTGGAAATCAATCGTTCTACCCATACAGGCCTCGGAAGCATTGGCTTCCAAGACCTGACTACCCGAAAACCCTTAATGGTAAGGTTATTTTCGCCATTTAATTTGCGAGTCCTGAACTTCGTAAGAGCATTCTTCCACTTGATTCGATCCTCAAGCGGCCAATCTGGTCGAATACGGATATCTGAGGCACGAGTTTTTTGTGCGCTTTTCAATAATATGTCTCTTTCTTCGAAACTCCCGAGAACCAGCTTCAGGATCCTTCTTGGTTGGGTCTCGCCTCCAACCCATTTACCAAGTCGTATTACTTTTGTAATATGTACCCCTGAAACCTCTTCTGGTAGTACATTCCTGACCACAGACTCCACTAACTGTAGGTCATGTGCGTGTCTTTTAGCAGGGTCGTTGTCTTCCCAAACCTGATTCGTTCGTCCATAAATTAGAGTCTCGCCATTAAATTCACAGCTATTTAGAATGCTAGGTATCTTTCCAACGAGTCCGCTACTTATTCGGTATCACAGTGCACTTATCTGGCTTCGAGTATTATATAAATATCTTTGGTATACGTGTTTCTCCTAAGTCGAGTAACGTTGTCAAACACTGAATACCTGTACCATCTTCAAACGAAAACAAGTGACTTCGTTACAAGTGGCAAGGTCATGGAGCACAATTTCTCGAGACGCCCCTCATCTCTGAAGAATGAAAAGGAAGGTCTAGGTCGGCCTCCTTGACGTTTTCTCGACCTTCGAATGGTTCAAATGGTTGTGGATGGAATAGAAGAAGCCTTCGCTTAACGGGCTTCCGTGTCTAGTAGCAGTGGATCACCAATACATTCAGGCAGGAACCTAGGTATATTAACGATAAAAAGAGGAGAATGAAATCGGTAAATCATAGCAATATACCATCCTTAGTCTTTAAAAAGATGTTAAGTTTCCTCTTAGAGGACTACTGGAAAGTCGCTTGAACTAGCTCAGCTGGCAGCGAATTCCAGCATTTCACAACTCTTAAGGAGTAGAAGTTGTGTCTACAGTCCGTTTTGCTGAGTTGTGTCTCCAGTTTCTGGGTATAACCCATTGGGTTTGTGTTGGAGCTTAACTTAAGTAAGTGTTTAAGGGGATGTTGTAGGGCTAGTGAAATTTGCAGTTGCTTAGTTTCATGGACAAACAGAGGATATGAATGCTAGAAATTTGCGGTGTATTTGGATCATAAATTTCCTTCAATCTTAGATCTCGTTTAGACTGTTCGTCAGACAACGCTACGTATTTGATTTTAATTAATTTTGGACTTACACAAATTCAGTCTACAACGCTGTGTTAATCCAAGAACTAATTCACCAGTACCTCGTATATAATCCGGCTCCACATTTTCATCACTTGTAAGCAAGAGTAATTCAAGCGAGTTTCATAGTTGCTTTAGATTATTTCGTACTATGTTTGTGATGCCTGATAACATTTCGTAGTTTCTTCAAGTAAAAAAGTTATATATTCTGGTCGAAATCATGTACATTTATGACTCGTAATTCGACATACTGTGGTAAAGCATACTGCATGTACACGAGCAATCTTACTCCATGTCCTAACTAGACACTTTGTCGTACGTAATATGTCGCTTAATGCTAGGTAATAAGCTCTTTGCATCAGCCTTTTACGAAATGGCCACTTTACCTGAACCCTTTAAACTTTGGTTACAATGGTGATTACCATTTTACTTAATGTTTACTATACTCTTTTTATTTACTTTTATTTCGCACGGTAAATTATGACTCGACTTCTTCACTATACGACAGTCATTTTGATTCCGTTTTCGGTTTATTTACATGCAAGGCGGATTTGGAAACTATCTAAAGGACCTCTGAAATTCTCCACGAACCCCACCATAGTCCTCGTATATGTTTTTATTACTCTTGCGGCAAACCTCTCGTTTGAGGAACTCAATCACTTGTCAGAGGTATCTATTTCAACGCAACTTGATAGAACTTTACAACGCTAGGTTTTTTCTATTATCTTTATGGTTAATCGCTCAACATTCAACCAACGTCCTACTAACATATTATTACTCGCTGTTTTCCCGATCACTTTCTACCGCCTTTTTCCATTTGTCTTACAGATCGGCAATACTCGAAGGATTCATATTAATCGTTTGGCTATCTCCGGCGCGCGACTACTCCCAAAATGTTTGGTATTGATTCAAAAGGCCGTTGAATCTGGAGGGGGAGTAGTGTATGGCCAGTGAAATGTCACTGAGCCCTAGCCAAATCATCCTGAAGTCGGGTCATAGAATATCGAACAAATCATCGATCCTCGTCAATGTCCAGGGCAACCAACGCGCATCGGTTAACCGTATGCCATGGACTGGCGCATGCGGTGTTGGTCTCACTAACTTCTCTGTGCTCATTCTTACTAATATATTTCCTTGACAACGTCCCTTGTGTTGTACGGTCTTCAAAGCAGCCAAGGATGAACTTCACTATCTTTATTGATAAAAGCTTTATCTGCAACTTCACAGGGCTTTCCGAAGTGAACCTGAGCGCTGACTTGGCGTGCCGGAAACGACAGCACATAAAAGTGACACTTCTCCTGGTCCGGATGTGGTTTCTTCTGCTATACTGAGGGAAGCGGCTTCAATCCTTGCAACACTGCTTGGCGTGATGTTCTTACGCCCGCCAAGCCGAGGCACGTTACCGGAAATTCGGAAGCTGGCTCACATCACAACAATTTTCAAAAGAGGTCAGCTCAGCAGACCTTCAAGCTATCGACTGATGGCTGTTCTCTCTATACCTTCGAAAATTATGAATTCCCTGATGTGCAATGGTCTACATGACTATTTATTATCCTTAAACTTGCTTTCGCCTCAACTGCACGGTTTCAGAAAAGGTCATTATTGTATAACTAACCTGCTGACTGTGGTGAACAGATGGACAACCATTCCCGATAGCAAGGGAAAGATTGACGTCATTTACCTCGACTTCTCAAAAGTCTCTGATAGGGTCAATAATAAGTGTCTTACCAATAAGCTCAAACGATTGGGTGTCCAATCACTTTTGATCGGTTCACTTCCTATTTAAAAGATTGGCATTTTAAGGTCAGGGTTAACTTCAATTTCTCTCAGGCTTTGGAGTGTCCTAGTGGGGTCCCTCAGGGTTCAGCACTGGGACCTGTTCTTTTCTTGATTTATATAAACGATCTTCCACAACAGGTATCGTCAGACTTATTACATTTTGCCGATGATGAGAAACTTCTGTGAGAGATATGCAATCAGAAGGATCTGACTCGACTTCAAAGTTGGGCAAATGACAACGGACTTACCTCTAACACTTCAAAGTGTAAAGTAGTCCATCTGTGACATATCTCAGACTAAAGTTAGAACTAAGGCGACTCCCCTCTAGAAGTGTCCCAAATTGAAAAAGATTTAGGAGTGCTGATACGTTACGATTTGAAGTCTTGTAGAACTATGGTCTACAATGATATTAGTACTACTCTAATAATAGACCTAATCCTAAATTTTGTAGATTTGTCATGATATAACTGCCTAATCTATAAGATCTTACGTGGAAGTCACACCATCGACTACACCAACTCACTGTATCGCATCAATTACCAATACATGATGTAGAACAAGGTTAGGCTAGAGAAAAAACAATATATTTAATATGAATAGAAGATATAAGGTAACATTCAGCAGAGACCGCGCCTGCATGGCCGAGCCATGCCACTCGATCAACTCCAGTCCATTCAATTCCTTGTTCGCGCCTTCGCCATTCTAGGTATTTATCCGCGTTAAATATTGAATATCTATTTTCTGAGTGGTCTCGTGTTCAGCTTTGTGGATTGTGCGGTTATCGTTCAGTGCCACTACACTACTCTCCCACCAGAATCAACGTGATGTTGGTTCGATACCGAATTGGATGGGATCGTCGTGCGCCGAAGGTTACCAAGACTAGGAAGAATCCCCCGGGTAATGATAAGCTGAAAGATAAATCAAAAAGAAGGCGGCAGCATCTGGTCGGGAAATACATGTAATAATTTTTAAAAAAATCTGCCTTCATGCTTAACACACTTAAAATAACAATTCGGGTGAAGATTATTTGAGCTATAAAAAATGGGATTACAGTAATAATAATAAAACAATGCGTGTTAATAGCCGTTGGTTAATAACTTAACGTATAGGTAGTAAGTATTTTGTGTGTAGAAATATTAAAATAATGAATATTGTAGAAATGTTAATATTGGTATTAGTTTTGGTTTAAATTATGAAACCAATTAACAATTATGCCGGTAAGTTGTCCATATGAGTTGAATTCGAATTGCATCTGTATTAGTAGGCTAACTGGGAGAACAAAAGTATTACCATGGAAAAGAATTCCAACTAGTGTTCCAGTTAGTTTGATACGGTTTATTTAGTTACGGGGAGATTTTCTCAACCTCATTTTTACTTGACCGTGATAGAATTTAGTAATACTACTAATACACATGAATGTTCATCAAAACAAAATTTAAATACGTGAGTGATGATTATATGAATTTTGGACAGATAACTAGGAAAAAATCGTTAAACATGAGTGTATTCGTAAGAGATATGCTCTAGACTCAATGTTCTGATCTGTGGCAGACTATTTATTTATATTTATACTTGCCGGCTGATTGGGCATACAAGTTAGTTGCAAGTATGCAGTTTATCATAAGGCGGAATACGATTTAATTGAGATATAATGGTTATAAGTTATTAAAATCAGTTAGGCCTGTGTCATATTACGAAGTGATGTGGTGCTGCAAGATGTATTTAGCTAAATAAGTTTTTACAAGATGATTAATAGTGATTGATGCTCATGTGATTATCAGGGAGAACATAAGTTGTAACCAAGGGGAGTACACTCCCAACTCATGTCTATGATAATGGCTTGAACCTTAGTCAGTGTTGGGGTAAATTCGACATTGATGTTTTCAGTTTGCAGGAGATTTGCTCGACTGCTTATACTGATTATTTGCATGCATGATTGTGTCGCTAAACCTCCAATTAGACTGACAAGGTTTTGAGATATTTACTGAATAAGCAACTGATAGAGAAACATACTGTAATCATCTGTAGTGAATGAAGATAAAAGAAAAACAACACTAGTGATAATTATAAGTCAATTTGCTGATCGATTTTGTTAATAGTTTCATTAATTTTATCAGTCATATTACGTGATTGTCAAGTTATGACAATGCTTTATGACGATATCCTGAAACTATTATGTTTAACTAGTTATAGTGTTGAATGAGGATTAGTCAGTGGAAAAATAGGTATTGTTGCTTTGCTTTAAGTGATTCGAAGTTATCAGAAATTTATAACGTTAAAGAATCCGAGACGCCTAATTTAATTATAAATTTTAATTCAGTAAGATTCGTTTAGTGTTAATTCTAGTAGGATACGGAGTTTTGATTTTAAACGTTTGTTTAGCCAACAGCTACCTAGGGATTTAGTTATTTTACTAGTGCAGTTGATAGTACCTAAATTTTTAATCTTATTATCTAAACTATGTTCGCATTTTAGGCTGCTAATATGATAAACCAATCCATAAACCCAAATACGATTAGCAACAACGACTATGATGGGTTTATTTATAAATGTTAAAGGCGATTCAGATGGTTCCTAAATTTAGAAGACATGAAGATATAGTGCAACGTATGTGCGAGCCAGGTTAACAAGCAGGTTGTTGACGTATATGACGATTTAAAAATAATGAGCATGACCAGAAAATAATTCTAAAGTTTAGACTGCTTGTGAAACTTCAGGCAGGAAGATGACGCGTTATAAACATTCCATAAGAAGTTACTGCATTTAACCTAGGGACACTTACAAATATATAGCAAAAGGAACCGGAAAACATATACATGTTAAGTAAAAAAATCATTAAGTAAAATAGTTGAACTCGCCTGAATTATTTTTGAGAATTAGATTATTCAGTGGACGACATATAAAACGCCATTCGTGAGGAGTAGTAAAGATCCAAAAGTATCCAGAATAAAACATGCAGTATGGCAATTAATTCCAGAGTCCTTGATGCTGTTGACGTTTTCGCCACTCGCTCGGATCAGAACAACCGAATGAATCCAGATAATTGTGCGGTCACCATTGAACGAGCCATCTAAAATGACCTTATGATTGCAGAAAACTTATGACTAAAACTCACCGTATGTTTTTAAAGAAGTGTCATCCTTGTTGTTTGGCAATGGATCTCGAGAATATGAAATTAAGCAGGCAGTGGTCGGAAGAAAAGATATTACATGATAGTGCATATTTTAAAACAGGATGAGGTGTTAAGTGAAGGAGCATTAAGAATTAGTTCCAGATAACTATTTAGTCCTTGCTTACGTTGTTAGTCAATGTATATTTACGTTATTTGCATGTCGTATTTGCTAGAGCTTGATGTTTAAACAAGACTATGTCGCTGAAGCATGTAAATGCCATTACAGCTTGTTAACAAATCATCAAAGCTAATTAGTTAATATAGACGACCAGTTTTTATTATCGATTGAGCTAGTTTGTCATGAGGACTAATCAATATAACATTACGATAATGCATGTGAGCATTAATCAGAGGACTATTAGAATACAGGGTTAACATAAATATAAAATCGATCGAGAAAGTTGAAGTGGAAATAAGGATTATTAATAATAGGTTGCGTTTCTTTAGTTGGGCTCACCAATGTAGAATTATGGTCTACCATTATATTAGTACTGCTCTAATAATAGACCTAATCCTAAATTTTGTAGATTTGTCATGATATAACTGCCTAATCTATAAGATCTTACGTGGAAGTCACACCATCGACTACACCAACTCACTGTATCGCATCAATTACCAATACATGATGTAGAACAAGGTTAGGCTAGAGAAAAAACAATATATTTAATATGAATAGAAGATATAAGGTAACATTCAGCAGAGACCGCGCCTGCATGGCCGAGCCATGCCACTCGATCAACTCCAGTCCATTCAATTCCTTGTTCGCGCCTTCGCCATTCTAGGTATTTATCCGCGTTAAATATTGAATATCTACTTTCTGAGTAGTGTTGTGTTCAGCTTTGAAGATTATGTGGTTATGGTCCAATGCCACTACAGACCCAGACTCAAGTCTTTCGAGGAGCGCCCGCAATCACTAAACTTTTACCCGGCTCAATTCCACTACAAGAGTCCAGGCGTTTTAGACGTGACCTACTAACTAGAATGCACACCAGTTGGAAAATTTTATAATCGTGAGTTTTATAAGGGATGATAGGTTCACTCCTGTTCTAAATCTGTATTATCGACCTGCAAGTAAAGATAACCTTGTTAGCACTGATCTATGCAAATGACGCAAAGATATGGTGATCCATGGAAGGCGGATGAGATTCACAGGAGCTTGAAAAAATGTTACGACAACAAGGGAATGAGCAGTAAAAAACAGGTCAAAACGTGATTTGTCGAAATGTCTTGTCATGAACATTCTGCCTCATTCGACACATAGCACTTACACTCTCCATGGAAATCCACTCCCGATTATCTTCCCAGAGCATGGTCTCGGTCTTGTAACCGCAAAGGGCTTAGAAATCAGTTCAAACTAAATTGAGGTTACAGTCAAGACAAACACAACTCTCCACTTTGTGATTTGTCAACTTAACGCAATCTCCTCAGAGTTGTTCCTGGTACTAGTTAAAGCGTGCTCATGGCCCCACCTTGAAGTCCATGAGGTCGCTATGCTCCCCTTGCTTAAAGAAGAGATAAATCTCTTGGACCAAGTACAAAGACAGGCAACGAAATGGGTAATAGGGCTAGAACATAAATCTTACGAGGACAGACTACATATACTGAGATTATTCTCACTGAGCTACAGGAGAATGAGAAGTGGTCTGGTAATGACACACACATTGAGCACACCGGAACACCCCGACGCGAGCATGTCGCCAGAACATAAATACCCCACTCTTCAAAGCCGCTCCCGAAAAGATTGCACATCAAAGAACGGACGCCTAAGTACGCTCTCAAATTTCTCGTTACGAGCTGACTCATCTGGAATGCTATCCCAGCCGAAATTGACCACATCCTCTCAATGGAGAGCTTGAAGAGGTGACTTGACGAACAAGTACTCACCTGTGGATTACCATGTCCCTTTTGTACCATCAGTGTCTGGTGCATGTCTCATAAATTAACACAGTTATTATTACTGCACAACTAGTAACTACTTCCCATTTGTCTTATTATTATCATCTCCGTTACTCGCGTAATCAATCATTTTAATGTTCATGGACATTATCAGTTAAGCCACTTATTTATTTACTCTTGAAACAATCGTGTTCTCTTAGTGCGCCGATTATTACTATTATTTTTATACTGCAATCGGTCAACCTCTTGTCTGTAATGTGACAGCTGCTGGTATCCAGAAACTCTACTTCTGTGGTGGACCAAAAATATATCAATTCCAAAAATAATGAAAAAGCTACAACGTCAAAAATTAATATGACAATATATCAAATATAAATTATATATCCGAGAAAAATATACAAGATGTCACTCAGATTGTCAGTAGTTGGCATGTTTGTGTTTGTTTTGGTCTGGTAATCCACATTTATAAGTGTTTAATAATCCCAATCACAATTGTTATAGTTCGAAATGTACATCCAGATAAAGCATATAATGAATATATCACTGAAATCTGTAAACGCAGACAGTAAGTATAATAAAGACCTGTTATTATAACAGCGGGCAATTGAGAACAAGATGCATATATGTGCATCGGTGTATTCATGAGCGACAACACGTATGTCATGCTATAGGGGATTTAAAAACGAAAGGTCAAATGACTGGAATATTACCCGTTGGTCATTATGGAATACCCGGAACCGTACAAGAACAACAAGAAGCGAGAGCCAAGAAATCAATAGGTTTATACAAGCTTGTGACAAAAATACTGGATTTTATATTGATTTATTCTTTAGGAAGATTTACTACATATTTTACTATATTTCGATGACTTTTAGCCCTTCTTTACAAACGTAAAGTACGAATAGTGTTCTCTAATAAATCAATCATATTTCACTTGTTATAGTGATTCTATGTCTGTTTAATTCTCTCTACGGCAACGCGCAGGGTTTGAGGATGTCACACTTATCGTGATATTTGTGTTTTGTTGACTGAAGTTCCTAATTATGTATGTCTTACATATATAGAATGACATGAATTTCTCATCGTGTGACTGAATACGACATGTTGTTTCATTGAATCATCTGCAGTTTCAACATGAATTTCATGCATTTCAATTTCATTATTTTGGGTAAATTTCGGGGTTTTCCTCAAAGTCGTAAGGAATATGCTAGTTTTCCATAAAGTGTTATAAGATTCTGTGCAAATATTAGGGAAAACCCTAAATTTCCGCAAACATTTGTGGATTTTCCCCAGACCTGGGGAAATGCTGGGGTTTTTGTGCTGTTTCCCTAAAGTTTTCTATTTCGGTTTCCCCAAAATTTACCCTAAACAAACAAAATTTTCCCGAAAATGTGGAGATTGAGGTATCTTTTACCCACCTATTTTACTTAATGACGTACGTCTACTGGTTGATGTTTAAGTTTAATCAAGCAAACTGGGTTTGGTTGATATATTGGTGCTATATGTATGTATAGGATAACGGAGAATCACCATATATGGTTGAGTACAAGATAAAACAGTATTGAGACTGGCTATCATATTTTCCCTTATTGATAAGGCTAATCTTCAGTTATAATAAATGTGGATAAACTAAGAGGCCTGTATTGTTTCCTAAAATTATTAGTTACTTGAAGACTCAGTATGTCCTTGAAGGTACCATCCAGTCCTGGTAATGCTCGTTCACTTGAAAACAAAACATTTTTTGTCAAGTAAAATTGCTTTAATGTTTAGTAAATTTCTAGATGTTAACTACTGAAAACTGGTAAAAGATATCATATTCATTTCTTGCTTTACAAAATTATTTAAAATGTTTTTTCCTCCTTGTTTTATGTTGTTCTTCAATAACGCTGGTGCATTTTTCTTATTTTCAAAAGCATTAGTGTGTTGAGATCCTACTGTTATTTGGTATCGTTTATTATGAAACCCTTGATTGACGGTATAATTAGAGTGGGATCGGATTTGGGTTTTATTGTTGCTTGTAATTTCAGTTTATTTCACACATAAACCGTTCTCAATTTATAGTGATAGTCACCAATACCGTTCTGCAGAATGTTGATCCGTACAAAAGAGGATACTTTGTTCAAGATGAATCAATTAAAAAACCATTTAGACAGAACACTATCTCAAGTACTGTCCTTTATGTAGTGTCCTCACTACTAATACTGATTACGGTATTTTCGTCCTACTCTCAGAATTTTATATTACTTTGCTTTCAGATAGTTGTCGGTGAAGTAATTGTTAGTGCAAAATCTTTAAGAAAAACTCATCATAGAATACCGGTGGTTTGTTTATCGGATTAGAAATCATGAAATTTTTAACTTTGTAGGTTTTATATCCAATTTACGATTCCCTCATTGTTGCTTCTTTTGGCTACTTTGCTACTATCGGTCTTACGGATGTAGGCAAAGTCTCATTTGGTCGTCTCCGTCCAAATTTTCTTGATGCATGCAAACCTTCTGACCTTCAAACTACGATCTTGGGTTTTGTTGGTAATTTTACTTGTTCATCAGACAAATCAAGTGGCCTGAGGTAATAACCAGTTTTTGTTGACAAGATGGCTATGACACTTGTGTTTATGCTAGATTTCGAATTTTCGATCCATAAGAACATTTCTTGTTCTGTGAAAGTAACGCCTTCATAATCCCTAGATTTTTCGGAATACAGAGCTTTGTCTTTTACTGATTAGTTCAACTTTTACTTAGTAAGGTTCCTGTGGTCCTTCGAGTGATAAATCAGCTTTGATATTTTACTTCATTCAATTTATCAATCGGGTAATGCTTATCAGCATTCACAATAAACGTGAATCTATGTTTGGTAAACGGACGTGTTTAACTACTGAGTTAATAGAAAGTTAGGATTATGTAATCGAGCTGTGTCGTGCTATAGTACGCTACTACATAACTATGTTTATCCGCTGTACTTTTTATCTTGAATTTATTCGGATGGGACTACTTCAACGGCTTGTTTAACTCGAATAGTTTTTCAAGGAAGGTCTTAAAATAATCTCTCAGTGTGTGATAAAAATGTTCTACAATATTTACGACAATATATCAAAGCTTTTTGATAGTAATGCAATCACCGGCAACCTCGACAAGCGATGCTTTCTAATGCTGAAGTAAATCGGAAAAAATCTGGAGGTGACCAGACCTAAAAATCATATCAGTCCATAAAGTCACTCACTGTTGGTAGATGCAAATTACTTGGTTGGGGTATGTATACTAATCGCGCTCAATGTTCGGAGGCTTTGGGTAACATGGGACGAAATTATGGTGTAGATACACTAAATCTTTACTTAATTCTCGCCATTAAACTCGAATGTCTCTCCAGCCATGCCTTTTCAAATTATATTCCCAACTCTTAATCTTCTCAGTATTACTACTATATTATTTCTCTATTTCCTTATCGTCATCTTGTCATGCTAATACGGTATTTTGACATGGGCTAGCGCACACCTGTGTTGGAATCGATGTTGATGGTGTCCATGCATTTGTTCAGTCACGTTTAAATGCGTCGAACTTATTTGTTAAACGTTCTAAAGTTATTGGAACTCTCTCCTGATGTTTAGACATTGTAACAATCTTACATGATGTTTTTCATTCTATGCGGTCTTAAGCCTATTTAACTCTTCAACTAAAAGGATAAAAACATTCAAATTTGTAATCCATGTTCGGTTTTTACGTCTGCATACTTTCTGAATCTTTTTTAAAACATTTAACTATGATATCTTTTACAACACAATAGACAATGAGTCCTACATTAAAGTATGTAGCATCCGTAACAAGCTTTTGAGCCATTAACTGTTTTTAAGATTCCATCTAAGAAGTCATCATGTTTTAAAAGACGTTAATTCAACGTGAACGTTCTTCATTTCCCGACGAACTGTGAAGGCTGATTATTTTCTTAATTTCTAAGTAATTCAGTATCAGTAAATAATTATTGATGTGCTGTATACAGCAAAAGTATGTGCAAACTCAGTATTACCTTCCTGAATCTACTTCCGCATAAACTATAGGCTTTTCCCTACTCAAACCTTAAAGCTAATATGAGTACTGAGACCGAAATTCAAAATTATGATCAGTTTATCTCTTGTTAACCATGAAAATCGAAATAATAGTACAATCGATAATGGCAAAAAGGTTAAATATAGTTTTTGATGGAGTTTTGTTCTGAGCTGGATGGTGTGGTCTTGGGGTTTTCGTCGTTATTCTGAACGACACCATCAGCACAAACTTCGGGTAGAAGTTAAAGTGTTCGAATTTCCTCACATATGGCTCACAACTTGTCCTGTAGACCTCGATGTTGATTGGTTATTGTTGACCTTTAACCTGTCATTGTTTACTTCTTTATATTGGTTGTATCTCCCATTGATTTGATTTTTGGTTTTATATTTGTCCATAATCTTTCTGATTGGTTGATAAATTGGATCGATTTCAATGTGTTTGTTGATTACTGACTGATCTGAATGTCAAGCTTTTAAAAATTCTCGGGTGTTTTTAGAACTTCCTCTATCCAAGATCTCAATGTCTTTCCATTCGAATGCTTGTCCACAGTTGTCCACATGCATTGACATAAGTTAATGCAGGCAAAGATGAAGAGCGCGTCCGCTTTGTTCAATGTAGTGCTTTTCTCAGTCGGAATAATTTATTTTATGGTTGATGTTTGGTTTCTCTTCCTTTATCATTTCGTCCCATGGTTTGCATAAGATTGACTGAAGTGATTTTGTTGGTTTGTGTGCTACACCTATTCCAAAAGGCTTCAACAATCTCGTAGTTTCTCATATGCCTTTTATATATGGAAGGATGATCCTTTTGTTGGTTTCTGTACTTGACTTTGTTTCTGCTGATGCGTTTGGCTGGTATTTTTTGGTCAACTTGATTGGGTAGCCGTTCTTCTGAAAGATAGTCTTCCGGTATTTTCCTACCCACTAATATCGATTATCCCTCAAATTCTAATAACATAGTCTAGACCTACTTACACTAGTCAGACATAGTGATTTCACCGAGAGCTTCAGTGACATAAAAAGTGTTCACTTTATCTAGTCTGCTCAACAACAATATCTACTCAGCTCAGTTCTGTCACTGTGCGACATAAGAATCACTGGTTTCTTCATGAACTTTATGGCCTTTTAATTATATACATTTCAAATTGGAGGTATTGACTAAATAAACAACTTCAACTGGAAAATCGTAATAATGATTAGCAGTATGATACTGACTTTTTATTGTCTTTACACGATGCGTACGGGTTTATGTAGGTGCTATCAAATAATTGTAATCAACTTTTTATCATCAGTTCTATCTTACATTCTTTTTTGTTCATTTCATTCCAATTTCATATGTATAGAAAATCTTTCCCATCTGGACATACCTCAATTGCAATATATACCGCTATATTTCTATGTGTGAGTTAACCCAATTACTTTTCCAAAACCATACATTTTTATGATTTTTAGACGAACTTAAGTTGTCATATTTTTTCTTATTTAGTTTGAGTGGAATGGTTTTTTGTTTCAATAACCAAGTAACAGGTTCATATACTCGGCCTTTAAACAGTTTTTGTATGAGTTAATGATAATATCGGATTGCTAATCTTGACTTCAGGTAACGGGTTCGAACCAGTGCTCCAGTAGAGCTTATACCATAGTTTAGCGGCTAAACGAAATATGCCTGTCACCCCTCTAATCTTTTACACTTCAGTCAGTTTTTTCAGTCAACTTAAAATACTATATTTTTTAAAAAAAATGTATATAGTTTTACTGACTTTTAAAGCGTGGTAGCTTGAATGTTATCTAGTTGTACGGTTTCAATGTGCTGACTTTATTAGCCAAATTGGTTAAAAATTCACTTTCATAATCATCGCTAAGACTGGAAAAAACTGCTATTTATCGTTTTGTGCTTATCCTTGATTTCCTATCGGATATCATTCCATGTTAAAAATAATACTTAACGGTGATTATAATTGGATGACCGAACCGTAGATCACAGAATTATAAGTGTTTGCTTTTTTCACCTTAAGACCCGTAGGTCATGAGTTTCTTTCTGATTGTGATCGAGTATTTGAAATTTTGAGTAGTTTTGTTGAAGATGTTCTCCGTTTTTATCACTTACAAGATTTTACCATTGAATTGTTTGTAATAACCATAATCCGTGCAACATTGGAAGTCGATTTATCTTTAATGTATGATAGGTGGCTGTGTCGTCTAAATGTTTATTTAGTAAATATATTAGTCAATGTTTGTCTTCCATTTCTGATTTAGTTGCGAGTGGAGGGTATGGTCATTACTCGTCAAAATTCCTCTGTAGTCCATAATTACGGACTTTACCAACTAGGTAATAAACATTTATCAGTTTACACGGTTAGATAAAGTAAATATTCTCTTGTTTTCTTTGGTCTTTTCATATTGTTTTAGAAAATTAACCTCTACCTCTTGGTCTCAAAAACGACTAGATAATATGTCTGAAAAAATAAATTAAATATTAAAACTGTAGTTAATATCTTTTTTCTAGGATTATCAGATGATTTTGATGGAGTTTTGTTCTCTGAGCTGGATGGTTTGGTCATAGAGCTTTCATCGTCCTTCTGAACGACATCCTCAGCATTAAATTCAGATAAAGTCCAGCTCAGAGAACAAAACTCCATCAAAATCATCCATCTCAGCTACAAATCTTCTCCATCATCTCATGATCAGATGAATTATACAAAATATTGTTATTTATGCCGGTTAAAAAAGTATTTTCGAGATTTAATATAATTCATCCATAAAAGTCAATGCAGCGAAATTTTCATATGCATAGCAACGTAACTCATGACATAAAAAACTGTTAATGAAAGACTTTATTTAAAATCAATCATTACTTTTTGAGGATGCTGAATCACCAAGTACTACATTGAGGAGGACTTCATTTATTGACTTTCAGTACATTTTTACTTCTCGATTTATGCATTATGGAATCAGTTGATTTTATTTTCATTTCTATATGATTTTATGTTTGAGTGGTGATTATTCAGTTAATAAATTCTGTAACTAATAATTATTTAATAATTTGCCCCCAAATGCCCTGGTATGGCCGAGAGTGAGGAGAGTCCGCTACCCCTCTCAAAATGCTCTCACATGGTCACGTGGATACAACCACTGCCAGGGAATTCTTACTCACTACCTTCTCGCGGCGGGGATGCTTTTTACAAAATTGAAAAGACAAGAAGCGAATATCCGGCGCTTTAACCGGGTTGGTGAACATGGAGAGTCCACCTAGGAGAGTTGGAAAACCCTGATTTCAAACCAATGGTGTACATGGGCTCCAGTATCGTGAAGGAACAAATGGCATATGAATCAATTATTGGTCACTAGTTACTGCGGGGTTGCATCTCCTGACGTTGCTCCATTACCTTGTGGATTAGACCTGTAGGTCAAAGGCTTGGGATGTGGCGCCTCAAGAAAACCACCTGCTTCAGTTTGGGCACCCGAGCAGTATTCCAGACCTCACACAAATCGAATGATTTGTGTGGTGCATATCTATTGGTGCCTCTTTGTACCGATGTACCAATTTAATAATCTCTAAATAATTACATTAATGTAGATGTAAATTAATTCTTATAAGATTTTCATCAATACATCTTCCTTACAAGACTTCTCTTTCTTCCAATCACTCTGGATGTCATTGTCAAGGCGTCGTGTATTAATCGTCCAGTCTATTTAGTTCGTGTAGATTTCTTTCATTTGAAATTACCTTACCCAAACGTAGTTCACAACATTGGCGACGGGAATAAGAAAATAAGTTATTATGGATAAGTGGGAACTGTTACTCATTCATTTAATCCAATTAGAGATTGAATTTATCAAAATACTTTTAACTGAGTCAAATCTGATCACCAGGTACATATTATGAGCATATAGAATGGATTATATATAAAAATTTCAGTTCGCGCAATAGTACAATGGTCAAAAGTAATGATATAACAAAGTCGAAAGAGAGTCACTACGAATTTCATACGATGTCCAAAGATTTTCGCCCAGCAGTAAGGTCGTGATTGATTGCAGAATTAGTGACCTACAAGTTGTTTTCCTCTAATTGCCTATGTTTTGTTATGTTTATTTTGTTCATATTCTGTATAGAAACATGCTATTTAACTACATGAAAAAAACTATTCTGTCTAGTGGTCTTGTGTTTGACTTTAAATCGTTCTAGGGCTTGGGTCAGTAATCCTGTCTCTTGAGCAACTATCAATCTATAATAGGTGTGTTCGAAGCATTGCTCGTATATCCTGGTAGTTGTTAGGAAACGGGTAATAAGTAAGGATGGCAAATCAATTGATGAAGTAGTGAAACTTCATCAGTTGAGATGGCTGGGACACGTGTTACGTATGCCCAACCACTGACTGCTTCGATGTGCGATGTTTTGTGGTGTAGGAGTAGGTTGGAAGAATGCTAGGAGCGGCCAGACGAAAACATGGCACAATTCCATGAAGTCACTGATAAGTGGACTGAGTCATGTTGGTAGGTGTAGACTACCTGGTTGGGGACCGCGAAATGAAAGCAACCGATGGTTAGAGACGTTGAATGACATTGCTGAAAATCGTTTGTAATGGCACATGTGCATCCACTCTTTGTGTTCTTCCAAATTCTAATCTTCTGAATTGTTCTTGTTCCTTTTTTATCTTTCCGAATTTATTACACTGAATTATACTTGTTGAATAATATCTTCAAACTCTAATCTTTCCGATTACTTCTTATACTTTTGCTTCCTCTACCACAATGGGATTTGAATGGACAATTGTATCTGTATGTTAATGTAGTATAGCAACGTGAACTGATGTACGTACGTACAAAGTTCTACGTTGTTGCTGACTGACTGACTGCAGTATTTTGAAAAATCCTTTCCCAAAAGACATTTATTCATAATACATTGTTAAAAATACCTTTTCACCTCTGATCATACAGTCATCTATTTTTTTTTCCAGCTTTATATTCAACTGAGATTTTCACATTCTCGCATGTATCCGGGTGTAAGAACATGTTTTCAAATGATTTATGTCGCTCTTGGATTAGTTGTTGGATATTCACGTATTATCGATAATAAACATCATTGGTCTGATGTACTTGGTGGTGGACTATTAGGATTTTTCGTAGCACTAAGTACCGTAAGTGAATCACTTCTGTTAGTTAATGTTTTTTTTCGAATTTTTAAGGTGTTTTATTATTCCATGGATGTAGTCAGATGACTAAAATGTTTTTGTTACAATAACTAAAGGTCATAGACGCGTTAAAAAATAGTGATACGATGAGTACTTATGAACAAAATAATGAGAATATGGGACTTAAGTAAAGGGGGCATGCCGTAATAATAATAATACTAAAGGCCAAGTTAACGATAACGATAGGACGTACTTCTTTTGTACGCATATTTCTGGCTTCCTCTCATGAATGGTAAGAGCTTCAGCTATTTTTAGTAGTTGGATACGAAGAAATCTAGGTAGATTTGAACGAATCGTATATACAACCTTAAAGTCAAACTGTGGGTCCGTAGAATGATTACAGTCGATTAGGTGTTCAAGTATAGAACTCCTAACTGCCTTCCTCTCACCCTTGTAGAACCAAACTGGAACGTGTTCCCGTATCCTAGTTGAAAGCGATTGCTGGCTACGGCCAATGTACCTTGCTCCACAATAGCTGGTGAACTGGTAGATACACATGAAGGTGACCAGATGGGGAAGCTTATCTTTTAACGATACAGAAAATAGGTTCCTGCTACTGAACGTTATTCACAGTTTTGCCGCATTGAATGTTCTTTTAATCTCTGTCGTTAAACGGTTTTTGATTACATCAGATGTTCAATTACCTTTAAATTCCAAACTTATATAGAGGTTTTTCTTTGGTACGGAACAACCAGATTCCTTGTCACAACTAATTCTTTTCATATTCTTATCTGTAAAGCGGTCTGGATAGCCATTTTTCGTCAAAATTTTCCTGAAGAATGCGAGTTCTTCGTTAATATATTCCGTACTGCATATCTGATGTATTCGATAACATAAAGAGTGAATGAAATTTCTCTTTCTGCTTAAAGGAACCCAGCTATAGAGGTTAGTCAGCTGGCCATTCCATGTTTGTTTTCTAACTATGGATCTTTTTGAGGAACCGTTACTCTTTCTCATCAGACGTACATTGAGGAAAGAGATTGACAGGTCTCGCTCACTTTCTAACATGAAGTTTATGGAAGGGTGGCATGTGTTGCAGGTGTGTAAGATATCTTCTAATTCAATATTATCGTCACAAACGACAAATATGTCGTCCATGTACCTTACGTATAGACGAAATCGATTAATCAACGAACTGAGTTGGTCGTTTCCCAATTTTGCCATAAAACAGTGCTAAAATTGGACCCAATGGGGACCCCATTGCGATCCCATCTCTTTTTCTATATATTTTATAGTTGAAACTGAACTGGTCATTAAAAGTACAACGTAACAATAGTTCTTTCAAGTAGTCAGCGGCAAACCTAGATAGAACACAGTAGATCTATGTTGTTAGAATCGTTATGCTCACATGTATAACATATAGTTTCGGTTAAATGTATACTAGTGAACAGAGCTAACGTCAAGCGAGAACATTTGTTTTCCGGAAGTACTAACGTCCTTAATACGATCAATAAGTAGAATAGAATATTTAGATACTTGCCTTCTAACTGGTTCCAAAATAGGTCGTAGCGGTAAACCAGGTTTATGTGCTTTCGGTAGTCCATATAAGCGCGGGATGATCGAACCCATCGGACGTATATGATCATATAAGTCTGGGGTTATTATCCCCTTATTCTTAAGATTTTTGACAACATCCGTTAGCTGTTTTTCAATTTGCAGTGTTTTGTCAGCTCCTCCTTTAGGTTTTGAAAATTTAGTAACATCCTCTGGGATTAACTTCATTTTATCCAAATATTCTTGGCAGTCAAGTAGTACTACACCAGTTCCTTTGTAAGGTTTATTTGGAATCAAATCTTAATTTGTTTTCAGGAGCATTAGCTGGTCCAAATGGTTCATAGTTAATAAGTTATTCTTACTAAATTGTATATTAATCTATCCATGACTATAGTCCACTAATGTGGATTTAAAATGCTGAAGATCTTGTGGGGATGTCGGCACATGATCATGAGTTTGATTTGATAGGTTTTCGAATTGCATTTGAGTATGAAGTCCATTGGTTTTGGAGGTGCTGTTACAGAACTTGGGACACAATAATAAGGCCTGCATTTGGCTTGACGAATGTTTTTCGGGATGCTCTGGAGACTTCCTAATTACGTCTACGTGTTGTCTCACCATATATCTTTCAATTCGTGATATTATCCAATTACTATCTATTGTCGTCGGTGATTTTACTGGATATCCAACATCATTGAACACAACTTTCCATCACAACTCTATTAATTATTTGGTTGAAGGGATGTAAGATCTAAATAACCTGCAAAAGTATTTATTGGAATTAAAATTTTAACTCTAATCGAAAAAATTTCCTAACGTTTTGATTATTTCCAAACTGATATCACTTTCCAAGATATATGAAACTAAATTATCGTTTATTTATTAGAGGTTACTAGTATTCGATCATAGGTGTGTTCGAAGCATTGCTCGTATATCCTGGGACCATCGAGTAAGTAATGCTGTTGTTAGGAGACGGGTACTAGGTAAGGATGACAAATCAATTGATGAAGTAGTGAAACTCCATCAGTTGAGATGGCTGGGACTTGTGTTACGTATGCCCAACCACCGACTGCCTCGATGTGCGATGTTTTGTGGTGTAGGAGTAGTTTGGAAGAAAGCTAGGGGCTGCCAGACCAAAACATGACACAAGCAATGAAGTCACTGATAAGTGGACTGAGTCATGTTGGCAGGTGTAGACTACCTGGTTGGAATCCGCGAGACGATAGCAACCGATGGTTAGAGACCTTAAATGACATGGCTGACAATCATTTGTAACGGCACAGGTGCATCCACTCTTTGTGTTCTTTCAAATTCTAATCTTCTGAATTGTTGTTGTTCCCTTTTTCTCCTTCCGAATTTATTTCACTGAATTATACTTGTTGAATAACATCTTCAAACCCTAATGTTTCCGATTACTGTTTATACTTTTACTATCTCTATCACAATGGGATTTAAATCGACAATTGTGTCTGTGTGCTAATGTAATATGACAACTTGAACTGATGTTCGTATGTACGAAGTTCCACGTTGTTATTGACTGACTGATCAAAGTTGTCACAGTTTTAGTAAATAAACGGTTGTATGAGTGAGTAGTGCTGAGATTGGGGATATAGTACTAGGTAAGAAAATCAAATCCTTTGATAGTGCTATGAACCTTTATTAACTGTACTATGCATCCCTAACCACTCTTCAGTGGAATATTGGCTGTTATAGGAATGGGATGGAACAATCAAAGACGTGGCTAGTTAGATTGATACATATTCATCCCACGTCCTACATTAATAGTGATTTCCTGACTTTTATATGGGCACTCAATAGAAAGTGAATAAATGGGAAAGGTATAAATATGTCATGATATAACTAAAATTAAAGGACTTTAACAACTAGTAATACTGTTAAATTGACCATAATTACTAACCAACAATATTTTGGACACAAAATGGTTAACTTGAAAGTTGTTGGTTGAAATCCTGCTAATATGCTAAACATTCTGTCAGTTATGATTATTAGTCGTATGTTCATTTTGCAAAGTTAACAAAACTTAGATAATCCTGATTAATCTGGTTACTTACAATAATAATAATAATAATAATAATAATAATAATAATAATAATAATAATAATAATAATAATAATAATAATAATAATAAAATAAATAAATAATAGTAATAATAATAACCCATGACCTATCAGTCTCGTGCGCGAGCGCTTAACCATTAGACCACTGAGCCAGCCGGCATCCAATGGTGTTAAGGTCTAGCTTGAACTAATCCACGAAATTCAGTGACACATCCACCATTGTCATCAGTGAGTTACTATCTCACAACAGTCCCACAATTGGATGAAACGGCCGTCCAGGGCTTCCAGGTTTTCCATGGTGGTCTCGCCTCAATTGACTCACGATCTCAACCATTGAAATTACTATAATATCCACAAAACCCCTTCTGATACATTTCGTCATTAATTGAATATATCTGTTTTCTATATACATTTAAGGAGATTATAATCATATGAAGTGCTGAACGTAAATAACTGGGAAATATCAATCCTTACAAATTGTAGTAGTTAACACAGGGCTCGGCACAAGTGTGCGTTAGCTCAAGTTGCTTTTCTTCATCAACATGATGAGGTCAAGTGAATGTAACGATGAAGTAATAGAAGAGTCAAAATAATTTTAGTAGTAATAGTAGTGGAATGGATTAAACATTGAAAAAATATTGTTTGAGAAGATGGAATGAAAAGGTATGTATGAAAGAATACACGAACTCAGGATCTGGATGAAATTAACTAGTGAATATGTCTGCGTGATTCTGAGCCATGTCACCCAATCATTAGTCGAGCATATCCCACCCGTGTAATCTGCATTTATCAACATGGGTTTGACCAACAGTCAATGACTTCATGGATTGATGTCACATTTTTGTTTGTTAACCTCTAATATTTTTCCAAATTGCTCCTATGCTATATAACATTGCACGTCAAGTCAAGTAGTGGTTAGACATACGTTATACATGTTTCGACCACCTCAGTGGATGAAAATTCACATCCTCATCAACTGATTTCGATATTTTTTACCTAATACCCTATGCTTAACATCAATAATAATTATAAAGAGGTTGATATAAAGATTTTGATTGAAATCAAGATTTTATACCTTCAATAGTAGAGTGATAAAAATAGTTTGGAATAATCAGTGCAGAAATATTGCCAAGAATGTTCACAATTTCTCAAAAAACTAATCTATGATCCTAATGAATTTGCTTTCTCAGATACTGCATTGATGATAGTTTATATTACCAATTGACTTTAATTGAATAATTATCGAAACCTGGGTTTCATTACGTACTTGTTTCGCCCTAGTTCAAACCCGCAATCAAGGCAGTGGCCGAGTTCAGGATCTTGAGGTCTTCCAGATAACTTAGCAAGCATTCAATTATTCATATATTTGCAAATTGTGGTAATTCACAATGTTTTGCCTTAAATTTCACAAACTAAGTCAATGGACTCAACTGATGATGATGATAATAACATTACTAATATTTGTCTATTTTTCTACTTATATACTCTAGTATATTTTATAACTTTCATAGCTATATTACTTACCGTATGTTGGAGACACTGGAAATTCTCTGCCTACTTACAGAGATGATCAAATGACGTAAGTTTCTTTCTCTTTTTTTTCGTAATTTGCTTCTCAATATGAACATTATCTAATCAGCTTTCTTTATATGTTTTGTTTATGTGAAATCAGTGAACTTATTTATTCCACCTTTCTTCTAAGCTATATATGAAAGTGGTGGCTAAGCGTAAATGGGATCTTTAAGGTCAAATAAATTGTCGATTTGAGAAATACTTTTGAATGATTCCTTTTGGAATTCATGCAATGATGTTGTTAAGATGGCAATAAGCAAGAGAAAGGTGTATTTATTGCGAAAAGTTACTAAGTATTTACATAATACATATACATAACCTTCAAACATCCATTTGCATCTTCCAGTGTGTTCTGTCATCTGAACAATCTATTCATTTGGCCTCTAAGTGCGTTCACTACACTGCGAGACAATACAATGTTCACCAGGTACTTGGATATGAGCCACACTCCAATTGCGAGAAATGATGATGATAATTTTTAAAAAAGCCTTCTACTTGTATTTTCATTTTCGTGGGTTCCTTTTTTCTAGAGTTACAAATGCCCAAATGCCCTGGTACGGCCGAGAGTGGGGAAAGTCAGCTTTCCCTCCCGAAATGCTCTCACATGGTCACGTGCATACAACCACTGCCAGGGAATCCTTACTCACTACCTTCTCGCGTTGGGGATGTTGTTTACGAAATTGAGAGGACGAAAAGCGAATATCCGGCGCTTTAACCGGGTTGGTGAACATGGAGAGTCTACCTAGGTGAGTTTGAAAACCCTGACTCCAAACCAATGGTGTACATGGGCTCCAGTATCGTGAAGGAACAAATGGCATATGAATCAATTATTGGTCACTGGTTACTGTGGGGTTGCATCTCCCTAAATTGCCCCACTGACTTGTGGATCAGACCTTCAGATCGAAGACTCTGGGTGTGGCCCCCTAAGAAAACCACTTAGTTCTCTTTGGACACACGAGAAGTATCACAGCCCTCACACATACCAAATGAGATCTGTATGGCGCATATTTATTTGTTGCCTCATTGTACCAATATCTATGTGTTAAAATAAATAAATAAATAAATCGCGCATGTAATAATGCTGTTTAAACGTGCCTTGTAGTTTTATTTCATATTTCTGTTCAGTGTTTTCACACTAAGGTTATGCACCTGAAATCTTAAATCTTAGCAGCCAATCTGATTCATGGGCTGATAGGTTTTTTTTCCAGTCATGCCATCTTTGCAAACTGTGATGCATGAAGCTGAAATTCTACCATTGGATATCAACCTGGTGGTTCTATTGATCAGAAGTTCGATGCGTGACCTGTAGAACTTGGAGTCGATTCCACATCAATTATCTATGTAGTATGAACATATCAGTTTCATTCCTAAACGTTACATGTTGCATTATACCATCAATAATAATAATAATAATAATACCATAGTATGTAAGTATTTTGAATATGGAAAAAATGGTGCAAAAAAACAATGATTAAAATAAGTATTTTTGGTATTCAGACATAACAAAGCCAATATCATCTCTGTCCGTATTATTCGATACATACATTGCTTCGTAAAATCTTGACTTATGTTTTACTGAATCAATTAGGATAAACTTATAGTCAAATAGCTTGTGTAGATTATGCATGATTTTGTTCAGATCATGATTACATTGGTCATATTGTCTCAATTCGATTCACCGCTCAATACTGACATATACTTCATATTGGATAGGCATAATATTACATCATTCTCCTAGAGTTATAATTTTCCAAACAGTTTTCATTATTGTATACGATTGGGTAATGTTTATTGATTCATCATAACTTAGATTGGAGTTGTATAGATCATTTAACTTATTGGAATTTGATTCTATCAAACATAGTCCCAGAATACAAGGTAGTGAAGACAATATTCCTACTTACTATCGTTTTCGATTGTATTATATATAAATTCTAAAATGAATGAGATCATTTTGAGATTTCGTTTACTCTGTTTTATATAATTCCAAATTTTGATCTGTTGTTTGTCTTTATTTTGGTGTCATCTATTAAATAAATTTGTATTCTTAATAGATAAGCCTGATTTGAATGATCATTGAATTATTTCTCAGTTAGTGAATGAATTCCTGGTTAGCATTTTTTTTTAACGAGTCAGTTTTCTACGAGCTCGGGTCACTAATTCCATCCCCGACCCTTTTCTTTTACCCGGGCTTGGGACCGGCAGTAGCTCTAGAAGAGTTGCAGGTGGAGTTTCATTCATAGTGTCAAAAATCATTTCAAATCATTTGAACTTCTAAAACAATATACAAATCTTTCTATTTATACATTGATAACCGCTTTGACTTAATTGTCTAACTAAATTTCGTCCTAAACAACAACATCATCAACGCAACACACCTACCTTATATAGAAATGATCTGTTTTGGTTAGTGCTCAAGTATGATATCAGTTTTATTATGGTTATTTATGGTTGATTGTCTTGATTTATTCTTTTACTCATTTTGACCAATGTCATATATATCAGGACCTTCTTAGTGTGGATCGAATATTATCGATCAATTTGCAATGTAGCCACTGGTCTAAGCGACTCTTGTGTAGCTATATTAAGATATAATATGGTGTTTAGAGGTATAGTTGAAAGGAAACCCTAGATCTAGGTTTCGTACTATTTGGATTAATTCATGAGTTTATTAGGACTTATTATTCAGGAATTCGGTTAATACGTTTATCATCTACAAGTTACAAATTTAATTACATATTATTTAGTTCATTCATTTTGTTTAATCATATAATAGATTACATTCAAATACTGTCTGAATTTGTTTACAGTTAGATTCAAGAGTACATACTTGATATAATTGAGTCAGATTATTATTATTATTATATGATGCCTTAGTGATTATCTAAGCATCACTAACGGGGTTTGACTTAGTAATTTAAAATTAAATTAAGCATTAGATAGATTATTTATTATGATAAAATTCTCTGTGCTAATGTGGTATGGCAACTCGAACTGATGTACGTACGTAAGTACGAAGTTCTACGTTGTTACTGACTGACTGACTGACTGACTATTATGATAAAATAATAATGTATTTGTAATATTCCAATAAATAGAAAGTTTAAATCTTGACTTTCTATGACTTGATGTAATTCACTTTTCCTAATTAACATAAGTTTAGGTAGTACAGATATAAAATGAACTCAATTATCTAGTACATACAATAAAGTTTGATTATATCGATGATGTCATTTGGATTAAAGGTAATATGACGAAAAATGAAACGATATAAGAATTATCATGAGAAGCTACTAAAGGATAATGAAAACCGATTACGGTTTAAAATGACAAAATAATAATAAAAATAAAACAAGGTGAAAACATAATGCAGAAGAGAATTAGGGCCGACGAAGGATAAGAGTTTGGATACGTCGTTTTGCATGAAAAATTCGGTCTTGGATAAGTGTGTCGCATAACTTGGTTCAGTGGAGTCCCATACTACGGAACGACCGTCCAGTGCTTCCAGGTTTTTCATCCCCTCAAACGGTACGGCCGAGAGTGGGGAGAGTCCGCTCTCCCTCTCGAAATGCTCTCATACGGCCACGCGTATATAGCCTCTGCCAGGGAAGTTCTACTGACTGCCTTCTCGCAACATTACTGTTGTTTAGGAAATTGAGAGGACGAAAAGCGAGTGTCCGACGCTTTAACCGAGTTGGTGGATATGGAGAGTTCACCTAGGAGACTTGGAAAACCCTCATTCCAAACCGATGGTGCACATGGGCTTCAGGATCCTGAGGGAACAAATGGCGTATGATCCAATCGTCGGTAACCGGCTATCATGAGACTGCATCTCCTGACGTTGCTCCACTGCCTTGTGGATCAGACCTTGAGGTCGAAGGCTACGGATGTGGTCCTCTAAAGAAAGCATCTGCTTCGGTTTGAGCACCCGAGCAGTATCACAGCACTCACACATATGAAATGAGATTTATGTGGTGCATATGTATTTGGTGCTTCCTTGTACCAATATCTATGTGTTAAAATAAATAAATGAAGTATCGCCAACGCTTCAGCACTTCATAAGTATTTGATTATGTTTCCCTTCAATCGACAGTTCCTTTGATTGTGTAGATTATTTTGAAGGAAGTGTTCTTTGGAGTGATGAGTACAGAGTTGATTAGGTGGTGTTGTATTGAATTGGTGATTGTTTTGCATTCCGTTCTTAATAGTCACGCCAATTAATGTTCTGAAATGCGTTTCGAAAGTGATCTCTTTGTACGGCCGATGTAACCTACCCCATAGAAGCAAGTAAATTTATAGATGCATATCGATGTGACTCAAAGCCGAAGCTTATCCTTAACACATCCGTGAGTGGTAGGCCTACTTGAGAAGACAATAATTATGGCTCGTAGTTTATTTTTATCCTCCTATCCTTCTCCTACCTCCTTATTATTACACAACTTCATTTGATATTTGGAATCTCGAATCACTTTATAATGAAATCTTTTTATAGACATATATTTACCAAAAAACCATAAATGCGAATGTACAGTTTAAGTAAATTATTTCATCGAAAAGAGAAAAATTTTTTTCTTTGAATTCCCTTCAGTATTTATTTGTTTATAATGTGAGATTTGAACAGGTCTAAATGTGATTATTTAAAGAGATGGTTCAAGTTGGATGGGTAGCGTTATGTTCGATTGAGTGCGGTACGATTCAGCAATGCACAAAGTGTTTCATCCACTTACCTTTCTTTACAGTTGGACAAATGTTTTTGTTTTTGAATTATTTGGATACTTGAATGTTGAGTTTTACAGAATGACTAGGTCTTTTTGTGTGGTTTAAATATTCCTTGAAACGTGGTAAGATTTTATGAAACTTTCGCATATAATATAGATCACAGTCGATACAACCTAGTTTTTAGTTGTTTTTCTGTGTAAATGTAATTGGAATGCTTTCCTTTATTCAAACTTAATCACTTTAAAGTGTTGGTCATTTTTATAAATAAAAAAAAACACCTTAACTCTGTGTAGTTTTAAGACTCATTGCAATTCTCTTGTTGTATCATGATGGTATGGCAAAAGTACCGTACCAACCTATGATATTTTGATCGATTTTTCGCTTAATAACAATCTATTTGGTCTGGGTACATTTCGAATAATACTTATAGGAAATCATTTCAATTACTAGATGCTTATTATATTTTTATATTCCTTCTGATGGTACAACATTGATAGTTATTCTGAATAAGTTTATAACCAAACAGAGATTACCACTGACTAACTACTTGAATTCTGTATTACCGATTTAAATGTCTTAGTTTTTGGTTCATGGTCAAATTTCGAATTCTCTCTATATACCTTTTAGCAGAACTGCTTGAAAAATAGTAACTCACCAGTGTCTTTTTCACTTTCGAAAGGGGATTTTATATAAATGGAGAAAAAAATGTGTAGTAGTAATTTAAATATCTCCATAGAATATTAAAAAGTGAACAAGAAATCATTTGAACAAATAATTATCATTCATATCTGTCTGTAATCTAGAAAAAAGTCCCCCAATGACCTAGTACGGTCGAGGGTGGAAAGATTTAGCGTCTACAGTCATTGCTAGGGAAGTCCTACTCACTGCCTTGTCATAGCATTACTGTTGTTTAGGCAATTAAGAGGATGCAAAACTAAGGTCTAACGCTTTAACCGGATTGGTGGATATGGAGGATTCACCTAGGGGAGTCGGAAAACCATGATTCCAAACCAGATGGTGTGCATGGGCTCTAGTATCGTGAAGGAATAAATGGTGTATGAACTAATTATTGGTCACCGGCTACCATGAGCCTTCTTTTCTGGTTCTATCCAATTTTTGTTCATTTTTCTCATGTCTGTTTACGTTTCTCTGCTTAGTGTATTCTTTGGTCTTCCTCTTCTTTTTTGGCCTTGAGGATTCCATGTGACGGCTTACCTTATGATGCAGTTGGGTACTTTCCTCAATGTGTGTCCTATCCATTCCGCCTGGAGCCCCTCTAGGGCTATTGCCGATCCTAAGTCCGGATAAATGGAGGAGGGTTAGGCGTGGGGTTAGCGACCCCATCCCGTAGAAAAGTTACTCGCTAAAAAAAACGCTATCACATCATTTGGTTACTAAATGGTTATCTGATATTTTACAACTCATTGGAAATCATATCGCTATATATATATAACTCTCTTGACTTCTTTAATCAGGATTTAATGTTGTGTCACTTAGATAAGGGGTTCAAGAATTGTCCTTGAAATGGATCGTCTTGACTATGTTACCTTTTAATTGCTTTACTTAAAGCTATGATTATCTTTAATCTTTTTGTTTTTAGTAATAGGCTTATTATTATTATTATTATTATTATTATTATTATTATTATTATTCTACACAATATAGTTTGTTTAATTTTCATTAACTCACCTATATTCTAATGTTTATATTCATCTCTTTATCATTATTCTATACAAATGATATTAGGGTACAATATTTTCCAATGAATAACTATTCATCTAATGGATCAGTCGATTATTTAAACTATAAGAAATTAGGTTAGTTATAAATTATGTATGCTATTTTTACTGATGTTCACATCATAATACTTTTTAAATACAAGTATACAAGTACGTAAGTAATTTGCCTAGATCGATATATTATCTATCTTATTAATAGTAATAATCTGTTAATCATGTCCCACTGAAGTTCTTATATCACAAACTGACTTCAATTAGGAAATCCTTAACAATTAGAAAATACTGGAAATTTATCCTGTCCCGGTGGTATCTATCTACGATTACATTAGAGTTTGAGTCTAAAACCTTCAAGCCTTATGGAAAACGCTTCAGCTTTAGATATCTGAGTTATAATCCTATTGTTTTTATTCTTCATTTAATCGAGTGTGACTTTTATTCAATGCTATAAATCAGTAACTATTTCACTCTGGATATAGTTGAATCCTTTCAATGGTTCCTCACTATAATTCCAGGAATCACCTCTTAAAATTGGTCATTAGTAAGTAGATGACAGTTTTGATTATAGAGTATTATAGAGATTATCGATTTCAAAGCCTTAGGTTTTATCCTCAGGACACTCGTGAGTATGCACTACTGTGAAGTCCAATATTATGACCAGATAAATTTCCAGTCCTTCCTGGTTTTCAACGACTGTCTAACCAAAATTAGTCCACGATATGGACATTCAAATCCATCAATCTCCGTAACACCCTATAACAATAGTATATTGAAACGATAATTTGCTCAATGGAAAAAATCATCATGTTTTGTATGAAATAAAAACCTCAAAAGTAATTCCTATTTCGAATTTAAAAACTAACTGCAGGACTATTTAAAATCCCTAAAAGTATTGGATCAACTTTCGATTCTAGTAAACAACCATAATTTGTAAGGAGTACGGTAGTTGTATAGTTTGTATCATGATTAAATTATATTCCTAGGCGTTTGAAATTAAGAAGTGCAAAATACTGAATTGCAAATCTGTGGTTCATCAATGTTTTCTTGATTGCTATGACTCTGTGCTGTTACCAATGAGCATTAGCAAAACAGTTCCACAAAACCCATTCTCATATTAGTCAACTGCTCACTAGTGATTGACTTCAGGAGATACTTCTGGAGTTCTGGTGAGAAGCCGTTACCAGTGGAGTTCAACCAGGTCTGTTGTGAGATATCAGCTCACTGAAAACAATGGTGTGCGGTGGCGCAACTTCATGGATTGGTTGAAGTTCGACATTAACACCGTTGGATGCCGGCCGGCTCAGTGGTTAAGTGCTCGCGTGCGAAATAAGTAGGTCCCGGGTTCGAATCCCGCGTGGGTTCGCACTGCTGAGGAGTCTCGTACTAGGACGAAACGGCCGTCCAGTGCTCCCAGGTTTTCCATAGTGGTCTAGCTTCAATTGACTCATGATTTTAACCTATTAAAAAATATTTGCCTGGTTCTCACTAGTTTTCAACTACCCTACTGATGATTACAGTTCACAATGAAAGTAATTTCCAACTTAGAAGAACTCGATAAACTTCTTACTAAAATAATATTTGGTCTTACAATCTTTTGTTTGAGCAGTTGGTTATCGGTATATTTTTGTTTCTAACTTAATATCTCCTTTTTTTGGTGAACTTTAATTCGAATTATCTGTGTATCAAAATGCTATATGCTCTAAATTATTTAATATAGCTTGTTAGTTTATCTAATGCATAAATTCTGCTATTCCATAATACTCTGTATCTATTTATTGTATAGTAACAATAATAACAATGCTGTATTGAAAATGGGTTATGTATATCGATTGTACGGGATGATCTAACAATTTCTTAAGTGACGAATATAAGTATGTATGTTAGATGGTCGTAGTTAATCGGCAGAAAATCCTCGACATAGTTTTGGTGTTAATTGGAAGTTGTCAGCAGGAGGTATATACAATTGTGGCAGAAATAATGCTCATTATAATCTGATCAACTAATCATCAGTCTTAGTTTATTTCCTCATAGACTTACTGTAACTCACTGTTACATTAGTCAGTATCAAGATTCAAGGTAGACAATA
Source organism: Schistosoma intercalatum (assembly GCA_944470365.2). Classification (NCBI taxonomy): domain Eukaryota; kingdom Metazoa; phylum Platyhelminthes; class Trematoda; order Strigeidida; family Schistosomatidae; genus Schistosoma; species Schistosoma intercalatum. Next base: position 386,159 of record OX103732.1, on the reverse strand, counting down.
TTGGAGAACGGTGAACACGTGTTTCATATACCTCAGCCTATGAAGATTCACAGCTTCACCAACCGACTTACCATCTTTTCTTAGTTCTCTCCATCTAACCTTGCCATTATTTACATATTGAGACTGCATAGAAAAACAACAAGATCTCTATCGGAGTTTAATTTCTCTGTCTTATATTCCCATCGTAAATGTCAACACTGTTAACAATATCTCAACAAATCCATTAGTTTGAATCATCTGTCCTATAAATTACTGTAAAATTTTCTGAATTTTGTAAAATAAACTAGTATAATCTTATGTTTGTCACAGTCGTCATTTTTATCTGTCATATCAGAAGGGTTTTTGTGGATATTATAGTAATTTTAATGATTGAGATCATGAGTTGATTGAAGCTAGACCATCATGAAAAACCTGGAAGCACTGGACGGCCGTTTCGTCCTGTTGTGGGACACCTCAGCAGTGCGCATTCACGATCCCACCTCGCGAGATTCTAGCCCAAGACCTATCTGTCTTGTATGCGAACGCTTAACCACTAAACCACTGAGTCGGCCGGCATCCAATTGTGGTAATGTCTAACTCCAACCAATCCACGAAATTGATCTGCACATTCACCATTGTCTCTAGTGAGTTACTATCTCACGACAGACCCAGTTAAACTCTACTCTCACTAGAACTCCAGGATATACCTCTTTGTTCATCATTGTCTATCATATATATATATATTTTTTTTTCAATTACAAAGTTCTATTCTTTTATGCATTTTTCAAATATTTCGTATCTTAAACTGTATTTTACAGTCTTAATAATCTTTCCTAATTAACCATTATCATCCAAGACATCTTTTGCAAAACTACCTTGATTGATTGAATGCTTTTTCTCTTCTTCATGTATCGAAGTATTTCTATATATTAGAGTAAAATTTACTGAAGGTCTGATTGAAAACTGTTATAACTTGTGGGTTTGTGCCCTTATCAATGTATAACGTAATAATACTGTCAATCAGAGAACAGTGAATTATCGACCGGACCAATGACGACGCATAAAACAAGTATGAGCAGTCTAGAGTCTTTATCGGTTGTGCTTCCTGCTTGTTAAGTTCAGAACATCAATCTCAGCCTTTGTGATATGAATCATTTAGTTCAAGGATACGGGGTTTATATACCAATCAAACAGACCACATCGTACCATAAAATAAGATACAACATTTGTACAAGATTTAGCCAAATGTGGCTGTGAATAAGGGAGATAGTAATTGATAGACAGGGTATAACTCAAGAATGCTAAATCGTATCATAATACTCCATAGGTCAAAATAAATCTTACAATAAGAGGAATATGAATATGCATAGTTGAATTACTTAACGATTATACAATAAAAATATACGTGTATAGTATTGATCTATAAATGGATCCTAAACGTTACCATTCAATACTCTCATCGGAATATAACAAAAACAATCTTGTTCTAATCTTTGAGTTTTTCTAGTATGTTTATAAAAAACAAACATACCCATGACAGTTAATCATTCACTTCCATGTTTTTCTTTTTGTGTTGTTGAAACTATTCAATATCTCCATAGTAGTAGTAGTAGTAGTATTCTGAAGATGGAAAGTAATTCTATCTACATCATAATGATTATATCAAAGAAAATGGTATTTTGATCATATGATGATTCGTTTAATAATTACATGATTGAAATATTAGTCATTTTGTATAGATGAAATTCGGTATAGAAAAGATGATTATTTCACTTTATCTCACTTGGTTAGAAATAATGATTCAAGTTTAAGTGATTCTAATAAAGATTCAATATGTCATTGATACGCATTGCATTTATATTCATATGGAGATTGTTGAGTTTAGATTAATATCATGAATAGATTAATCTTAGACAAGCATTGAAAATATGGAAGCACTAGATGACCGTTTCGTCCTAGTGTGGAACTCCTTAGCAGTGCGCATCCATGATCCCACACCAAAGGGACTCGAACCCAGGACCTTCGGTTTCGCACGCGAACGTTTGACTTATAGACCACTGAGCCGTCATTCGATGGTGACTAGCTTCAAGATGAACTTCTTGGAGTTCTAGTTAGTAACAGTGACCAGTGGAGTTCAACCGAGTCTGTTGTAAGTCAGTTACTAACTGAAGACAATGAGTGGACGGTCGCACAATATCGTGTATTGGTTAAAGTTAACCATTAACACCATTGGATGCCAATTCAGTGCGCGAAACCAAAGGTCTTGGGTTTGAATCTCACGAGGTGAGATCGTGGATGCGCAGTGGTGAGGAGTTCCTCACTAGGACGAAACGGCCATCTAGTGCTTCCATGTCTAACATTAATCTATTCATGATATCAATCTAAGCTATTATTCTATGCAATCAACTAGAACTGATTGAAGAAAAATATAGATTAATATTGATTAGATTAGAGTAATCAAATAGTTTATAGAAGATACTTTTATCTATATATATAAAGCAGTCATTAACATTGAATGCACAGACTTTTATTAATAATGGTTGTGTTTGGTGTTCAATTTTCTGCTTTGTTTCTATCTATATTTGAATGAGAGAATGGCTATGTAACACTTGTGATTGACAAAAGAAAAATTTCATGTAGAATATCAGTTTCTATGAATGGAGCATTAACAAATACTGAATGAAGAAAAGGCTTAAATTATTGATGATAAAAGTTGTTCTTTTTTGTGTGTGTTGTAATTGCTTTCAATCACATGGTCATTCAATTGCTATGAATTAAACACATGTTTACATACAGTGTGCCCTTCCGATGATTCTTTTTTTCTCTCTTTAATTACTTACATTTTCCTTTTCTTTTCTTTTTTTTTCTGATTATCTAGAGTGGAATTTGAAGTACCCGAGAATTCGGTCTTCAGTCCAACTGACAAATCTTCACAATAGGTTAGCCACTACTCTTCATAAATATATTTATCCTTCTTTTTTCTAAAGTTTCAAGGGATGATAATATGAATCTATTTTCGATACTGGACTCCCTGTTCATAATAAATGTTGACTAATGGATTTTCACACTCATTCATATTGGTTGATACATATATTAACTGTACAACTATGTTCTATAGAGAATTCAGTTAGTATATTTATTCTACAGAATAATTGTCCCTGTTTATTTCAAATATATACTTATGAAGTCAGTGCGTGATGTCAAACCATAAATTTAACAATTTCTACCAAATTCTATACTAAAAATCCTATGAACTAACTTCGAAAGGTCATTCTTAGAGTTTTAGTGAGAACCATCGGCAAGATCAATCATGTTGGAGTCAATCAATTTCTTTGCAATAAGATTCCACAACATTTCGAATCGATCGGACCTAGAAATATGAACCATTGGCTGTTGTCTCAAACGTGAAAGATTTAGTGATACCAGAAGGTCTTGGGTTCAATCTTGGATGGGATAGTGAATGAGTACCACTGAAGAGTTCCATACTCAGTCAAGTGTGCAACGTTGGACGTGGGATATGTGTACATCGGTTCAGGTTACCATATACCTCATAGAACAGTGAGGTGAAATTGTTGAGGCTTCTTTGTTTTCAATGATTTCCCTTGACTTATAACTACAAATAACCTATGCTAACAATTATCTAGAAGGATTTAACAGATAGTATCCTAATACATTTCTAAGCTTGTATGTTACTGTTGATAATAACGAACTGTGTGTTCAACACAGAGTTCCCTAAACATTTCTACTAGATGCTATATACATGTGTAAAGTACATCGTACAGTGTTGGTGATCTATTGTACACAGTTTACGTGTTCACTGTGTTCATATAATGTATCATAAGATATTTTCTCTCACTTAATTTACATAAATATTTCCATCTATATGTATGTAAATGAATTGTATAATGAGTAATGTTAAAGATTTTCAATATTATTCAATTAGTTATATGGTACATTAGATCTGGTATAGATAGATGTGTATCATTTCAAATTGTAATACTAAGAGGAATAGATAAAATGGAAATTAAATAGAATTAAATATTTTCACAGATTGAAATCATAAGTCAGTTGAAGCTAGACCACCATTGAAAACCTGGAAGCACTGGATGGCCGTTTCGTCCTAGTATGGGACTCCTCAGCAGTGCGCATCCATGGTCTAGCTTCAACTGACTCATGATTTCAATCTGTGAAAATTTCTAAAAATCTCCACAAACCCCTTCTGATGAGAATTAAATATACCAAGCACTAATCTGATAAAAGATTACAACATGTACGATCTGTATGTAATAAACAAATAGGTGAACATGTAATTCAACAATCATAAATAAAATAAAGAATATTTGAGCGAACCATTGTTTCTGCAATCACTTCATCATCAGGCTCTACAATTATAAGTTCATAATGAATGTGATATTTTACAAAGGCCAAAAATAAGGCATGATATTCATGAATTTGACAATGTTACGTGTTAAAAATGGTGCACGTTTCCATCTGTCACAATAAATATCTATGTACTTCAAAATTGTATTATTTGACAAATTAGAAAGTATATAGATATTTATCGTGAAAGATGGAAACGTGCATCATTTTTAACACGTAACATTGTCAAATTCATGAATATCATGCCTTATTTTTGGCCTTTGTAAAATATCACATTCATTATGAACTTATAATTGTAGAGCCTGATGATGAAGTGATTGCAGAAACAATGGTTCGCTCAAATATTCTTTATTTTTGAATATTCTATGGGGATTTTTAAACTGCATAAATAAAATATTCAATTACTTCTAATCTTTAATTGTGTTGTTCAATTCTAATCAATTGGAAGACTATTATCACAAATCTGATGTTATTTTGTTGATTGTAGTTTTTGTTCCTACTGTTGCTAGTGGTGGTGGTGGTGGTGTTGTTGTTGTTGTTGTTGTTGCTATGGTTGCATTAAATTAAACTCATAAATCTAGTAGCAATACAATTCTTTCTTAAATTTTTATTTTACAATTTTATTTCGATATAAGTAAAAGTGAAACCATGTTTATATCAATCAATCGTACACTTATAATCATATGATTGTAACTTATCAAATATGATAGATAAATTTTAACTGTTCAAATGATCTTTATTAGATTGTGGTTTTATGTGATATAACTTTGTCATGTAATCTTATGTAAATTTAGTAGATTTTTTGTTTGTTTGATGATAGATTCGTTGTTAAATAAAGGCAATATCATATGATTAAATTATGTGAGAGATAGTTAGTTGTTCAATTGTTATTACTCAATTGTTTAAGGTATACAGTTGATTTAAACACCTGATAATAATCACCATATACCCACTAGTGACTACCTTCAAAAGGTATTTCCTAGAGTTCTAGTGAGAAGTCATGACCAGTGGAGTTATTCAACCAGGTCTGTTGTGACATAGTAACTCACTGATGACAATGGTGGATGTGTCGCTCAATTTCGTGGATTGATTGAAGTTAGACACTATCACCGTCGGGTACCATCTGGCTCAGTGGTCCAATTGGTTAAGCATTCGCGCGCGAGACCGAAGGCCCTGGGTTCGAATCCCGCGAGCGGGATCGTGGATGTGCACAGCTGAGGAGTCCCACAATAGGACGAATTGGTCGTTCAGTGCTTCCAGGTTTCCAAAGGTGGTCTAACATCACTCGGTTCATGATCTCAATAAGAAAAACCTTTTGTTACACTTTTATAAACCCTTTTTGATGAAGTATATATTAGAAAAAATAAATATCAAAATGCATAAAAAGATACTTTGTGAGAATGTAAATCACATATAAATTACTATTTTGATGGAGTTTTATTCTCTAAGCTGGATGGTTTAGTCGTGGAGCTTTCATCTTTTTTCTGAACGACATCATCAGCAAAAACTCCAGATAGAAGTGAAGTATTCGAATTTCTCCACATGTTGTTCACAGCTTGTCCTGTACACGTCGATGTTGATTGATTCTTGTTGAACTTAAACCTGTGATTGTTTACTTCTTTGTTTAAGGCCAACAAGAATTAATCAACATCGAGGTGTACAGGACAAACTGTGAACCATATGTAGAGAAATTCGAACACTTCACTTCTGTCTGAAGTTTGTGCTCGTAATGATGTCGTTCAGAAGAACGATGAAAGCTTGACAACCAAACCAATCGGCTCAAAGAACGAAACTTCATCAAAACCATCCATCTGAGCTACCAATCTTCTCCACCATCTATAAATTACTATTAAATTAATTTGGTAATTGTGTATGTATATATAATTTATTTAGTTTATTTTAACACAGATATTGGTACAAGGAAGCACCAAATACATATACGCCACACAAATCTCATTTTATATGTGTGAGGGCTGTGATACTGCCCGGATGCCCAGACCGAAACAGGTGGTTTTCTTAGAGGGCCACACCCGTAGCCTTCGACCTAAAGGTCTGATCCACAAGGCAGTGGATCAACGTCAGGAGATGCAGTCTCATGATAGCCGGTGACCGACGATTGGATCATACGCCATTTGTCCCCTCAGGATCCTGAAGCCCATGTGCACCATTGGTTTGGAATGAGGGTTTTCCAAGTCTCCTAGGTGGACTCTCCATATCCACCAACTCGGTTAAAGCGTCGGACACTCGCTTTTCTTCCTCTCAATTTCCTAAACAACAGTAATGCCACGAGAAGGCAGTGAGTAGGACTTCTTTGGCATAGGCTATATACGCGTGGCCGTGTGAGAGTATTTCGAGAGGGATAGCGAACTCTCTTCACTCTCGGCCGTACCAGGGCATTTGGGGGCGTATATATAATATAGTTAATTTCATGTTCTAATAACTTTTTTATAGAAGATATGAATGAGTGATAACCAAAGTATCAATTCATATTAATAGTAGTATATTTTCCTAATTCAGTATGCATATTTTTATGATAATAGAGATTTGAACTCAAATGACTAGTTTCATATTTTTCTATACAATATCATAATACTTATTGAAGTAGTTAAGTACGTTTATTACTCACTTCATTTATCGCATTAACTTGATCTTGTCATAGATTGAAAAATCTCGCTTATATTTTCTTCGAATAGCATCAGTTTTCAGTCTGTTAAACAAAGAGCAAGTTTACTTCAAAGTGATTTGCTTTCTATTACTCTATGACTGTGTAACAGTCTCTTTTTTCTCTTTCCATTATTATTTCACTAAATTATACTCTTTAAATAACATCTTCAATCCCTAATCTTTCCGATTACTGCTTATACTCTTACCGCCTCTACCACTACGAGATTTAAATCAACAACTGCATTTCTGTGCTAATGTGGTGTGGCAACTCGAACTGATGTATGTACGTACGTATAAAGTTCTACGTTGTTACTGACTGATTGACTGTAACAGTCTTATAGAAATGAAAATATACAACTGATGACATGTTTTTAATGAAACAGTACTCTTTGTTTTTTCGTGAAGTAAACATGAGTGATCAATATACTATGATTAAGTAGGAGGGTACAAAGTTAATCATTTGTTAATTAATTCCTTTAATCTCCATCGATTAAAATGGTTATGTATGTCAAATCATCTACTTAGACGTGTAATAATTGATTGAAGCACAATTAAGTTGAAAAGCGATTAATGTATATTCATACTAGTGACAGTGAATGAACCAATCAGAATTGAAATATAATATAATATAGATTTTTGAGTGAAATTAAAAGTCCAATGAAAGATAATTTGTGTGTTATTATGAAGTAAGAGAATAGTTAGTTTTTATAAGATTTGATATTGATGCAAATTATATTTTATGCAATTAAACAATGGATAGTTTTATTTATTTAAACACATAAATCATTCGATTTATGTCAGCGTTGGGTTACTACCCGGGGGTGCCCAAACAGAAGGATGTGGTTTTCTTAAAAGGCCACAGCCAGAAATCTTGACATAAATTTTTAATCTACAAGGAAGTGGAGCATCGTTAGGAAATGCAGTCTCATAGTAGTCGGTGACCAATAATTGGTTCATACACCATTTGTTCCTTCAGAATCGTGGAGTCCATGTACATCATTGATTTGGAATCGGGGTTTTCCAAATCTTTCACCAACCCTGTTAAAGTCCCGGTCATTTGATTTTACTCCTCTCAATTTCGTAAACAACAGTAATGCTACAATAATGCAGTGAGTAGGACGTCCCTTGTAGTGACTGTTTACACGTGGCCATGTGAGAGCATTTGGAGAGGGAGAGTTGACTCTCCACATTCTCGGCCGTACCAGAGCATTTTGGAGCACATTGGTTTTAAGCTAGTTAAGGAGATGATTCAATTGGAAGACGTTTAAATGTTGGTTGAAGAAAAACAATATCATTGGATCTATTCATTGAGTGTTGATTTGAGTAATGCTACTTGTTTTTCAGAGCCCGTGTAACATCAGTGGTTGTTGACACGACGTAACGTATCTGAAAATTGGTTAGATTAGTACGGATTTTCTTGTTCTTTATCTTGTAGTTTTTTTTAGAATTTAATACGTTACTTCACGCCCTCTATTCCAGGCTTTTGTATAATTCTTTCGACCTCTATATCTTCTATATTTGATCTTTATTATCATTTATGCCAATTATCTAAAAATAGACTTTGTTATTATTTCCATTCAACTGTGTGATGATGTAAATTAGTGTTCCTATTTGAACTTATGCATATTTGTACCATGTTCTACGTATTTAATATAATACTGATTAATTTTCACGTAATTGAACAAGATATTAGTTGTGTACATATAACCACTGAAACACATTCATAGTGCTAACAAAAATATACAGATATAAGCAGATAATAAATATGTTTTCAGAAAGGGAATTTTATGGATATTATAGCAATTTTAATAGTTGAATTCATAAGTCAATTAAAGCTGAACTACCATGGAAAACCTGGAATCACTAAACGGCTGTTTTGTCTTAGTATGGGACTCCTCAGCAGTGCGCATCCACGATCCCGCCTGAGGCATTCGTACCTAGAACCTATCAGTTTCATACGTGAAAGCCTAACCACTAGATCACTGAGCCGGCAGTCGACGGTGAATCCGATAAATTCTGGATTCGAATGCTGAGGGTGAGATCGTGGATGCGTACTGCTGAGAATTATCGTACTAGAACGAAATGGTCATCTAGTGCTTCCACGTTTTCTATGGTGATCTAGCTTTAATTGACTCATAAATTCAACTATTGAAATTAATAAATATGTGATGACAACATTCTTGTTGAATTCTACAATTTAATTGTCAACTTAAACGATGTATATAAGATGTTTATGTTTTATATTATATTCTCTTTTATATTGATTATAATATAATTGAATGATTTTTTCTGGTTAGCGCTTTTTTAGCGAGTTAGTTCTCTACGGGATAAGGTCGCTAACCTCCCATGCCCAAGCCTCCTCCTTTATCCGGGCTTTGGGATCGGCAGTAGCCTCCGGAGGGACTCCAGGCGGAGTTTTTATACTGATTACATTGTTAATTTTAATTGGTTTAAGATATAGAAATTGTTTCAATGTAAAAACGATTTGTTTATATTTAATGAAACTCTCTTTCTTCAAGTTGTAAATTGATTATACTTTGTAATTTATTTGATTATTTTGTCATATGGTTTATTTAATTGTCCAATTTCTAGATATACTATAGTACTTTATTATTTTAGATTAGTTCCTTTAAAACAAAGTTTCATTACTTTTCTGTCAGAAAATCAATTTGATTTGACATATATATATGTATAATAATCATACAGTCTTGTGAGCTGAATCTCAGTTTATGGATATGTTGATCATATAAACACTGATAGATGGATATGGAGGATTCACCTAAAGAGGAGTTAGAAAACTCTGATTCCAAACCAAATGGTGTATATGAACTACAGAATCCTAAGGAAATAAATGACGTATGAACCGATTGATGATCACCAGCTACCATAGAACCACATCTGTTTACTTTGATCCACTTGCTTGTGGATTAGACCTTTAGATCGAAGGTTCAGGATGTGGTCCCCTTAAGAAAACCACCTGGATAGTATCCTAATCCTCACATAAATTGAATGATTTATGTAGCATATATCTATTCGGTACCTCGTTGTACCAATGTTTACGTAATAGGTGAGCTATAATTAGATAGTTTTTTTCTTTCATATATTGCTTAATGTTTACAGGTCATTAATATAGTTATATAATGATGAATGTTGATTTCATACAAATCATTTTATATTTAGTAATCAAATACAATTCACCTTATCACTGATCAATGTATCTAATTGAAATATTTATTGTTAATATCAGTTACATAATTGACCTCTTGACTTTTTTGTCTAGAATGTTAATAAAAGGTTTCATGATCAAATTACTAATTTTACATAGTGGAATGTCATTCAATTCTTCACTATCTTAAATAGACATGGAAATTAGAAACAAATAATAAAAGAAAGAAGAAATCTGTTAAGCAAAGATGGATATTGGATAAGAGTGGAAATTCAGTTTGACTAGCGTTTCGTCCTACTTGGGACTCGTCAGTTGATTGTACTTTTAGTCACAAATAGAATGAAATGTGCGTCAAACTGGATTCCACTCTTGGCCACTATCCATCTTTACTTATAAAGCTTATGACTTAAGGCTATATTGAGGCAATCGGCATAGGATGTACATATGCCAACAAGAGACTGATCAATTACAGTTTTAAATAACAATCGGAAGATACAGGTAAAAAAATACGAAGTGAAATAAAAAGAAATCTGTTTAGTTTAAACATTGTAATATAGGCATTATGGATTAAGTTTATTTCATGTATTCTATTTAGTGAATATATAACTCTGTTTTATCGTAATGTTTTAGAACGTAATTTCAGTGCATCTAATTGTTCGTACCACTATTGACCTGATCTGCTTCATTAAAATAGGATTAATTTAATAAATATATCAATCAGCTTGTAATTATGTCAAATGAGTTGTTATCATTCACATGATTTGCACCTAATTAGTCGATTAGTGAAACTTCATCAGTTGAGATGGCTGGGATACGTGTTACGTATGCCCAATCACCGACTGCCTCGACGTGCGATATTCAGTGGTATAGGAATAGGCTGGAAGAATGCTAGAGGCGGCCAGACCAAAACATGACACAGGTCCATGAAGTCACTGACAAATGGACTGAGTCATATTGGTAGGTGTAGACTACCTGCTTGGGATCCGCGAGATGATAGCAAGCGGTGGTTCGAGACCCTGGATGACATGGCTTAAAATCGTTTGTAATGGCACAGGTGCATCCACTCTTTGTGTCCTCCGAAATTCTAATCTGAATCCTTCTTGTCTCTCTTTTTCTCTTTCCGAATTTATTTCACTGAATTATACTCGTTGAATACCCGATCGAAGCTGCTACCTTGACGCGGTGGTCGGGCTTGCCTATCGTGATGACCCAACCGAGCTATATTGGCTGGAACATATGTTCCTGCAGGTTCTACCATGCCAGGCAGGTCGATTGGTGAACGGTAAGACTAAAAGCAGCAACTGAAGGTCTGAGGGCGAAGTCGTACTGCTGACTGTAGAGGGGTGTGACAGCAGTAAGGTGTAGAGATGGTGGAGAAGATTTGTAGCTCAGGTGGATGATTTCGGTGGAGTTTTGTTCTCTGAGCTGGATGGTTTGGTCGTGGAGCTTTCATCGTTCTTCTGAACGACATCATCAGCACAAACTTCAGATAGAAGTCTGAAGTTTGTGCTGATGATGTCGTTCAGAAGAACGATGAAAGCTCCACGACCAAACCATCCAGCTCAGAGAACAAAACTCCACCGAAAGCAGTAAGGTGTTTCCCTCGGACATCCAGCATGACAGCGATGCTGCCTTCCCACAACGAGGGGTGGGATTAGAAAAGGTCGACCCTAAAAAATGTCACACCTCACCTTACCTCACGGATTTCCGTCTCCGGCGGTAAGGCCCTTTGAAGAACGGAGCTAACACGTCGAAAACCTTCCACAAAAAGGCCGTGCGCGACCGGCCTCAAGCAGTTGTCCCTTGGGCTCTGCGGTCACGCTCTCAGGTCGTCAAGACCAACACTAATCCAATTTCCTTTTCAGGTTCCTCAAGAAACACCCTTCCACGGTGTGGGCAGCCGGGAAGTGATATCAGCCCTCATACCCGTAACAGCACAAGAGACTGACTCGTTGAATAATATCTTCAAACCCTAATGTTTCCGATTACTGCTTATACTTTTGCTACCTCTACGACTACGCGATTTGAATCGACAACTGCATCTCTGTGCTAATGTGGTGTGGCATGTCGAACTGATGTACGTACGTACGTACGTACGTACGAAGTTCCACGTTGTTACTGACTGAATTAGTCGATTAAACAAGCGCGATTATAAATGACAAACTTATCCAAATATATCACCTATGAATAATTATTTTGATGGCAACCGTGCATGACGTGAGGTTGTAATCGATAGTCGTGCAGTTGGTTAAATTACGTCTTTAGTAGATCGCCAATTTCTTCACTCGCATAACTTAGTGTAGATGTAATAATAATCTAAGTGTAATTTTATGTATCAAGTAAGATTGCTGAATTGTTTTCCCCTTGTCTAATGTAACGATATATGCCTTTTGTTATCCTTCACATGATTCTTTAAAGTTTTAATCTCCACTCTTACTATCCACAAAAATACTTCTCTGAGTGATAAAAACTAGATTTAATATAACTATTGTCTGTTGATGTTAAATGATTAGAAGTACCTTTCAGAGAAGCCTGGACCTAGGTTTTATGCTAGATAAAGTTTGCCATCACAATAATTTTCCAAACTTAAGGGAGACTGATACTGTTCTTGTTATTCAAAATAGGCATTGCTCAGAGTGTTGTCAGAGACAATGCCGCTGATCTGTCCGGTTCTCAACTGACCTTCTATATGACATGTTTTCACACTGAGTGATCAATTAGTAGATATCATTCTTGTAATTGTCCATTACTTGGTGCCGATCGAATTCTCTTGCTCGAGCTACAAAATGAACACTAATCCAAATGACGTTTGGTAATTCTTCTTCGAATTCACCACAGTATCATCCACAGTACCTTGTTGAGATATACCGATAAGTATGAAGTATTATTCCATAATTTCTTGCCTACTTACCTTTGATAATACAATGTAAAACACAGAAGTCTTGTAATATTGAATCACTTAAAGTAATAAATGGAAGTTTGGTCAGCCAAATTCTGTATTCCTTAGTAGTCCATAACTAATGTGTGTAAATTATCGTCTGCACATATAAATGACATAATTATATTGCTACTTTATTTGTTAATCTCTGTTTACTCATTAAATAACTTACCTTTTTTTTTCTCCCTCTCTCCCTCCCTTTGTCTAAACATAATCTCCAGGCTGTATATCTCATGAACAATAAACATATGTAAGAAGATAACCATGGTGACTACTTTCCTTTTTATAAATTCCAGAACAAACAAACAAAAAATAGCTCAAATATTATTTACCCCTTATTTTTACTCATCTATTTTATATCTTATGAATGAATAATAATAATAATATTTTTCCAATTTTATTTTGAAAAACTTTTTTTCTACTTATATCCACCGTCTCCCCCCCTCCACCTCCACCCCTTTCTTTGTTTATGTTTTTGTTGTCAGATTAATTATGTAAAAATGTTTATACTACTTAAAACTGTTTTATAAGTAGTCATTGATTTGGTTATTTTGTAAACCTTTTTTTTCTTTTTATCAAAACAAACAAACAATAATGATTATTATTATTATTATTATTATTATTATTATTATTATTATTTTATATTAATCATTAGACTTATATTTCTATATGGCATTTGTATTAGAATTAAATGGTGAAATATCATTTTATCAAATGAGGTTATACATAACAATCATGGGGTAAGCTAGAAAAATAATTTCTGAGTTAGATCATAGTTGTATGTTTGTGTGTGTGTGTGTTTTCTGTCTTCATACCTATCCATTGGACGATTATCTAATCTATCCATTAGTTTCTTCCTTTAACTCAATGACTATTATGTAATCTTAGTTGATAAGAAGAGTTTTAAATCCATGATATAATGTAATCTTTTCTATCCTTTTTATAGACTTATATATTTTCCATATATATAACTATAAATACCTTCATTTGAACAGATTCTTTTGACAGACATAATGAAAGAGAGAACCATTCATTCATATTGTACTTTATGTTTTATTCAATAAAACAATTGTATTAACTACCTACTTATTCATTACAATGTCATAACCTTTTAGATTAAAAAAACGTGTGCTCACTAGTGAATTGGCTTCAAGAGGTATATCCTGGAGTTCTAGTGAAAAGCAGTGATGATCAGTGGAGTTCAACCAGGTCTGTTATCGGATAGTAACTCACTGATGACAATGGTGGATATGTCGCTCAATTTCGTGGATTGGTTGAAGTTAGACATTATCACCGTTGGATACCAGCTGGCTCAGTAGTCTAGTGGTTAAGCGCTCTTATGCGACACTGATAGATTCTGGGTTCGAATCTTGAGAGGTGGGATCGTGGATGAGTACTTCTTAGGAGTCCAACAATAGGACGAAACGACCATCCAGTGCTTCCAGGTTCTCCATAGTGGTCTAGCTTCAACTGACTCATGATCTCAACCATTGAAATCACTATAATATCCACAAAACCCATCTGATAATAAAAAATTAATAATCTCATACTTGTTGGTTAATGTAGGTAATAATATATGTAGATCAATTATAATGATTAATATGAAAGAATTCCATATGAATGACATTTGTAAACTTAACTAATTGATCGATGTTTCGACTTTGATTTAGATAGTTATCATCAGTCTAAAATGTGAACTCTTCAAGGGTTGGACTCAAGCATTTCTGATATCTAATGATTTAGACTTTGTAGCATTTTGTTATTAACGATATCGATAGATGATATTTTAGAACAAGAAAGAAAAATGAGTTGAATCAATTACTTAATATGTCCTAGATGAGACTATAATTTATGGACGACCTTTGAGCGACGTTAAAGTGACCTTGAGGGTGTCCACCTAATAACCAGGATGAAATAAGGGTTATGGACCTGGGTGAGGAATTAGGATTATGATTCATAAGGAAATTCGCACCAAAATCTGAGAACTGTTATCTAAAAGTCGATTGCATGTGTGTGTATATGTGCATGCATTTGAAGTGTTAGACGTAGTGTGAAGTAACTTTGGATGGGACTTATCCATTTTTTGATATTTAGAACGATCAATAATGTATAGATGCTTCAATTTTCATCATAAAAGTAATGCCTCCGTTAACTCTGTTATTTTAGAAGGTGAATGCTAAGGAAATAGCTTTTTCTCAACCATATTACACTCTGTCCTCTCTGACTATGACTTGTTGTATTAAGAAACAAGAAGAACACAACCGGTAAAGTATTTTTACCTATAGCTTGTTCCCATTCATAAGTGTTTGTGAAGTCTTTCACTTTGGATATAAATATCTAAATATTTGACTAGTTTCTATTCAGATATGTATCTCTTGAACTAATGCTTCGATCTTCTTTAAAGATACACTTTTCTCAATATACTTGTGATTATACTTAACAAGTGACTATAATATACGAGTACGCTTGTAGAATGTACCTTATAAGAGTTTAAACTGATTCTGTTGGATCAAAATATCTATCTGATTATCATATACTATAAATAACATAACAGAAAAGTACAATGAGACGAAACCTTTATTCTTTTTAATACATTGCTCCAATTAGAAATCGGTCGAATGATAACTGTTTATGATCGGCCAAGAAATGACTTCTATTTCTAAGGTATGAGATATCACTGATAGGATCGATAGGTCCTGAGTTCAAATCTCTCAAGGTGAGATCGTGGATGCACACTGTCGAGGAGTCCCACAGTAGGATGAAACGGTCGTTCAAGTGATTCCAGGTTCTTCATGGTAGTCTAGCTTCAATTGACTCATGATCTCAACTATTAAAACTACTATAATATCCACAAAGCCCCCTTCTTATATATATATTCCTGATTCTGTTTACTGAATAATCTTCCTTTCTTTTTCTCAGTCTCTAAGCGATTTTGTTCATATAGAGAACGATTGCATATTAATATCGAAATTGGACAATACACGTTACAAAATCTATTCGTAAGTAAGTAATATGTTCAGCAATGACGACTTGATTCAAACTGATAAGCGACGGATACTTTAGTAGAAAAAGTGTTCAAAATTTCTATTGTGTTAATCATATCACAAACTATAGGGGGGGGGGAATCACTGTTTTCTGTTAAATTTATATTAGAATATGCTATTACATACAATTATATTCTGTAGTATCTGGTTCCATGTTAAACCAACATAAATGGCGTATAACCAATCGTTGGTCACTGGCTACCGTGTGACTTCATCTCCTTATACTGATCTACTTCCTTGTGGATCAGACCTTCAGGTCGAAGGCTATGGGTGTGGCCCCTAAAGAAAACCACCTGCTTCAGTTTGAGCACCCCGGCAGTATCACATCCTTCACACATATCAAATGAGATTTGTGTGGCGCATATGTATTTGATGCGTCCTTGTACCAATATCTATGTGTTAAAATAAATAAATAAATCTATCCATCTGTAGCTTATTTAAGTCTGACTATAAGTATTGAATCACACTTTATGGAATTAAGTTAGCTCAATCACCTTTTCTGCTACGCTTCGTTTTCTCTAGCTCATTTATCTAATCGTCTGTTTGGATCAAAGAGCATACGAAATATGCGTATTCAAAATTTATTCGCATATTTATACCCAATGGTAGTTCAGTGAAATGATGATGACTAAAGTATTCAATCTTGATTCAAAGGATTTCAAGTTTGAATACAGGATTATTTGTAAAGGTTTGGACAATCGGAGAGTATCATTAGCCGTTACATAAAACAAAATGCTTGAGTTCGTGGGCTATATTAATAAAAGTTGAGGATTTTACGACAAAGTTCATAAAATGAAAACATTTGACCTGATATGATGCATATACATTACATAGTACACGCACAGGCATAGATATTTCCGGTCTACAGTATACGTTTCATGCATAGACAAAAGTGGACACACTTTATAGTATACACAAAGGTATAGATGAAATTAACCATAGACCATAACCCAGTGACTTTGAAAAATGAATGAATATCAAGTATTCAAATCACTTTTGTCTGGAGTTCGTCTATTGACGATGTATCCATTCACGTTTATACCACAGAGGAGTTTAATGTCGGCCCCTGTGCACTGATTAACCTATATTCTACAACTATTCTCTCTGTTTCTCAACACAATTGATAAACCTTCCTTGAGATAATCTAATGAAGTACCTAAAGGAAAATTCTTTCTTCATCTATACATTTCACTTTTAACTATACGATACACTACTTCTGATAACTTATCAAAGTTTCACATAAGTTCATCAAACAAACTTCTACTATCTCCAGAGTAACACAGTAAGATATCGGTCAATCTTTACCCCCCCCCAGATCAGTATGGACAAAAACCGGTGCTTTCAATGTGATATGGTCACCGTCGGATCAGTATGAACCAATCATAAAATATTCGTAAATAATAGAACATATAAGAATACAGTATACATCAAATAATGAAGTTTGTTGGAAGGAAAAAGTAACTAATAGTACAACACCTAGATGTTGGACATATAACTAAATCATTTACAGTAAATTTCAAATAATCGTACTATGATCTTTTGATTAACACTTTATATGTTACAACTATTGACCAATGTTAATTGTTGCTGTCTTTCATTGTGCTCTTTGTAAGGTAGCTTTGTGTTTGTTGATCTACTGAGTTTTAAGGTGATAGTTTCTTAATACTAAAATATGTATATGTATTCAATTGAAGCGACGACTTAAACTATCTTTACTTACTTTACTTACGCTTAATACTCCTCGTGAAGGAGTATAAGCTGCCCATCAGCACTCGCTATCCAACTCTGTCCTAGTGAAACGACCTTTGCACACGAAATATATTTATCTCAGCATAAAAAAACATCGACAGAATACGATTCATGATAAAAACACAATCAGAAGTCAGCTTTGAGTATGTGTGTGTGTGTGTGTGTGTAAGAGAGTGAGAGTGAGAGACAGAGTATAATGATCAGTAGTATTCGAAATATTGTACTCACTAGGAATTCCCGAAACAATACAATTTGCACCAGACAGAATTAGATAAACACAAAAACGAACATGTTGTATATGAAATTCGAAATCAGCGGATAATCAAATACAAAAGAATCAAAGAGAATTTAAACAAACAACAAGAACACAATGTTTGAATGCCTATTCATATTCGATAGTGTATGTGATATTCAGATTGAAAAACGGCATTAATGTAATTCCAGTGTAAAAGAACACTGTGCATGAATATTTGTTCATGTATTTTTAATGATATGAATAAGTTGCATACTAAATAAACCTTCATTCATATGAAACTATCTAACATGTAGGCCTAAAACTGAAATGACAAATTTGACAAGAATATTTTAAGTCTACATGCTTAATATGTATGTAGAAGTTAGAAATCACAATGAATAAAAGTAAAACGTTAATTTACATCATCATCATCCAGAGCATTATCATCATCATCCAAGGCATCATCATCATCCAAAGCATCAACATCATCATCCAAGGCATCATCATCATCCAAAGCATCAACATCATCCAAAACATCATCATCATCATCCAAGGCATCATCATCATCCAAAGCATCAACATCATCCAAAACATCATCATCATCATCATCCAAGGCATCATCATCATCCAAAGCATCACCACCATCCAAGGCATCATCATCCAAAACATCATCATCACCCGAAAACTCAAAAGAAACAACGATTTAATGATATGATCCATAATTACAGCATAATAATTCTGAGGTTTCAAATAATCAAGATTTATCGCTTAAGTCGATGTGTTTCTATGGCTTGTTTTTTTGTTCTCTGATCTGAAATTTTACATTGTCATCATTAATTATCATCATAATTAGCTTTTAGGAATTTTTTAAAACTTTTCATTACCGTTAATTTCTATGAAACCACTATATACTTGAATGTGTTCACTACATTTGATTATTTCAAAATGAATACTGGAATGAATGTATCTATAAAAGTCCCACTAATTTAGTAAGAACACATAAGCAGTCAATACTGACGCTTATATTTTTAAGGAGGAGAAGACGAACAGTGTGGCAGCAGCCTCAACAGCAGTAGGTCTCATTATACACAAAGGGAAAAGCAGGACTCTCCGATACAACACAGCATGCAACAATCCAATCACAATTGACGGAAAAGATTTGGAAGATATAAAAACCTTTACATATTTGGGCAGCATCATAGATGAACACGGTGAATCTGATGTAGATGTGAAGGCGCAGATCGGCAAAGTAAGAGCAACGCATCTACAACTGAAGAACATCTGGAATCCAAAACAACTGTCTGTCAACCAACACCAAATTCAGTAATTTCAAGACAAATGTCAAAACAGTTCTACTGTATGAGGCGGAAACTTGAACAACTACGAAAGCTATCATCCAGAAAATACAGGCGTTTATTAACAGTTGTCTATGCAAAATACTTCAGATCCGTTGGCCAGACACTATTAGCAACAACGTACTGTGGGAGAGAACAAACCAGATCCCAGCGGAGGAAGAAATCAGAAAGAAGTGCTGGAAATGGATAGGACACATATTAAAGAAAGCACCCAACTGCGTCGCACGACAAATCCTCACATGGAATCCTTAAGGTCAAAGGAGAAGAAGAAGACCAAAGAACACGTTACGCTGGGAAATGGAGATAGACATGAGATAAATGAACAAGAACTGGATGGAACTAGAAAAGAAGGTGGAGGGCAGAGTGTGTTCGAGAATGCTGGTCGGCGGCCTATGCTCGATTGGAAGTAACAGGTGTAAGTAAGTAAGTAATATTTTTATGGAAAAATGAGTTCGTATAGAGGAAAAAGCATTAAAAAAATAAACATTTTAAGCGATGGTGGCTAACATTGGAATTATTCAGGACACGCGTTTCATCCTGATAGTGACTATCAGGACTCAGTAGCTAAATGAATAACTCCATGGTATTTGAAGCGAACTATACCGGGTTCGAGTCCCGTAATGAACATCAACTCTATGATGTAGATATATCCAATTGACAAGTATAGGATAAAACGCACGTCAAACTGTAATCCATTACCAGTCATCATCCATCTCTGATAATCCGTATAGTATGTGTATATGCCAACAAGAGGACTGATCAGTAAAAGTCTTAAGCATCCATGAGAAGATTCACACAAACAATCATCAATCAACACTTAACATACTTCTTCCTCAACTTGTATTATACATTGGCAAATCATTAATAATGTATTAAAATCACAGCAGTAGTTCATGACATAAATAACATGACCTATCAGTGAGAAAAATAAACAAACAAACAAGACAACTATAAGTTTCTATTACATTCATAACAG
Organism: Schistosoma intercalatum; assembly: GCA_944470365.2. Classification (NCBI taxonomy): domain Eukaryota; kingdom Metazoa; phylum Platyhelminthes; class Trematoda; order Strigeidida; family Schistosomatidae; genus Schistosoma; species Schistosoma intercalatum. The sequence continues at coordinate 365,673 of OX103732.1, read as the reverse complement.
AATCTTCTATTATATACCTTTCAATACTACTCATATCGGTGAATATTGATAGTAGAATATGATACATAATTGTACTAATCTAGAATACATCATCATAGTCAAATTCACCTGTCAACAAAATCTGACAGTCAATCAATAAGTTACCTTAAGTAAATCTAAACAACTCAATATAAGATCAAAATGAAAGACAATCAAGTTGAATAGATCAATAGTAATCATAGTATAGTGATGAATAACAATAAAATTAGAATTCGATATGAATAAAACGAACTCTTAGCCCTTGGTGTTGTTGTTGGTGTTTCTACTTACTTACTCAAGTTATTTCTCATGGAGAAGGAGTATAGGCCGTCTGTTAGCTTTTCTACATCCAACTCTGTCGTGGACAATCTTTACAAGTTGTTTACAACTGTTATTCATCCTATCTATATCTGCTTCCGATTCTCAAATCAGTGTGTTCTTTGGTTTTCCTATTTTCTGTTTTCTTTCAGGATTCAAAGTTAGCGCTTGCTTCGTGATGCAGTTTAATAATTTCCACAATGTATGCCCTATGTACTTTCAACGTCTTTTCCTAATTTACTATTCAGCTGGAAGCTAGTTTGTCCCCTCTCCCACAGAAGGCTGTTGCTAATAGTGTCCGATCAATGGACATTCAGTATCTTAAGTAGACAATTGTTTATAAATACTTGTATCTTTTTAATGATGGTCGCGGTAGTTCTCTAAGTTTCAGCTCCGTATAGTAGAACTGTTTTGACGTTCGTATTGAAAATTGTGACTTTGATATTGGTTGACAGTTGTTTCGAGTTCGATATCTTCTTCAACTATAGGAATGCTGTTGATGCTTTGCAAATCCTTGCCTGCATTAGATCATCCTTGTTCATTTATAATGCTGATCAAGTACGTGAAACTTTTCACCTCTTTCAGAGTTTCTCCGTCAATTGTGATTGGGTCGGTTAATTGTTATAAAACATTGCTATACGACTTGATATGGAAATACAGATAGGCAAAATAAAGGTAACCACTACCACCAATCTTACTCTGTGAGATTTAGTTTTTCCTATAATAGTGAGGATGTACCTTGATGTGAAGTTGCGAACTGAGACGATACATCTACTTAGTGCTTCCTACCTTTGTCTAGTTAAAGTCAGTCTGCAATATGATCTAATCTCAAAGAGAACAATGTTCATAAAACAAACTACAATCAAGTCATTACAGGAAAACATTCTTTTAATCAGAGACATTATATTGAAAGTGTAAAACTATCCACAGTGAATAATTGAATGTACTGGGTGAGAGGAAGCTGAGAAACTAAAGTGTAAACATAAATTTTCAAATGAAAGTTTAATTTATTCTCGGTGGTCGACCTTTGAGTGATGTCAGAGTGACCTTGATAGAGTCTACCTAATAACTAAGAGCAAGTGACGGTTATAAAGCAGTATGAGGAATTGGAATTATGATTTACAGTTGATAATTAGGGTTAGGAATCAAATTTAATGGTTTTAATCACGAACTGAGATCAACTGAAATGCCAAAACTCTATTTAGCTAAGTGAATGGATGAATTTCGCGCCCGAATTCGACACCTGTTATCTTATACGTGATTGGTCCGTCCATAAACTATAGTCTCTCCTTGTTCTCTATTATCTCCATCATTCTCCATATTTAGAAAATATGCAGCATCAGAACCTACGTCAACCACAAAAATCAACAAAAGGATCGCCCTACCACACATAAAAGGCGTATCAGAAGCCGCAACGAGACTGCTGAATACCTTCGGGATAGGTGTGGCACACAAACCGACAAAATCACTACAATCAATCCTATGCAAACCAAAGGATGAAATAACAAAGGAAAACAAATCAAACATCATCTACAAAATAAATTGTACCAACTGCGACAAACACAACATCGGACAAAGTAGACTCCCTCTTCACCTACATAAACATCAATTAGCAGTCAGACGCCATGATACTTCCTCCCTTATATCAATACACGTGGACAACTGCGGACACTCATTCGATTGGAAAAATGTGGAAATCTTGCACAGAGGAAATTCCAAAAACACCAGAGAATTTTTTGCAAGCCTGGCACTCAGGTCAATCAGCAATCAACAAGCATATTGAAATCGATCCAATTTATCAACCAATCAGGAAAATCATGCACAAACATAAGAACAAAAATCAAAACAATCGGAGACACAACCAAAACAAAGAAGTAAACAACGACAAATTTAAGGTCAATAAGAACCAATCAACGTCGAGGTGCACAGAACAAGCTTTGAGACACATATGGAGAAATTCAAACACTTCACTTCTATCTGAAGTTTGTGCTGATGATGTCGTTCAGAAGAACGATGAAAGCTCCACGACCAAACTATCCAACTCAGAGAACAAAACTCCATCAAAATCATCCACCTGAGCTACTAATCTTCTTCACCATCTCATGCATTAGCTGTTTGCTCAATGATAAATTAAAAACAGTCAGTCAGTCAGCTATAACGTAGGACCAGGCACGTAGAGTGCGTACGTCGAAAGCTCCAATGTGTAGTTTGGAGAGAGATTTCAGTAGACCTGGGACAGAGTTTTGAGCACTAGAATCGTTGGCTATGGTGACACTTGAGGAGGAAGCCGAAGGAGGAAGTTTAGGGTTGAAAGTCGATGTAGGAGGAATAATAGGAATTGAAGAGGAAGGTTGATTATGAATACAATGGTCTTGGGTGCTGTTAGAGGTATGAGGGCGGTTATCACTTCCCGGTTGCCCACACCGAGGAAGGGTTGTTCTGGAGGTGCCTGAAAAGGAAATTGGATTAGAGGCGGTCTCAGTGACCTGAGAGCGTGACCGCAGTGCCCAACTGCTTGAGGCCGGTCGCGCACGGCCTTTTTGTGGAAGGTTTTTGACGTGTTAGCTCCGTTCTTCAAAGGGCCTTACCGCCAGAGACGGAAATCCGTGAGGTAAGGTGAGGTCGACCTTTTTTAACCCCACCCCTCCTTGTGGGAAGGCAGCATCGCTGTCATTCTGGTTGTCCGAGGGAAACACCTTACTGCTGTCACACCTCTGTACAGTCAGCAGTACGACTTCGCCTTCGGACCTTGGGTTTGTTGCTTTTAGTCTTACCGCTCTTCAACCGACCTGTCTGACATGGTAGGACCTTGAGGAACGGTTGTTCCAGCCAGTATAGCTCGGTTGCTTCATCACGATAGGCAAGCCCGACCACCACGTCAAGGTAGCAACAACGGTCGGGAAAATTAAAAACAACACCAATTATGTAGAACAATAAAATATTGGTCATGAAATTGTACACATGGATTTATTGATTTGAAAAAAAAACCAACTTATAGTGGAGGTCATATTATATTTATGTTGAACAGCTTAACATTTAACAATAGACTACTTACATCTCAGGTAGAATTGAAGTGTTCTAATTTCTCCATATACGATTCATAGCTTGTCCTGTTGACCTCAATGTTGATTGGTTCTTGTTGACCTTAACCTTATTATTGTTTACTTCTTTATTTTTGGTTGTATCTCCTATTGTTTTGAATTATTTAGTCCTATGTGTCGTGTATGATGTTCCATCCAACTTAGACAATACGACTACCTACGCAACCAAACTTATGTTCACATTTCAAAAATAATTGTTTGCTAGTTGAATTCATGAGTCAATTAAAATTAGATTATCATGAAAAACCTGGAAGTAGTGGACAGTGATTTCATGTGTGAAACCGATAGGTCCTAGGTTCGAATCTCATGAGGCAGGATCATAGATACACACTGCTGAAGAGTCCTACAATAGGATGAAACGGTCATCCAATACTTCCAGATTTTCCATGGTAGTCAATTTTTAGCATCTTATCCTAATGACTTGAGATGAAAATTGATGTTCAATTCGTCATAATCCAAAATAACTTATTCATTGTGAAACTGTATAGATAAACATTTTACTTCAAGTGAAACATTGGCAAAGCAAGGGCCACATTCCTACAATTGAAGAATATATGGAAGTCAAAACAACTTTCAACCAATATCAAAGTCACGATCTTCAATAGCAACATGAAGGCAGTTTTAATATACGGAGCTGAAACTAGGAGAACTACTACAACCACCATCAAGAAGGTACAAGTATTTATAAATGGTTGTCTACACAAGATACTCAACATCCATTGGCCGGATATCATCAGCAACAACCTACTGTGGAAGAGAACAAACCAACTTCTAGCTGAATTAGAAATTAGGAAAAGACGTTGGAAATCGATAGGATATACATTCTGCAAATCATCAGACTGCATCATGAGGCAAGCCCCAACATGGAATCCTGAAGAGTAGTGGAAAAGAGGAAGGCCAAAGAACACATTACGTCGGATAATAGATGTAGATATGAAAAGGATGAATAACAACCGGAAGGAGTTGGAAAGGATTACTTAAGATAAGGTTGGATGGAGAATGCTGGTGAGCAGTCTATTCTCCTTCACGAGGAGTAACAAGCGTAAGTAAGTAAGAAACATATATTGGATAATTCTTCTTATTTTCGAATTATAGCAAATGTGGTGAGATTTATTTTCATTGAAATGCTAGAAGCTGTGGTTGTTTTTTATTTTTGTTAACAAAGATGTTGTTGATAATGAGTGACTACGGATAACTTTCAATCCAATTTCGGCCATGATTTACAAATATTGCTTCAGTTGATTGACACTTTGTAATGATGAGTCTTATCTGTTCGATCAATATCCAGTATGATTCAACATTGTCAAATATCATCATTAAGAATACCAATTTCGATGACCATATCCCTATGCTAAACCAATGATGAATCAAAAAGAACTAGCAGCTTTGAGTCAACTCTGAATATTTATTGATCCTCTGTATAGTAACCCTTTGTCTATCCCAGCCTGTTCAATTCAAAACACAAATATCAGACTCCAATGAGTGAATCTTATATTTCAGACATAATTAGTTTATATACAGACAGACTAGACAGCATCTGTTGAGCCTATGATCTCGAATATTCTATGAACTGTGTTTAAAGATGATAAATTATTGAGTTTCTGATGTACCATTCAAATTGCAATATAGTTCTTTCTGGATATGTGGACCTATGTCAATGTGATAAAACCTTTAGTAGTTGACTTCGTTGCGAAAATTTATAGTCTGAAATCATGGTCTGAATACAGAAAACCCTGATTCCAAACTAAAGGTGCACATGGGCTCCAGTGTCCTGAGGGAACAAATGGCATATGAACCAATTATTGGTCACCGGCTACCATGAGACTGCATCTGCTTACGATGCTCCACTGCCTTGTGGATCAGACCTTCAAGTCGAAGGCCTCGGGTGTGGCCCCCTAAGAAAACCACCGGCTCCGGTTTGGGCACCCGGAGAGTATCACAGCCCTCACACATATGAAATGAGATTTGTGGCTCATATGTATTTGGTGCCTCATGGTACCAATATCTATGTGTTAAAATAAAAATAAAAAATAAAAACATGTTCATTTTATTGACCGATTTAATTAGGTCCCCCCGCCTAAATTCCCTGGTATGGCCGAAAATGAGGAGAGTCAGCTCTCCCTCTCGAAATGCTCTCAGATAACTACGCATATACAGACACTGTCAGGAAATTCCTACTATTATACCTTGTCAATCCCCATCGCTACTGATATGTCTTGCCGTTTGAATGCTACTTCTTATATCTGGTCGTCGTTGATTGTTATGTCGAAACGCTTATCACTTATACTCGGAACGAGGGACCTCTACAATTCCCACGACACGAAAGTAAGAAGACAAGGACTGGTATAAGTGATGATTTATTAACCCCAAAATACGACGATGACGATGACTTTAGTCGAAAATACACTCATTTATATATTGATTGTACATCCATTTTCATGAATAATTAGGATGAAATCATATATATAACAAATCACATCCTGAGCATAGTTCATGTCAATGGAATACAAGAATATCGTATATTATACTGAAGAAAATATCATACGAGTAAAGAAAACAATTACTACAGGGAATGATCCTCATATTGAATTAGAAGGGAAGTAATGTTCAACAAAACTCATAATGAGTAAATCAATCGAAAATGGACTTTTCTTCTCGTCATACCATCTGTTCACTGTCTTCTAGTGGTATTACTGTTGTTCACGAAATTGAGAAGAATAAAATCGAATGTTCGGCTCTTTAATCGGGTTAGTGGATAAGGAGAATTCATCTAAGGGTGTTGGAAAACCCTTATTCTAAAACAATGGTGCACATGAACTCCAAGAATCCTGAAGGAACAAATGGCATATGAACCAATTATTGGTCACCGGCTACCATAGGACTGTATCTCCTGATATGGCTTATGGATTAGACTTTTAAATCGAACGCTTCGGATGTAGCCTCCTAAAGAAAATCACCTATTTCGGTCTCGATACTTGGGCAGTATCACTTTACACACAAATCAAGTGACTTGTGTAGAGCCTATGTATTCAATACCCCTTTATACCCATATTTATGTATTGAAATAAATACATTAAGATAGATTGAAGGAATGATCAATTCTAGTTTGATTAACTTATTTCTTCTAATTACTAGTTTATTATTTAAACGAATTTATCACATCATAATCTGACTCATCTATCACCGTTATTCTAACTGTCAATTGTCAATAATCATTCTGAATAGTTTGATTATGTTTTATACTTCATATATGTCATATATGGATATATATGACACTAGATCTATCATACTATAAACTGAACATTCTCTTCTTAATATAACTAGGTGGAATAAGTATAGTAACTACTAAATAAAACTTAGTGATTCATGTGATATTGTTTTACTTAGTTGACGAGTCCTGAATGGGACGAAACACGCGTCCTAGATTCCATTGCCAGCCATTATCTATGTCTGCTTATAAAACATAGAGATGTTTATAGACTGATCTGTTTACATGTAAATATTCTTTCATTAAGTCAACTGACGATTCACAGTTTATGTATCATTCAAGTTGAATAATGAATTCAAGAATTCGTGAATACTGTGATTACCTACTTGCTTACTTACGCCTGTTACTCCCAATCGAGCATAGGCTGCCGACCAGCATTCTCCAACCCACTCTGTCCTGGGCCTTCTTTTCTATTTCCATCCAATTCTTGTTCATTTATCTCATGTCTATCTCCATTTCCCGGTGTAGTGTGTTCTTTGGTCTTCCTCTTTTCCTTCCAAGTGAGGGCTTGTCTTGTGACGCAGTTGGGTGCTTTCCTCAATATGTGTCCTATCCATTTCCAGCGCTTCTTCCTAATTTCTTCCTCCGCTGGCATCTAGTTTGTTCTCTCCCATAGTAGGTTGTTGCTAATAGTGTCTGGCCAACGGATCTGAAGTATTTTGCATAGACAACTGTTAATAATCACTTGTATCTTCTGAATGATGGCTTTCGTAGATGTCCAAGTTTCTGCCCCATACAGTAGAACTGTCTTGACATTTGTATTGAAAATCCTGACCTTGGTGTTGGTTGACAGACAGTTGTTTTGAGTTGCAGATGTTCCTCAGTTGTAAATATGCTGCTCTTGCTTTTCCGATCCACGCCTTCACATCTGCATCAGACCCACCATGTTCATCAATGATGCTGCCCAAATATGCAAAGGTTTTTACATCTTCCAAATGTTCTCCGTCAATTGTGATTAGATTGGTGCATGCTGTGTTGTATCGGAGCTGTGATTACTGTACTGTAAAGAAACCTAAAAAACATGTTTAAACTGGTTAAATGCAATATGATGTAAAGTATGTTTCATTAAACATTGTCATTATTTGACAATCATTGTATGTATATCTATCTGTTCATATATCTCTAATGAACGAGAACATATGTGAACGTAACCTAATGTCATTGAATACAAAATTACAGAGTACCTTAGTCAAATCTGAGAACCATACAGTAAAAACCTCATTTACGAAATATCAATCGATTGTCTCAGACGTGATTGTTCCTTCGTTTCCACAACAATCATTCTTTGTTCTCGTTTGCTTATCTCTGATCTTCTTAATCTTCTACTGTCAAACATTTCACTTTCGATTGATGATACATACTACTTATATCTACCGATATCTGTTGCATCTACCACATATCTATTTTGATAAGATAGACTATCTAACATGGATATAGTAAAACGTTCAGTCGGATCGAACGCTAACCACATAATCCTCAAAGTTGAACACTAGAAAATTGGGAAAATAGATATTCAACATTGAACGCAGAGAAAAACCCTACGATGGAGAAAGCGGGAAGAAGGAATTCAATTGGTTTGAATGGCATGCCTCAGCCTTGAATGCATGGTCATAATCTTAATCCATATTAAATGTACTGTTCTATCACCAGTCTAAATGTATTCTTCATCATATATTGATTGGTACGATGCGATAAGTTGGTGTAAACAATGATGTGACTTACATGTAAGATCTTATAGATTAGACAGTTACATCATGATAAATCTACAATTTTAGGATTAAGTGTATTATTAGGGCAGTACTAATATGGAAGTAGAGAATGACTGATGTATTAGGCAATGTAATAAATGTATACGTTCCAATAAACGATTATTTTACGTTTGTGGATACTTATCAATCTCGTGTGAGAGTGCTGAACCACTAGACCACTGATACAACCGGTATTCAAAAGTGTTAATATCTAACTTCAACTAATTCACGAAATTGAACGACATATTCACCATTATCAGAAGGGGTTTTGTGGAGATTTTAGAAATTTCACTGATTGAAGTTAGATATTAACACCGTTGGGTGCCGGCCAACTCAGCGGTTTAGTTGGTTAAGCGCCTGGCACGAGACTGATAGGTCCTAGGTTCGAATCTCGCCGGGTCGTGGGTGCGCACTGCTGAGGAGTCCCACGCTAGTACGAAATGGCCGTCCAGGTTTCCCATGGTGGTCTAGCTTCGATTGACTCATGATTTCAATCAGTGAAATATCGACCATTGTCATCATTGAGTGACTATTTCACAACAGACCCGGTTGAAAGAGTTATAAAGAGAAAAATTGACATTGAACTTTCATTCTCGTTTTGTACTCCAATAGCATGACACATTGATTATTTCTCACAAATACACCACTGCACACAACATACTTCTGGTTTTCACATATTAGTTATTTCAACAACCTACTATGGGAGATAACAAACCAGATCCCAGAGCAGGAAGAAGTGCTGGAAGTGGATAGAATACATATTGAGGATAGCACCCAACTGCGTCACAAGGCAAGCCCCTGCATGGAATCTTCAAGGCCAAAGGAAAAGAGAGAGACCAGAGAACACACTACACCGGGAAATGGAGATAGACATGAGAGAAATGAACAAGAATTGGATGGAACTAGAAAAGAAGGTGGAGGACAGAGTGTGTTAGAGAATGCTAGTCGGTGGCCTATGCTCCATTTGGAGTATCAGGCATAAGTAATTAAGTAAGTAAGTCTTTTATTGTCATAACTTGAACATTATTTTGAAACTGATATATATTTCATCCGCCGCATATTGAACTTGCTTTTTTAAGCAGTTTCATGCTATTAGTCTGCCTATAGTATCTCCAGTACCATAATCATACTTATTAAGATACTATAGCACCTATCCTATACTTAAATTTGTTTATATTTTATTATAATGAACCGTTTCCATTAAATTATTTAATAGACAGTGTTATACGACGGTAACAATTTGTATATCATGATGATGTATCATGTATGTTTCATCACATGTTACAGCCTACACACATATTTCTCTTTCTAGCTAAAATGTTGGTTGCTTAAATAGTTCGACAAGTCATTCTCATTCCCATATATATATATATATATATATATATATATATTGTTAGATCTATCGAAGCGTCTATGACACCGGATTGAGATACGCGCAAAACCGAAGTTTTCAAAACAACGATTTGTCTATAATAGTGGTTCTTTATTCAATAATTCACAAAATTTAGTAACAAACCTAAACCTGTGAGGTATCTGGGGCGTTTAAACGCGTCCTTCAAGTATGAAAATAACAAAGGCTTCCTGTCACAGTAACATAAACCATAATTATAACATACGATAGTACAAAAGACAGCTGATAGTTGTGTCTATATTTGACAACAGTTTATAAATAACCGGAACCCAAACGAAGAGCGAAACAATGTGGAAACTGTTGCGTTCAAACAAATGCACAATACTGTGGATTATGATGATAAATACAATAAACGTTAAAGTATATGTGAACATTTAAGATTATTACACTACAACTTGCGTTACAACATGAGTGTAAAAATTGTTGGGAATACAACTGCTTACTGAATGTTAATAAGTAGTATAAGACAATATACAAAAGAGTAGAAAGGGAACGATTGGGAACAATGTAAGACCCCGTTTTACGATGGAGCTAATAAGAAGCCAAATACGAGTTGGGTTGGATGAGTTTATTTCAAGCATTCGTTAGTCTAGACAGAAATTCACAATAAAAAACTGGCAAACTAAACGACACAGGTGAGGTGAGTTAACCAAGTTCGTTCCATGAAATGTGACTTCATATTTATAACCAAACAAAATTAAACTACAGATACGTGTTGAGTAGAATAAGCAACACACATACATAAACTTAAATGAAAAACAATCAAGATTATAAGCTAATCATTAACAATTTGAGAGTGTAACTCAAGAACAATGAATAAATAGGTTTGGTTTGGTATAGCGGGCATTTGGTTTCTGTACGTTCAACTATTTCAAAGGATTAATCTTTCAAAAAAGTCATTCAAAATATGCTGTTACGAGTTTAACTACTTGTAAGTAGTATAATATTTAAAGCGAAAGTTTGAAGCACAGGAAGTTTCTATGTCAATCTCCAAGCAAAGTGGTTCTAAACAAGTTAAGTATTTCATTTTTCATCAGCGATTGTATATATTTGGCATACCATATTGTTCAAACTAACTTCATTATCATCCTAGTAAATAAGATGTCAGTATATTTGAACATGTTCTACTCAAAAACGATTGTTTCAGCAGTCTGACTGTCTTGCCTATTTATACAGTACTACAATCAGTTTATTTGAATTCATGGACAGACTTCTGCTTTCTCTCCTCTGGTATACGATAATTGAATCTCAATGATGGAGATGTACCAACAGAGTTTAATAGAAAATATGCCTTTATTTTATACCAATTTACAAGTCCATAGATTCATTGTGATATTTCGCTACGAAATGGTGTTAGTTACCATAGTGATAATTTGTTCTTAAGGTTGATCTCTTACGTTTTCTTTGTGTTCCATTATATTATACATTTTCTTCATATAACACAATTTGAACATATTTGACATTCAATTGTGGTGTGTGCTACTTATATCGACATAAGTAGAATATAAACGCTAGTCAGGAATAAAATGTCTGGCAGCACATGGTCAAGAAGATCGACGAGGAAAGAATGGGAACAGAAAGCGATTAGTATGGAAATGTAGGAACAATAAAGTCAGAGATGATTGATTGACATTTTGCAAATGAAGGAATTATTGTATAGTTCTCAGATTTTACTAAGATGTTCTTTATTGTTGTATTCACTTACATTCGATTGTCTTCCATTAATGTTATCGTTCACTACTAAATGACTCACGTCCACATATCGGACCATTTTCAATATGAATTAAAAGTAATTCAACTTGTAAATACTTTGTGAAATTGTTTATAGTTTATTTACTTAAACATATAAACATTGGTACAAGGAGGTACTAAATAGATATGCGCCACCTAAATCATTCGATATGTGTGAGGGCTGTGATACTGTCCGGGTGCCCAAACTAAACCAGGTGGTTTTCTTAGGGGGCCACACTCCGAGCCTTTGACCTAGAGCTTTAATCCACAAGGCAGTGGGGTAATTTTAGGAGATGCATTTCCATGACAGCTAGTGACCAACATTATGTTCATACATCATTTGTTCGTTCAGGATCTTGGAGCCCATGTGCACCATTGTTTTGAAATCAGAGTTATGCAAAATCTATTAAATGGATCTTCCATATCCACCAACGTGGTTAAAGCGTCAGACATTCACTTTTCATTCTCTTCATTTCGTAAACAACAATCATGCCACGGGAAGGCAGTGGGTAGAATTTCCCTGTCAGGGGTTGCATGCATGTGGCCACGTGAGAGTATTTCGAGAGGGAGAGCTGACTTTCCCCACTTTCGGCCGTATCAATGCATTTGGGGGCTATGGTAGGTTTTTGTTTGATTGTTTCTCTGAAAAAAACTTTTAGTTACGGAGATTTTAACACATGCCATGCATATGCATAATACTCAATTCTTCTGAAATGGTTCATTCGAAACTGGAAAAAATCTCTTGTCAAGTATATCATTTACTTTGTTTAAAGTGTCTTTTTTCTCAGACAAGAGGATATTTCAAACAAACTTTGATTGTGTTGGTATTAAGTAATCTTTAGTATTTGGTTGAGATCAGGAACCGATTGATGTTAGACCACTATTGAAAATCTGGAAGCACTGGACGACCGTTTCGTCTTATTATGGGACGCCCCAGCAGTGCGCATCCACGACCCCGCTCGCGGGACTAGAACCCATGACCTTTAGTTGCGCGCGCGAACGCTTAACCTACTGGACCACTGAGCCGGCCGGCATCCAATGGATGGTGTTAATGTCTAACCTCAACCAATCCACAAAATTGCGCGACCATCTTCCATTGTACTGAGCGAGACACCTGTTTCTACCCGACATAGATTAGATCCACTGGTCACGGCTTCTTACCAAAATTCCAAGAATTTTCTCACGAAGCTAGTCACTAGTGAGCACATGGTAATTATCAGTTTAGGGGTTGTGAAGGTCTAACATCAATCGATTCATGATATCGATCAAAAACTTAACAATCTCCACAACTCCTAAACTGATAATTTTAAGTAGTTATTTTGTAGATTCATTTTTCTTTAGTTATTATCAAAGCTGTTAAATAAATCTTACAGATAACAAATTTTTTGGTCAAATGTGTTTTTGTGTGTATGAAATGTTTTTTCGAAGTTCGTCATAAAAAGTAATGATCTTCTTTACTTGATTGTTTCAATTAAAACGACTGTTGCTCCCAAATGCTCTGGTATGGATGAGAGTGAGGAAAGTCAGCTCTCCCTCTCGAAATACTCTAACATGGCCACGTGCATACAACCCCTGACAGGGCAGTCCTACTCACTGCCTTCTTGTGACATTACTGTTGTTTACGAAATTGAGAGAGCGAAAAGCGAATATCAAGGAAATACATAAACTCAGTTGATGTTGTTGTTTTACTTGTATCTTCCCATTGTTATTTAGGACTACAATTGATCAATCTCTTATTATTGGCATATGTACATCCTATGTGATCTGCCTCGATATTACCTTCATTCAAAATCATTACCAGCAAAGATAGATAATGGCAAGCGTTAGAATCCAGAACATGCGTTTCGGGCTATATGAGACAATATCACTGTGGAACTCAAACTTAGAGTCAACATCAATTCTGAAATGTAGATACATTCAATAAAACACGCGTCAAACTAGAATCCAACGTTAACCACTAACCATCTTTGCTTATCACATTCCTACTCAAAACAACTGTCAATTACCATCAAAGTCACAATCTTCAGTACAAACGTCAAGACAGTTCTACTATACGGAGCGGGAAATTTGAGAACTACAACAACCATCATCAAGAAGGTACAAGTATTTATAAACAATTGTCTACGAAAGATACTCAACATCCATTGGCCGGATACTATCAGCAACAGTCTACTGTGGAAGAGAACAAACCAACTTCTAACTGAAGAAGAAATTAGGAAAAGACGATAGAAATGGATAGGACATAAATTACGCAAATCATCAGACTGCATCACGAGGCAAGCCTTAATTTGGAATCCTGAAGGGAATCGGAAAAGAGGAAGACCAAAGAACACATCACGTCAGGAAATAGAGGCAGATATGAAAAGGATGAATAACAACTGGAAAGAGCTGGAAAGGACTGCTTGGGACAGGATTGGGTGGAGAATGCTGGTGAGCAGTCTATTCTCCTTCACGAGAAGTAACAGGCGTTAGTAAGTAGTAAGTAATCTTTACTTACAACAAGAATATTTTTCATAATGTTGAATATGTCATTTACATTGTCTCTAATTATTATTTTAATCAACCTAATCTTATTCAATGTAATGATTTATGAAAGAATACTGATTACTAGGTGGGCAACTTATTTCTTCTTCTTTTTTATTTATTTAGAAGAAAACTGTCTTATATTACTCATCTATTTAAGTAGTATCATTTCTTTCCAATTAAAATAAATGACATAAATTCTTAATATTTTATTCATCATTTGAATGATGCCATTACAATAACAACAACAACCCCAACAACAACCTCCACCCCCCAACATTACCCTCACCGTCACCCTTAACTTAATGTAACATTCTATATCTTTACATAGATACTATATATAAGCTAATAATAATTATTATAGACCATAAAATGTATTGAAGTAACGTATTCATTTCAACTATGTATGATTCTTTTGTTTAGTCTTAAAATGTAATGAACTGCTTTAATGATGACAATGACGTTGTTTTTAGTTCATTGATGTCATTGTAATATATTTTGTTACAATTTTATATTTTTGTTCATTATCTATACTACTATGAAACATTTTAGACAAGTAGTAGTAATTGAATAGAAATGGCAGCCCAGTGCTTCCAAGTTTTCCATGGTGATGGTCTACCTTCAATTGACTCATGATCTTAACCATTGAAATATATTTTCAGTATGGGGGTTGTGGAGATACTGATAATTAACATGTGCTCACTAGTGACTGGCTTCGTGAGGGAATTCTCGGAGTTCTAGTGAGAAGTCGTGACCAGTGGAGCCAATCCGTGTCGGGTAGAGACAGGTATCTACCTCAGTACAATGGAAGGTGGTCGCGCAGTTTCGTGGATTGGTTGATGTTAAACACTAACACCATTGGGTGCCCGCTCAGTGGTCTAATGGTTAAGTGCTCAAGCGCGAAGTCAGTAGGTCCTAGGTTCGAATCCTGCGGGGTCCGGGGTCGTGGATGCGCACTGCTGAGGAGTCCCATACTAAGACGAAACGGCCGTCCAGTGCTTCCAGGTTTCCAACGGTGGTCTAACATCAATTAATTCATGATCTCAACCGAAATATATTTTGTTTAAAAGAAGAAGAAGAAGAAGAAGAAAAAAAACGAAACGGAGACATATTTATGTCTGGTTAGGAAGAGAATGTCATTTTAGCCTAAATTGAATTAGTCATTATCGTACTACATAGTGATTATGATCAATGAAAGAGTTATGTAATAATGATAATAATATCATTATTGTATAATCAGTTGATTATGTAATACCATTCAACAATGCATTTTCTATCATTTCATACGATACTACTCATTATCAATTAATATTGACTAATGAGATTGTATGTTTTCTATAAATGTCATCATCATGCTTGATAACTAATGAAATTATAAATCATAATAGAATTTTCACTGGTTGAAATCATGAGTCGATTGAAGCTACACCACCATGGAAAACCTGAAAGCACTGGACGGCCGTTTCGTCTTATTGTGGGACTCCTCAGCAGTGCGCATCAACAACCTCGCCCCCTGCAAGATACGAACTTAAGACCTATTGGTTTTGCGCGTGAGCACTTAACCACTAGACCACTGAGTCAGCATTCAATGGTGACGAAACGGCCGTCCAGTGCTTCCAGGTTTTCCATGGTGGTCTAGCTTCAATTGACTCTTGATTTCAACCAGTGAAATTTCTAAAATCTCCACAAAACCCCTTCTGATCATAATAGAATTATCTAAATAAATTAATTAGATGTGTTGATGAGACTATAAGTTATGGACAATCTTTGAGCGATGCTAGACTGATGTTGAGAGTGTCCACTAAATGAAGTCTATGAACCTGTGTAAGGAATTAGAATTGTGATTTATAGTTGATGTTTAAGGTTAGGATTTAGATTTGAAGGGGGGGGTGGTCATCATGAACGGACATCAGCTATAATGTCAAAGCCTTATTTATCCGAATGGATGAATGAATTTCGCGCCAAAATCTGAGAAGTGTTATCTTATACTTGATTGATTCGTTCATGTGAAGTCGCGAACTGAGACGATACATCTATTTAGTGTTTCCTACCTTTGCTAAGTTAAAGTCAGTCTGCAATATGATCTAATCTTAAAGAGAATAATGTTCATAAAACAGACTACAATCAAGTCTTTACAGGAGAACATTCTTTTAATCAGAGACATTATATTGAAAGTGTAAAACTATCCACAGTGAATAATTGAATGTACTGGGTGAGGGAAAACTGAGAAACTAAAGTGTAAACATAAATTTTCAAATGAAAGTTTATTTTGTTGTCGGTAGTCGATCTTTGATAGTGTCTACCTGATAACTAAGAGCAAATGACAATTATAAAGCAGTATGATGAATTGGAATTATGATTTACAGTTGATGTTTAAGGGTTAGGATGAGGATTTGGTTGATGATGATGCTTTGGATGCTGGTGCTGCTGCTGATGATAATGATGTTGATGCTTTTGATGACGATTTGGATGATGATGATGATTTAAAGTTTCCTCATTATTTTCAGTTTATTTATCATTTTACTTAAAATAAGCATCCTTCTAAGATGTAGAATACCATTGAAACGCCAATTAGATGAACTTTGTGCATTATGTAATTAGTACATAAGATGTTATTAAATTTATCAAGTCGAACAGATATGTTAACGAAAAATCAGCATATAGGCATAGACGGATAGTGGCTAGCAGCGGAATCCAGGACTCGGGTTTCATCCTACCTGGGATTCGTCAGCTGGATGTACCTCGATTTGAGTTGATGTTCACTCTGGGATTCAAACCTAGTACCGTTTGCTTCAAACACCATCGCATTATACACTTAGCTATTGAGTCCTGATAGCCACTTGCTTGTACAATGGGGTTAAGTTTATATTCATTTGGTATTGTTTTACTTGAATCTTCCCATTGATATTTAGGACTGAAATTGATCAGTCTCTTATTGGCATATGTGCATACTGTGTGTATTGCTTCGACATTGCTTTAATTTACAAGCTAAGTGGATAACGCGATGGCATCTGAAGCGAACGTTACTGGGTTCGAATGTCAGAGTGAACATTAACTCTGGGATTCAGGTACATTCTACTGACGAGTCCCAAATAAGATGAAACGCGCATCAAACTGGATTCCACTGCTAGTCACTATCCATCTTTGCTTATAAATATTCTTTGTTTTTTCTTAGATCACTTGAATCATGAATTGAATGATCGTTTATTATAAATATAGTTGGTTTCATGTTACTTGAATGTTGAGTATTGGCCAATGTGATGTTTCTCTTATATTTAGTAATTGAATTCTATCAATCACGTTTTAACCGATATCACTCTTGCAAAATATCAGTCTCTTATCGAATATCTCAATGGTACCGTCCTATACTGAAACTGAGTGATTAGGATTCGAATGCAACAGAAAGTATCAATTCCCTTGAGATATTAAGTACATCTTGTTATTGAGTGTTAATTAGGACAAATTCTAGGTCTACGATGTTCTGACGATGACTTTCAAAACATTTATCTAGTTTTCTTTCATTATTAACTTGAAATCTTGAATCTTTGTGGTTGAATATCTGGCACCACTTGAATCACTAGCATACAGAAATGTTTACTTTTCCTTTAATCAATCTGGCGAGACTATAATTTATGAACGAGCCAATCAGATTTAAGGTAATAGATCTTGAATTTTGGCGCGATATTCATTCATCCACTTGGATCAATGACATTTTGGCATTACAGCTCATGTCATTTAGTGATAAAAACACTAAACCTAATACGTAATCCTAACATACAACTGTAAATCTTAATCTTGATTCCACACCCAGTAGGTACGTGGAAATTATGAACGTCAATGTGACATCGCCCAAAGGTCGTACATAACTTACAGTTTTATCATTATTCCTTTTAGTTGAAACTATAAAGCCTTAACAACGGAATTATCCGTCTAATGCTCTGTAATTTTCACTAGTTCCCCAATAGATATCATTTCATGACAGGAGATCAATTTTAGTTAATCTCTACAAACTACTTAATTAAATATTAATCGCAAGTTTACTAATGATCGATTTCAAGCGAGATTTTCAACATTCTAGTAAAAGGTAATGGCTGATGAATGTTAGTTATATCCGGAATGAAACGTTTAATCTAGTTATTAACTGTTCTATATAGGAAATGAGTTGAAATTGGAAATAACGACCAGTATCGGTCAATTCATTGACCACATGATATCTATACACCTCCGATTATAAGCTTTATTTTGATCTATGGATTAGTATTATTATACGATTTGCCATTCTTGAGTTATACCCAGTCTATCAATTACTATCTTCTACATTCACAGTCACATTTGGCTAAATCTTGTACAAACGTTGTTTTCTATGTTATGTGGTACGACGTGTTCTGTTTTGGTTTGTATATAAACCTAGTATGTTTGAAATAGCATGATTCATATCTCGGAGGTTGAGATTAGTGTCCTGAACGTAATAGACAGTCAAAGCTAGGCAGAAAAAAGGATCGTTGAAGATTCTAAACTGCTCATACTTGTTATATACGTCGTCATTGGTCCGGTCGATAAGCCACTATTCTCTCATTGACGGTATCATTACGTCATATATACATATTAATCGGGTTACAAGGTCATAAGATGTAACACTAATAACAATTTTTCCAACTATTTGATCACAGGTTTGTTATTCAAGTTGAAATTAATCTGCTCAATTCGTGACGTGTTCTACTTATATTGACATAAGTAGTATATAACTCTAGTCAGGAATAGAATGTCTGGCAACAGAAGGTCAAGAAGATCGACGAGGAAAGAATGGGAACAGAAAGCGATTAGTATGGAAATGTAGGAACAATAAAGTTCTCAGATTTTACTAAGATGTTCTGTAATTGTGTGTTCGAACACATTCGATTGTCCCCACTTGTGTTTTCATTCACCAAAATAGTACTAATATCCATAGCACATAAACGTTGATGTGATTTTGATCAAAACTGTTTTTATTATCAGAAGGCGATTTTATGAAGACTTTCTTAATTTAATAGTTGAATTGATGAGTTCAATGAAAATAGACCACCATGAAAAACCTGAAAACACTAGACAGACATTTCGCCGTAGTATGGGATTCCTCAGCAGTGCATATCTACGATTCCACTGAAGAGATTCGAACTCAAGACTTGTTGATTTCATGCAAGCACTACCGTGGAGTCTCATACTACGACCAAAAACGGTTGTCCAAAGCTTCAAGGTTTTCCATGGTGATCTAACTTCAATTATTATAAGCTTTAAGATAAAATACGAATATTCTGTATGAAATTTATGATTATTATTATAATTATTAACCAATTAATTGATCTGCAATGATCGTTTCTTCATTTGTTGATCAAATGGATAAATCAATAGAGATTGATTAGTTAAACTAGAATATCATTGTAATATGGTCGTTGTTCATATAAATAATGACGTTTCACTTCTGGTGAAAATGATGACGGATATTCTGACCATCTGACAGCTCTTTTAAAATCGGTCCAACGTTTTGATTGATAATCAATTGGAGTACCCTAAATGTTAACAACAACAACAACAACAACAGAAGTTACATAATAATACTGACACATCTGTTTTTAGAAAAAAGGACGAAATAATCTGAAAAAAGAGAGGAACTATTTAACACTTCATTATGTTAAGCAAATATGGATAGTAGCTAAGAGTGAAATTCAGTTTGACGCACGTTTCGTCCTATTATAGAACTCGTCCGCTGGATGTACCTGTATC
This sequence comes from Schistosoma intercalatum, assembly GCA_944470365.2. Taxonomy (NCBI): domain Eukaryota; kingdom Metazoa; phylum Platyhelminthes; class Trematoda; order Strigeidida; family Schistosomatidae; genus Schistosoma; species Schistosoma intercalatum. Next base: position 345,795 of record OX103732.1, on the reverse strand, counting down.
TCAGAGTTGATGTTCATTCTGGGACTCGGACCCAGTATCATTCGCTTCAGATGCCATCCCGTTATCTACATAGCTACTGAGTCCTGAATTTCACTGCTAGCCACTATCTATCTTTGCTTAAAATAAAGGTTGTGACTTAAGGCTATATCAAGGCAATTCACATAGAATGCAAATATACCAACAAGAGACTGATCAACTGTAGTCCTAAATAACAATGAGAAGATACAATTAAAACAACATCAAGTGAATTTAAAACTTCATTGTATTAATCATAATCAATTTAGTAACTGTAGGATGACATTCTTCCGTTGATTGTGACCTTGCATGGATTCGGTTACGCTCAGTAACCACACTTGTACTGCTTTGGCACGATCTCGGTATTCTTTCGATACCACGAGATCTCTAAAAAATACATCTCGACTACGGCCATCAACTGCCTTCTGATATTTGGCTTACGGGAGATCTTATAGGTTAACTGGCACATAGTCTTCCTTTAGTGGTGATCATAGTCAACCGCGACTCGACGCCTCACTACAAGTTCATTGAAAGATCCGAATATTCTGATCTCTGTCACTGATTGGAAAATGTTTTGAGTTTTGAACTACATTAAAAAATTTTCAATTCACTTGATGTTGTTTTATATGTATCTTCCCATTGTTATTTCGGACTACAATTGATTAGTAGCTAATTAGATAACGCGATGGTGTTTGAAGCAAACGGTATTGGGTTCGAGTCACCGAGTGATCATCAACTCTGAGATTTAGGTCGATGGTTCCCACTGTTAGCCACTGTCCATCTTTGTTTGAAATACTTTAAAATTTGTACAGGATATTCAGTTTAAATCCATTAATTAAAACTTTTTATCAGTAAGATATTTTCTACATTCTACAAAATATTTGTAACAAAGTCATATTTACATCATAATACAGCCATTACATTGATGAAATAGAGAATATTTATAACTGAACAGAAAGATTTTAGGATTATTATGTTCTCTAAAATGAACAGTTAAGTCATGTAACATGGATTCCATGTCTTGACAACATCGTTAGTAAATACTTCAAAAAGAAGTAAGCTGTCCAAATTTCCGCCCCCTCGCCGAATGAACTATGGAATGATTCTATTGATCTTGAGTCTGACTGGTGTGTGCATAATATATCATATATCTCACTATATTAATATTAAAATAATAACAATCGTTCTTTATCAATTCACAAATGTGACCGTTCAGAATATGAGAGCAGTTCAGTATGTAAGTCCAGTACAAGTTAACACAGTAAAAATTCCACAGGTTGAAATCATGAGTCAGTTGAAGCTAGACCACCATTGAAAACCTGGAAGCACTGGACGGCCGTTTCGTCCCAGTATGGGACTCCTCAGCAGTGCGCGTCAACGAACCCGCCCTCTGCGGGATTCGAACCCAGGGCCTACTGGCTTCGCGCGCGAGCACTTAACCATTAGACCACTGAGCCGGCGTTCAACGGTGCTTCCAGGTTTTCAATGGTGGTCTAGCTTCAATTGACTCATGATTTCAACCTGTGAAATTTACTGGAATCTCCACAAAACATTCTGATAATAATCAACTGCTCACTAGTGACTGACTTCAGGAGAACCTCCTGGAGTTCTAGTGAGAAGCCGTCACCAGTAGAGTTCAACCAGGTCTGTTATGAGATATCAGCTCACTGAAGACAATGGTATATGGTGGCGCAACTTCGTGGATTGGTTGAAGTTCGACATTAACACCATTAAATGCCGGCCGGCTCAGTGGTCTATTGGTTAAGTGCTCGCGCGCGAAGCCAGTAGGTCCTGGGTTCAATTCTCGCAGGGGGCGGGTTCGTGGACGCGCAATGCTGAGGAGTCTCATACTGGGACGAAACGGCCGTCCAATGCTTCCGGGTTTTCATTGGTGGTCTAGCTTCAACTGACTCATGATTTCAATCTGTGAAATTTACTAAAATCTCCACAAAACTCATTCTGACAGTAAAAATTGTCATTTTCGATTGTGTGAAGTATTTCTTGTATACTTTTACAAAGAATCATGATATGGTAGTGCGTAATGACTGATCTAGAAAATGTCCGCAGTAAATTACCTTTGAAAATCATTACGAACATTATTATTATGATCATCACAAAATTGTGTCTACTATCTAGAACTTGGATTTCAACCACTAAGTAACAAATTTTGTTTCTGTTCTACTAACGTCAATTTGGCTAGTTAATTGGTATAATTAGATCATAGACAAACAAAATTGTTCAAAGCTGTTTACGTAAACCTCTACTTGTTAACCCATGAATACATTAAAAAATATTAATTGGTTTAATTTGTATCGTAGATCACCAAGGTAGATGATCTGTGTCTAGTGATTGGAGATCTATTCGAGTTAGTGAGACCGCCACTGTCACCGTATTCATATATCAGTACATATCGGTGAGACTATAGTTTATAGAAGATATCTGAGTGACTCTAAATTCACCTTGAGAATATTAATGAACTTACTTGAGTTAAATAAAGATTATGAAGCAGTTTGAAGAATAAGGACTATAATTCACAATTGATGGTTAAGGTTAGGAATTACATTTAAAGTTTTCATCACGAACTGACATTAGCTAAAATATCAAAACTCTATTTAACCAAATGAATGAATGAATGAATTTTGCGCCAAAACTCATGACCTGTTACCTTAAATCTGATTGATTCATTCATAAATGTTAGTCTCACCGACTTATCTCTTAAATTGTATATTGAACTTTATAAGAACATACAAGAACATTATGTTTAAATGAAATCATTTTCATAGGTTATCATAGGTCTAGATATTTCGATGATTAATGTTATCCTTATTGTATTCGTATAGTATTGCATAATAGTCTGGTTGTTTTAATGATTATGAAATTGACAGGTCCTAGGTTCGAATCTCTAGAATCGGGATCGTGGTAGCGCACTGCCACTGAGGAGTCCTACAATGGGACGAAACGGCATCTCAATGATTCCAAATTTTCCATGATAGTCTAGCTTTACTTGACTCATGATTTCAACTAATAAAATCATTATAATTTCCACAAAAATCCCTTCTGAATAAAAAAAATTAACTAATGAGAAGATGGAAGTTAACTTGAATGTACATTGTCAAGGTGTTTCAAATATGTAAGTTTTCGTTGATCTTAACATCTTCGTAGATCTTTTCGGTTGAATTTACATCGGGGAGCATGAATATAAACATTAAATCATAAAGTGAGTGTTAAATTATACTGTTGAACTTTTGTAAGTATTCTACTATTCTATTATCTATCTACTTAGCCATATATAAATTCATTTACTGGACATTCAGTCACTAATGAGTTCCATAAACTGAAGTAGATTGAATGAGATTTGTAACTACAGGTTAGATACCGGATAATTTATTCAAGTTTATACTCCCGAAAATATGTTTCTTCGACGGGACTACACTATATGGACAAACTAATCCGGTATAAAATAACAGATCTTTGATTTTGAAGCGAAATTCACTCGTCCATTTGTCTAAATAGCGTCTTGACATTTAAGCTAATTACTTGTATAGCGGTTGTGGAGATTATAAAATTTTTGATTGAGATCATGAACCGATTGATGTTAGACGACCTTTGGAAACCTGGAAGCACTAGACTGCCCTTTCGTCCTATTGTGGGACTCCTCAGCAGTGCACATCCACGATCACGCTCGCGGGACTAGAACCCAGGGTCTTCGGTCTTGCGTGCGAACGCTTAACCTACTGGACCACTGAGCCGGCATCCAATGGTGATAATGTCTAACATCAACCAATCTACGAAATCGCGCGACCAATGTCAATTTGTAATGAAAACCTTAAATGTAATTCTTAATCTCAACCATCGACAGTAAATGATAATTCCAATTCCTTATACTGTTTTATAACCGTCATTTAGCCTTAATAAGTAAGTGGATATTCCCAAGGTCCGTTTAGGATCTCTCGAAGATCGTCTATAAATCATAATCACATCGAATAGTAATCAATTAAGAAAGAAGATGATGATGGAGATTACTCTAAGCTGAATTGTAAACTTTTTCAAGTATTACTTTCTTATATCTGAGTAAATCTAATTTCCTTGGAAACTGGCGGCTTGTTCAAACATCTGAGCTACCTGTTACTAACATTGATCTAGATATTTCAACAAGTTATCTGTTTCCTTGTTTGTTTTAATACACATCATTATTGGCTATTCATCGCATAACCTATTCTGATGAGTTTCTCAGAAGTGTACGACCTTTCATTGTACAAGTTACAAAGGGGTCTAATCAAAGACATCATGGCTGGTCGACAATATGCAGCAAAAAGATTGTACATTAATTAGATGTCGATTGATTGGACTGCTAATTTCTAACTGGTAATCACCCAATATGTTATCGTCAAAATCGATCAAGGAATAAGAAATCGGAAACTTATGGAAATACTTTGTGTTGAGAATTCCGTGTTCTACCAAAAATACATGATATTGAATATAGGCAGTTATAGTAACGAAAATGATTAACCATTATAAAACAGCCTTATTTAATAGAGTAATTACCATATAAGCATAATTATCTGTAATCTATCAAATTGTTATAACTTGAGGTCCTGTACCCTTATCAATATATGACGTAATGATACCGTCAAGTAAAGTGATTTATCAACCGGACCGATAACGGATAAAACAAGTACGAGCAGTCTAGAGTGTCTTTCGATCCTTCTTCTTGCCTAGCCCTACCTGTTAAGTACGGAACGCCAATCTCAGCCTATGCAATCTTTTTTCTCTCAAACATATTGGGTTTATATATCAACCAAACAGACCACATCGTATCATAAAATAGAAAACAAAATATATACAAGAACAAATAGTGTATGAATCAATCGTTGGTCACCGGCTACCATTCGGAATACATCTTTTTACGTTGATCCACTACCTTGTGGATCAGACCTTCAGGTCGAAGGCTCTGGATGTGACCCACGAAGAAAATCACCTGCTTCGGTTTGAGCACCCGGGCAGTATCACAGCCTTCACACAGATTAAATGAGGTCTGTGCGGAGCATATCTATTTACTGACTCCTTGTACAGATATCTATAGGTCCAAATCAATCAATCAATAAAAGCTAAAAGTGACTGTGAATGTGAGAGACTGTAATGAATAGTTTGGGCATAACTCAAGAATGGTAAATCGTATCATAATAGTTCATAAATCAAAATAAAGCTTATAATAAGAGGAACATGAATATGCAGATAGTTTAGCTACTTAACCATTATATAATAAATATAAATGTATCGTATTGGACCATAAATAGATCCCAACAGTTACCATTCATTACTCTCATTGGGATATAACATCAATATACTTTTTTTTTCAAATTTCAACTGCTGTTTTAGTAAACATTTTACCTCAAGTGTTTACTTCCTACATTCGGTTATTATATCATATTTACTTTACTAATAACCATATTTGTCTACATAATTATCCCATTGATTAATGACAATGTATTAGATGAATTATTCAATGAATTCTTAGTTGTGATTCAACTGTACACATGAGAAACAAGTTGTTGATATGAAAGAGAAACTCACTCAACTGAAAAAAACTTCCTATTTTTTCATCTTTTGGTATCTTAACGGTGCCTTTTGTAAATGATGTTAGTAGATCTTTCATTTGGTTAAATTTACTTATAATATATTTTAATAACATTCATCTATCGATTACTTTTAAACTAGTGGAAGTACACCACCGACTGCCTCGATGTGAGATGTTCGATGGTATAGGAATAGGTTGGAAGAAAGTTAGGGACGGCCAGATTAAAGCATGACACAAATCCATGAAGTCACTGACAAGTGGACTGAGTTATGTTGGTAGGTGTAGACTACCTGGTTGAGATCCGTGAAACGATGGCAACAGATGGTTAGAGACCTTGAATGACATGTCTGAAAATCGTTTGTAATGGCACAGGTGCATCCACTCTTTGTGTTCTTCCAAAATCTAAACTTCTGAATTGTTCTTGTTCCCTTTTTATCCTTCCGAATTTATTTCACTGAATTATACTTATTGAATAACATCTTCAAACTCTAATCTTTCCGATTACTGCTTATACTTTTACTACCTCTACCACTACGGAATTTGAATCGACAACTGCATCTCTGTTCTAATGTGGTGTGGCAACTCGAACTGATGTACGCACGTACGAAGTTCTACGTTGTTACTGACTGACTGACTAAGTGGAAGAACAGAATAATAGAATATTGTTTCTAGATGGAACATTAAAAAGAGAGATATATAGAAAGTCTACAGTTGGACTATGTACTAATTTCTGTAGTGCTATACCAATAAGATACAAAAGAAACTTGATAAAGATCCTAACTCATCGTACTAGAATGGTTTGCTCAAATGTGACATCGTAACTTTCTTAGTAAGAATGGATACTCGATGACATTCATTAACAAACACATGAATGAGATGAAAAGAAGGACAAAATTACCTACCGTACCGTACCGAAGAAAGTACTATTCTTAAAATTACAATTTCTAAATATTGCTATCAAAGAAATCGTTATTCAAAAGTTAAGAAAGACAGTACAGAAAACATTTACTATAACCCAAATTAAATGCCGTTTTCTACAAGCGCCTCATAAGAAAAACCGTCAATAAAGACAAACTGTTTGAATTCGCCACATACATGTGTATTCATCAATTCAAACTCTCCTGTGGAGCTAGTTATATAGTGAGTACAATTCGGCAATCCCATCATCGCATAGCAGAACACCATCCGTCTTGGTTGAACAAAAGACAGGTAAAAGTGATTTAGAGTTATATTCTCACACACTTGATGGATACAGGTCATCAAGTTGACTTAAATAAAGCTTTTAAGGTTATCCATTATATGTCATTTTAATGGTTGAATTCATGAGTCGATTGAAGCTAGACCATCATGGAAACCCTGGAAGCAGTGGACGGTCGTTTCGTCCTAGTATAGGACTCTTCAGTAGTGCGCATCCACGGTCCCGCACCCCGCGAGATTAGATCCCAGGACCTATCATTCCAGTGCTTCCAGATTCTCCATGGTCGTCTAGTTTCAATTGACTCATGATTTCAATCAGTGAAATTACTAAATTATTGGAGATAGATCGCATTATTCATCAATCTTATTCATAATCAAAATCTTATTCATTCGAATTCTCACATTGTCAATGTATGATTAACACAGTAATTCATAGAGCTTAAGTAGTATTTAAATCATTTTGAAATATAATGACTGATTCGAATGAAAACTATAGTTATATATACCAATAGTATATAATTATGAACTACATAAAGCATTTACAAAGTAGAGATAATAGGCTTTCATTCACACTTATACTGTAAGGGCTAATGAAATTATCCTATTGATTTGAAAGAAGTATCTACAAAGAGGTTTAAACCATTTAAGCCAATGTTCGAATGCTGAACAGTTTTGGTTATTAAAGTACTATTCCATAGATGCATCATAAATAAACAAAAAAGTATGCATTCTGTCTATGAGTAGGTCATATAACTAAACCCCATTGCACAAGCGGGCAGTTATCAGGACTCAATGGCTAAGTGGGAAACACGATGGTGTTTGAAGCGAACGGTATTGGGTTCGAGTCACAGAGTGAACATGAACCCTGAGATACAGATACATCCAGTTAACGAATCTCAAATAGAAAGAAACGTGCGTCAAACTGGATTCCACTCCTAGCCACTATCTATCTTTGCTTAAAATAAAGCTTATGAATTAAGGCTATATCGAGGCGATACACACAGGATGCATATATACCAACAAGAGACTAATCAATTGTAGTCCCAAATAACAATGGGAAGATACAAGTTAAACTATGTTTAATAGGGTAGAGAAAGTTTCATTTAAGCTACTTAATAGTGAGCAAATCATTATAAATTGCATAGACTATGTGTAGAGAATGTTCATCTTTAAGAAATTTAGATCATAATTTCTAAATAACTCAAACTGACCTGTACCCATTACTTTTTGTCATAATGATTTTAAAGAGAACGATTCTAGTGAGAAGTAGTGACCAGTGGAGTTCAAACAGGTCTGTTGTGAGATAGTAACTCACTGAAGACAATGGTGGATGTGTCGCTCAATTTCGTGGATTTGTTGAAGTTAGACATTAACACCTCTGAATGGCGGCCAGCTCAGTGGTCTAGTGGTAAAGCGCCCGCGCGCGAAGTCAATTGGTCCTGGGTTCGGATCTCGCAGGGGGCGAGGTCGTGGATGCGCACTACTGAGGAGTCCCACAATAGGACGAAACAACCGTCCTGTGCTTCCAGGTTTCCAAACATCAATCGGTTCATGATCTCAAGCAATGAAAGATGTTCGCTCATTTCCATGCATTGGTTATAACAAGACATGAACATAGTTTAAATGCCAGCTCAGTGGTCTAGAGGTTAAGCATTCGCATGAAAGACCGAAAGATCTAGGGTCGAATCCTGTGAGCGGAATGATGAATGTACACTACTGAATAATTCCACAATAGGATAAAACGGTTGTTTAGGGATTCTAGGATTTTAATTGTGTTGTAACATCAGTTGGTTCATGATATCAATCAATAACATCATCATCTCCATATCTCCAACAATGATAAAAAGAAAATTCGTTGAGGCAATGAATTCAGGACGATCCACCTTTTGTTATTGTCGTTGTTGTTGTTGTTGTTGTATAGTATAATATATACAAGACTATTGTTTTAGTGATGTCCTGTTCAGTATTTTGTTGTCACTATAATATTAGACATATCGAGTGAACGATACTAATGATCATGGGTTCACTTTATGTGAACACAGTAGAACATAAACCACGACAACAACAACAACAACAAAATTGAATTTCGGATAGATGTTGATCTATAAAGACTAAATTATAGATTGTTTGTTTCTAGCGTGTTCAATTTCAATATGGCACAAATTATATCTGTGAAATATGTCATACATTGGAAAAATGTTTTTTTCCTTCTAAGATAAACTTTCATAGAAACAATAAACAGTAAACAATGTCAAGTCAAAATACAAAAATAACATTTTTCGCAAAAAAATTAAAAAAAATTTTTTTGTTTACTAAATTTCACTGGTAAATACAAATAGAATGATTCAATATAATTATAGAATTAAGTTCTAGCGCGCGAAACCAGTAGATCCTGGGTTCAAATCTCGCAGGAGGCGAGGTCGTGGATGCGCACTACCGAAGAGTCTCACAATGGGACGAAACGGCCATCCATTGTTTCCAGGTTTTACATGGTGGTCTAGCTTCAACTGACTCATGATCTTAAGCATTGAAATTACTATAATATCCACAAAACCCATCTGATATTAATCAAAATATGTGGATATTTTCCGTTTGTTTAGTTAGACATTAACATCGTTGGATACCGGTTCAGTGATCTAGAGGTTAAACGTTAGCACACGAGACCGATAGGTCCTAGGTTCGAATCTCGTGAGAGAGGGATTATAAATGTGCACTGATAAAGAGTCTCATACTAAGACGAAATGACTTTCCAGTATTTCTAGGTTTTATATGATGATCTAGTTTTAATTGACTTATGAATTCTGTTGGGGAATGTTTGATCCCCAGAACTCATATGATAAATACCTTATTATTGTATTCTTGTTTTCTCACCAAAACTGCTCATTTTTCCCATGTGGGAGAATCTTAAACGCTGCTGATTCGTTGTATCTTTTGTAACGATTCCCAAGGACAATTCTATGCTGTATATGTATACGTTGTGATTCTTTTTTTTTGAAGATTTTGACGAAGAACGAAAGATCTAGAAGATCTTATTAGTAAGTAGTTTTCATCACAGATTAATTTCAGTTGGGGCACTACTAAAATTCTTATTGAGCAGTGGATAGATGCTTTGTTTCAGTATCATATTCCTTAGCACTATCCATCCATGTCATTCACAAAAGGTGAACTTGTGACCTTCAATTCTCATAACTAGCTCTCAACCATTACGCCATGAGATAGGCATCTAATGATGTAGACTTCTTACTTCAACAAATGTGGCAAGACAAATCTCTAGTGCCATTGATGAAAACTCTTTTACTGATGACATGGTTAAGTTTCACTGGTCATTTATATTAGAAGAAAACAATTAAAGAATCAAGTTTAACTCATAGAAGTTTTCTAACATATTGTGATATTTACGAATGAATTTTAATTACTTTTTGTAGGGAAACGTACATCCTTAGTGGGTTGTCTAGTTAGAGACTTGTCTCAAACTATGGTTAATGTTTAGAAGGTGATTGATAAATTGATCAAAAACACTCGTTTTGTTATATTTAAGATTTGTTAGATAGATGCGTGTGGATCCAGAGATAGGTATTGGACTTAAGTTTTAGTATGATCAGGAACACTGGAATGTGGGTACATTCACCTGATAAGTAAGAAAAAAAGCATCCAGGATCTCATTACTATCTATAATCCAAATACATTACGTTTATTTGAAGTAAGACTTTCATCCTTATAAAAACGGGTACTAGGTAAGGATGGCAAATCAATTGATGAAGTGGTGAAACTTCATCAGTTGAGATGACTAGGACGCGTGTTACGTATGCTCAAACACCGACTGCCTCGATGTGCGTTGTTTTGTGGTGTAGGAGTAGATTGGAAGAAAGTTAGCGATGGCCAGATCAAAACATGACGCAAATCCATGAAGCCACTGACAAGTGAACTGAGTCATGTTGTTACGTGTAGACTACCTGGTTGCGATCTGCGAGATGATATCAACCGATGGTTAGAGACCTTGAATGACATGGCTCAAAATCGTTTGCAATGACGCAGGTGCATGCACTCTTCGTGTTCTTCTAATTGAAGCTAGACTACCATGGAGAACCTGGAAGCACTGAACCGCCATTTCGCCCTACTGTGGAACTCCTTAGCAGTGCGCATCAACGATCCTGTCTCACGAGATTCAAACCATGGACATTTAGAATGATTGTAAACTGTTCACGTTGTACTATCAAAGTTTAACGAACTTATAAAAAAGTAATCCTGTAATTAGTCATGGTATTTTGATATAAGTTAGATGGGTCATCCATTATAGTCATACGATGTACATATAGGTTGTTTGTTTTCAATTATGGATATACTACTAATCAATTGAGTGATGCAATACCGAATAGTAAACTGATGATGGCCCAGGATAGAGTGGGATGGAGAATGTTGGTCAGCGGCCTATGCTCCATTCTGACCATTATATATATTCCATAAGAGGTCTGCTCAAAATATCAAAATATTTGAAGCGAACGGTATTGGGTTCGAGTCACAGAGTGAACATGAACTCTGAGATACAGATACATCCAGTTAACGAATCTCAAATAGAAAGAAACGTGCATCAAACTGGATTCCACTCCTAGCCACTATCTATCTTTGCTTAAAATAAAGCTTATGAATTAAGGCTATATCGAGGCGATACACACAGGATGCATATATACCAACAAGAGACTAATCAATTGCAGTCTTTAATAACAATGAGAAGAGACAAGTTAAACAACACTAAGTGAATGAAGACATCAGTTTCAAATATATAAACCTACTATTATCAATTTTCCGATTCTTAATTTATTCAAATGTATTTGGCAGTATTTATTTAGGGGGGGGGGGCAGGAAGCACAAAGCATTAATTTACAGTTTCCGTATTAAAACTCAAATAAATCCAGCTGATGAGTTCATACATACATTTGGACGAAACATACATCTTGGATCCTACTATTAATCATAATCTTTCTATATCATTTCTTAGTTGTAGTTTTACATTGAATCAACTGGGGAGGGGGAGGTATATATAGTTTGATTAGTTTGCTTATATACTTAGAAACGAAAACAAACAACAAAAAAGAACAATTCAATGTTCAATATAAATCAGAATTATAACTATATTGGGTGCTAATAATGAATTGATCAATAATACTGTTACACAGAGACTATTCATTAGAGATAATTTGTAAACTTACCTCTGGTATAACGACTCCTTGTACAGAAATAATTAATAAATAACTGAATAATAACAATGAAATAATTTTTGCCAAGTTGAACGATCTCATCTTCATCATCGTCATCGTCATCGTCATTATCATCATCATCATCATCATGAATGAGGAAAGAGTTATCTATGAAGAACAAACTTCATTCCTATTCAACATTTTATCCTATTCCTATGTAAACTGTCCTATATCTTTATTGGTTATAACAGATGAAAACAAACAAACATTGATTGTGATTGAGTAAAACTGTGTTACATAGATATTACTTTATGTAGGTAAGTAGGTAGGTAGGTAGGGAGGGAGCGAGGGAGGGAGAATAATGTTTTTCTCTCCTCAAACATATTTAACCAATCCAAAGTAAAACCATTTTAATATCTTCCTCATTAAAACTGATGAAATGTATCATAACTCATTTCATAGATGAAGTCTATGTAAAATAAAATGAACAACTAGAACTATGAAAAACCTTGAAACACTGAACATCTATTTCGTCCTGTTGTGAGACTCCTCAGCAATGTGTATCCATGATCCCGTTTGCGAGATTCGAACCTAGGATCTATCGGTCTTGCGCGAACGCTCAAACTCTTAATCACTGATTTGGTATCCAGCGGTGTTAATGATGTCTAACTTCAACCAATCCATAAATTTTATTTAAAAGAATTGGAAACGTATAAAGTTGTATGTGTTTTTCACTGTTCAATATGTATCATCAGTTATGTAAATGATACCTAAGTTATGTTACTTAAAATTGAATAAGAGATCGTATTATTGTTACATCATCAGTAGTAGGAAATGTTAGGGGCGGTCAAACGAAAACGGCATTAGTCGTTAAAGTCACTAACTTCTGCTGTGAGCGATGTTGGTAGATGCAGACTACATGATTGTGGTCTACGTGACTATCGTAACCAACGGTTAGAGACTATGGGTGACATGGCTCAGAATCGATCACAATGGCGTCGGTGTATACACTCTCTGTCTTCCCTTAAACTATGAGATTAAAATCACTACATATCTTTCTTTCTACCAACCAACTAATTCTTTATTTCTATACTGTATACTTATATACAATGTTTCTTTTATATAACACTACATCCATTGAATTAAATACTTCTATGAATTCGGTGTTCATCTTACTGTGCTAATGAGGTATGGCAACTTGGACCAATACCTAAATGTGCCTGGTCATACGTTTTAAATGACTGACTAACTCAGTAATAAGAAATTAAATTTCCACTCTAATTGGGAGATAGCGGTTGTCTTGATATCTCTACAAGTTGAAATTGGTACTGGTACTTATAAGTTCCTATTTCTTAAATTAAACTATACAAACTTCATATGTACAAATTATATTCAAGTCTAACCGTAACATAATGGTCATAATGGAATAAAGGATTACAAGTATAAGAAACTAATTGTAAAGGTTCAGAACAAACAACGGAATATCGAAGTCTGTGAAATATTACCATATTATCCCAATACACATAAATTAAAAATTTGGAAAAGAGATTTCACTTTAAAGTTGGAACAATTTTCCTCAAACTATACTTGGAATCAATTCAATACTATACCAATGCTGACAACAACAATTTGTGCCTCCTGGTGATCGAGTGGATTATGAAGACGTCAACGTCTATGGGGAAGCATGGGATACAGTGGACAGCTAGGATGCAGCTACACGACCTAGACTTCGCAGGTGATCTGATTCTTCTATCGCACACGCAAAAATAAATGCAGGAGAAGACCATCAGTGTAGCAGTAACCTTAGCAGCAGTAGGTCTAAACATACACAAAGGGAAAAGCAAGATTCTCCGATAGAACACATCATTCAACGGTCGAATCACACTTGACAAAGAAGATTTGGAAGATGTAAAAAACTTTACATATTTGGGCAGCATCATTGATGAACATGGTGGATCTGATGCAGATGTGAAGGCGTGGATCAGAAAAGCAAGAGCAGCACATCTACAACTGATGAACATCTGGAACTCAAAACAACTGTCTGTCAACCAACACCAAGGTCAGGATTTTCAATACAAATTTCAAAACCTACTATGGGAGAGAACAAACCAGATCCCAGCGGATGAAGAAATCAAGAAGAAGCGCTGGAAGTGAATAGGACACATATTGAAGAAAACACCCAACTGCGTCACAAGACAAGCTCTTACATGGAATCTTCAAGGCCAAAGGAAAAGAGGAAGACTAAAGAACACATTACGCTGAGAAATGGAGATAGACATAAGAAAAATGAACAAGAATTGGATAGAACTAGAAAAGAAGGCTCAGGACAGAGTGGGTAGAAGAATGCTGGTCAGCGGCCTATGCTTCATTGGGAGTAAGAGGCGTAAAAAGTTAAGTATGTAAGACAACAACATTTATATCACAGTTCAGTAGTTGAATCTAGGGACAAATTAATTAGATTAGTGTTATAATCGACCCCGATGATAACAATGTCATAATGATAGTTTAATTTTCTACCTTATTACTAGATTATTATTTTTATTATCTTTATTCATTATTATATTTTTCGTACAATATAGAATTCTCAACACAAAGTATTTCAACAAGTTTCTCATTTGTTATTTCTTGGTCGATTCTGACGATTACATATTGAGTAATCGCCAGTTAGATGTGAGTAGTCCAGCCAATCGACATCTACACGATGTAGATTCTTTTCGCTGCATATTACCAGTAACCACAATATCTCTGATTAGGCCCTATTATAACTTGTGCAATAAAAGGTTGTACACATCTGAGAAACTCATCTGAATTAGTTTATGCAATGAATAACCAATAATGATGTGTATTAAAACAAACAAACATCAGAATTAGATAACGTGTTGACATATTGAGATCAATGGTAGAAACAAGTAGCTCAGATGTTCAAACAGGTCGTTACAAACATTTGTTATAACTCATTCATTACTAATATAACTCTAGCAAAATAACATTCACTTGGATATTTTAGTTATGTACTCAGGAGTGTAGACTGATTAAAAATCTTTTAGTCGGTATTTCGTTAAACTTCACTATGACATAGACATTCGATGAGGATTGCGTATGACCATGTATGTGGATGTGTGTAGATCTGTTGTCTATTGTCTGGTTATCAATATAAAAGATATTGAATATCACAAATAGACAGAAGTTAGAGATGCTCATTAAAAATTAAGGACATTGGAACATGTTTCATCTTAGTATTGAGCTGCTAAACAGTTTTGAGCATCCAAACCAGTTACTTAAAAAAAATTTCATCAGAACATTTTATTCTTAAACGATGTTATAATCTTACTTTTGAAATTATTTTTTAACTTACTTATTTACTTATGCCTACTACTCCTCGTGGAGGAGAATAGGCCGCCAACCAGCATTCTTCATTCAATCCTGTCTAAAGTAATCCTTTCCAACTCTTTCCAGTTGTTATTCATCCTTTTCATATCTGATTCTATATCCCGATGTAATGTGTTCTTTCGTCTTCCTCTTTTCCAACTCCCTTCAGGATTCCATGTTGAGGCTTGCCTCATGGTGTAGTTTGATGATTTGCGTAATGTATGTCTTATCCATTTCCATCGTCTTTTCCTAATTTACTCTTCAATGGTATCAGGTCAATGGATGTTGAATATCTTGCATAAACAACTATTTCTAAATACTTGCACCTTCTTGATAATGTTTAAAGTAGTTCTCGAAGTTTAAGCTCTGTACAATAGAACTATCTTGATATTCGTATTGAAGATTGTGATTTTATTATTAATTAACAGTTGTCTTGAGTTCCATATATTCTTCAATTGATTTGCCAATCTTCGCCTTTGATGTCTGTATTTGATCCTTCTTATTTATCGATGATGTTTTTAAGCTATGTTAATATTCTCAATCTATTAAAATCGTTTACATTCGATATGAAACCTGAAAGTTAGGTGTATAAAACTGAAGCCAAATCTTTTTGTAAGCAGTGATGGATAGTGGCTAGCAGTGGAATCCAGGACACGCGTTTCATCCTATTTGAGACTCGTCAACTGGATGTACCTGTATCTCAGAGTGGATATTCACTCTGAGACTCGAACCCAGTACCATTCGCTTCAGATGCCATTGCAGTTTTAAACCTCAATAGGAAGATACAAGCTAAACAATACTAAGTGAAGCCAAATCTGTTTGTTTATCCACTAAGAAAGGATAATAAATAATTCCTTGTAAGATTTCCTTTTCTTTTTTCATTTCTCCTCATTTGTTTATATAAATGAATAGGTTTATAGGTTCAAGTATATACTTGGTTAAGTTCAAGCTGGGATTATATAAGAATAAAAATTAATCATGATACTTATGATTTAATAAGTCTCTTTAAGAAGAATATAACTTGCTATCAATCTATGTATCTTATTTCTTCAATCAAAGTCCGTAAGTAACTATAATAGAGATAATATAAACAATTAATCAGTTCGTTATTTCAACGTTTTATGGATGTACAAAGTGACTAAATATGTATTGAAGTATTAAATTCCAGGTAAAGGAGTCAATGTAGTTGTATAATTTTGGGTAACTGGATTATTTATAGTATTTAATAAGTAACTAACTAACTTGAAATGAAGTAGAAGACTTTGGGTTTGAATCTTATGAGGTGAGATCATAAATGTGCACTAGTGAGGAGACATACAATAGAATGAAACGGACGTCTAATGATTCCAGGTTTTCAATGGTAGTCTAGCATCACGCGGTTCATGATCACAATCAGAATATTCTGTATTTCAACAGTTCAAATCATGAGTCAATTGAAGCTAGACCACCATGGAAAGCCTGGAAACACTGGACGGCTATTTCGTTCTATTGTGGGACTCCTCAGTGACAGTGCGCCCCCGGCGGGATTCGAGCTCAGGACCTGTCAGTCTCGCGCAAGGCGCTTAGCCAACTGTTTTTAGTAGTGTAAATAGGTGTAAAACATTTTAAGTGAGATCTATATGATGGTATAAGTTAAGTGTTAGAGATCTTCTAGAACTGTCAAATTGTTACAGAGTTTGAGTATTTTTACAATTGCTCAAAAGGATAAGTTTTTTTTTATATTGAGTTTGATAAACTTGAATTAATAATGTATACTACTTATTACGATCGTAATCCATGTAACACAATTCATTTAAAACAGTGATGATCAGTCGATATAACTCGGCTCAGCTTTGGTTATTTTAAGCGCTCATCAGTCAGACATAATTCGCAGTTGAATGTATATGCAAGTTTACAATGACGTATGTATCGCTATTTCATAGAAGTGAACTATTTGAAGCTTACCTAAGTAATTTAATTGGATGAGGATTTGTAAGAATACGATTTTCTATATTTACTTAACTAATATTTGAAGTTTTGGACATTGTTCCCTTTATATCATTATGCATGGTCAGTGAATAGTAAAGTTCGTAATGTTAAGAAAATTTCACTTAATTCAAGATACTACTTATATTTTGTAGTGGAATAAACTTAACAATATCCACAACCCATAAAGTGATAATTACTATGTGCTCACTAGTGACTAGCTTCGTGACGGAATTTTTGGAGTTCTGGTGAGAAGCCGTGAC
The DNA here is from genome assembly GCA_944470365.2 of Schistosoma intercalatum. Lineage (NCBI taxonomy): Eukaryota > Metazoa > Platyhelminthes > Trematoda > Strigeidida > Schistosomatidae > Schistosoma > Schistosoma intercalatum. The sequence goes on along the minus strand of OX103732.1, from coordinate 328,213 downwards.
CAGTGAAACTAATATGTGTCGGGTAGAAACAGGTGTCTACCTCAGTACAATGGAAGATGGGCGCGCAACTTCGTGGATTGGTTGAAGTTAGACATTAACACCATCCATTGGATGCCGGCTGGCTCAGTGGTCCAGTAGTTTAAGCGTCCACGCGCGAGACTGAAAGCCCTGTGTTCGAATCCCACGAGGCGGGGTCGTGGGTGCGCACTGTCACTGAGGAGTCCCACAATAGGACGAAACGGCCGTCCAGTGCTTCCAGGTTTTTAATAGTGGTTTAACATCAATCGGTTCATGATCTCAATCAAAAAAATAATAAATTAGTTATTTTACCAATCAGAGACTGCATGACATTCATCAGTTACATAACGTTGTAATATGAATAATTAACCATTAAAACCCTGTATTCCATTTCTGAGTATCAATGCTACTTATAGATTATTCATGTACATTATCATATTATTAAAACTATTCGGTATGGTCTTTGTTTTTTCAAAGATTTCATTTTTAATTTATATTATATTAGTTGAAATAGTAAATTTTTAAAATATCTTAAGAGTTATATCGAAGCGCTTAAAGCTTAACAAAGACTTGTTGCGTGCAATGCTGGTATCGGTTTCAGTATAAGGTTGTGGAAATTATTAAGTTTTTCGATTAAGACCATGAATCGATTGGTTAGACCACCATTGAAAATCTGGAATCACTAAACGGCCATCTCATCCTACTGTGGGACTATTCAGTAGTGTGCATCCATGATTCCGCTTGCGGGATTTGAACCTAAGGCCTTCGTTCTTGCGTGCGAATGCTTAACCTGTAGATCACTGAGCCAGTATCCAACGATGTTAATGTCTTACTACAACCAATGCACGAAAATGAGCGACCATCTTCCATTGTACTGAGGTAGATACCTGTCTCTACATGACATAGACTAGCTCCACTGGTCATGGCTTCTCGTTAAAACTCTGAGAATTCCGTCACGAAGCTAGTCACTAGTGAGCACATGGGTTCAAATGCCGCAAGCGGACTGCCGAGGAGTCACACAATAAGACGAAATAGCCGTTCAGTGCTTCTAGTATCGTTTGCCCATTTAAAAAATACAGTCAGTCTGTAGGCTATAATACAAGGTGATACTATAAGATAATATTTTTGTAGTAAATGAAGTTGCCTCTTTAAAGCAAAATTATTTAAAAGGTGTACAGCTGTAAATACATCTTATTCAAGTAATCTTTCTAAAGACTATTCTTAATAAATAACTTTCATGAGTAACCGATAACATGTAGATATTATCCATGCTTTGTTTGATTACTGGCACAGGGTAAGGAATTACAGTTAATATAGTATTGTGGAGATTATTCTCTTGGGATTTTGTATTTTGTGTTGACTGTATACAGACAATCATTGAAAAATGAAGTACGTTGAAATGTTTTTTCTAGCCCAGTGAATCTGATTTTATTTGTTTTAACACATAAATATTGGTAAAAGAGGACACCAAATATATATGCACCATACAATTCTCATTTTATTTGTGTGAGGGCTGTGATACTGCTCGGGTGCTCAAACCGAAGCAGGTGGTTTTCTTTAGGGGCCACACCCATAGCATTCAACCTGAAGGTCTGATCCGCAAGGCAGTGGAGCAACATCAGGAGATGCAGTCCCATGGTAGCCGGTGACCGACGATTGGTTCATACGCTATTTGTTCCCGCAGGATACTGGAGCCCATGTGCACCATTGGTTTTGAATCCGGTTAAAGCACCGGACATTCGCTTTTCTTCCTCTCATTTTCGTAAACAACAGTAATGCAAGGCGTGACCATGTGAGAGCATTTGGAGAAGGAGAGCGGACTCTCCCCATTCTCGGACGTATCAAGGCATTTGGGGGCAAATGAATCTGAGCTTTATTTCTGATGGAGTCATGGGTGAATACTACTAAACAATCACAGTCAGATAGAAAGATTAGGAATTTCAAATTCTATTGGTCAGACAACTATTTACTAAATGTGGAATATTTGAAGGATCAGTAAAAATACTCTTTAAATAACATCTCCAAACCCTAATCTTTCCGATTACTGCTTATACTCTTACCACCTATACCACTATGGGATTTGAATCGACAACTGTATCTCTGTGCTAATGTAGTGTAGCAACTCAAACTGATGTATGTACGTACGAAGTTCTACGTTGTTACTGACTGACTGAACTTTAAACTATTCATTTGTATAGTTACTAAAATCGAATCTTGAAGTAACATTCTGACAGAAATAGTATCTTCATATCATAAGAATCTGTTCCAATCGACTAGAATCAACAATCAGGGTACAGAACAATAAACGATAATCCTTTTAAGATTTCACAAGACTAGTATACCCTATTTCTAAATGATGAAACAATGTTAGATTAGACTAACCATAGCAACTAAATATCTTGTATTTAACACATACAATGAAAATGATTTATTTGAATACAGGTTATAAGAATTAAAATAGGTTAATAGGCATTATAACAATTATATTGGAATGAATGGAATCACATACGTAATGTATACGTAGCGGAAGGTAAGGGCGGGGGGGGGGTAATTTCAATTCTATCATTGAATTATCTTTTCTCTCAGTTATTTGTTATTCTCTTTTCTCTCTTCTTGATTGTTTTGTACAAGAGAAAGTGTAGGATGACAACAACAACAACAACAAAAAACACACAAAAGAGAACAGAATAAATAAAGGATCGAAATGATGGGACCGAGATTTTTAAAAAAAACACAACAACACATGGAAGTAGAAAGGTAGACCTCATGGAAAACACAAAAAGTAGACAGTGACACAAAGAAAACTATAAAACATTACAACTTCAATGAAATCTTAATCAAATGGATATAAGTCTTGTTGTCATGTATGTGTATGTGTGCGTGGGTGGGTGGGTAGGTGTTTGTAAATTACAAGAATAACGATTTTTTTTCTTCTTCTTTACATAAGTACGTATTTTATACAGTTTCTAAGTGAAATTTTATTCAGCAGTAATTAAAACTATAAACAACTATGAAGATATATATATATATATTAGACAGTGAGCAAATCATTAACATACATTAATATAAGGATCAAAAGTATTATTGAATTCATTTGCTCAGATCATGGAGTAAATGTTCTCGATCCCCCCCCTCCTCCCCTCTTTATTGATCTTTCCTTATTGATGTACTAATATGAAAGAGAATAAGTCAATTACATTACAAACATGAAAGTAACATTGTTATGATAGAAATAAGAATTTTACAAGCTTAATTGATGATGAATCAATATTTAAAGTGAAACGAATACACAATCTAATCAAAGAAGAAGAAGAAGAAGAAGAAGAAGAAGAAGAAGAAGAAGAAGAAGAAGAAGAAGAAGAAGAAAATCAATCAAGATCACAGAAATATCAATGATCCTTTTTATGATGTAATAAAGGAGAGTTATTGATTTTTCAATCATTTACATTTTGTTTATCATCATCATCATCATCATTATGATTATTATGATTATTGTTAATATGATCATCCGTTTTAAGTGTAGAATCTGATAAAAGAAGTTTAGCCAAATGATAACGTTCAGATGAAGTGAGTACAGTTTGAAATAATGTAGTTAATTCATTCGATGATAATTGTGAACTATGAATAAGGGATCTAAAATAAAACAAAAAGTGTAGAAAGAAAGAAATTTAATAAAAACAAAAAAGATTTATTATGATGAACCTAGTTGTTAGACGGGAGTGTACAAAGACAAATGCCCTGGTATGACCGAGAGTGGGGTGGATCCACCATCCCTCTCGAAATGCTCTAACACAGCCACGCGTATCCAGCCTCTGTCAGGGAAGTCTTACTCATGGCAACAGTGTTGTTTACCAAAATGAGAGGACGAAAAGCGAATGTCCGGCGATTCAACCGGATTCCAAACCAATGGTGCACATGAGCTCCAGTATCCTGAGGGAACAAATGGCGTATGAACCGATCGTCGGTCACCGGCCGCCATGGGACTGCATCTCCTCACGATGTTCCACTGCCTTGTGGGTCAAACCTTTAGGTCAAAGGCTCTGGGTATGGCCACCTAAGAAAACCACCTGTCTCGGTCTGGGCACCCGAGCAGTATCACAGCCCACACACACACAAATATGGTGTGCTGCATATGTATTTGGTGCCCTCTTGTACCAATATTTATGTGTTAAAATAAACAAAAATAAAACAAAGACAAAAAAACAATTAGTTATTATCGAAAGAGATATGCGAAGATTATTTGATTGGACTAACACTTTGGGTGAACAACTACTGAAACTGATGAGAACTACTGAACAAGGTGTTACTGTCTGGCCATCGAGTTAGTATTATCCATTGTATAAGTGATATTGAACTGATGCATAATGCGGTTGAACTTCACTGTTTACGACCATATAAGGCATAATAACACTGAAATGAGACCTATTTAGATAGTTTGGTTTTTGTACAATTTAACCAGTAGGTCAACAAGTACATAAATAAGAAACTGTTGATTCAATAACTCTACTGCCATTGTAACTGTTCTATTCCGATGATCAATGAAGTCATTATTTAAATGCAGTCAGTTAGTCAATCATCTTAAGTTCTACAGTGAAAATTATTTAAATATAATTGATTTGTCAGTAACTTGTATTTGAATTCTTCATAGAGAACACCTATTCTATGGGAATGTAATTTATTTACGGCAAGACTCTAATTTATGGACGAGCCAATCAGAGGCGTTTTAGGGATTTCAAGGTTACAGCGCCAACTTCAGTGCTGAATGCTAACGTACGATCAGTTCACAGAGAATTTTGTACAAAACGTGATAACTGAGTGGCTGTAACAAATAAAACGGCGACAATATAATTTGTGGACGAATCAATCAAGTATAAGATAACAGATCTCGGATTTTAACGCGAAAGCCTTTCATCCATTTGCCTAAATAAATTTCTGGTATTATAGCTCATGTCAGTTCGTGATGGAAACCCTATATATAATTCCTAACTAAGGCAAATTATGACAACTATCGCGAATTGGATAATAAAAGCACCAGTAACACTGGGTGCAGCCAGGTATTACAATATGTATGGATGATTGGAGAGCGTACAGACTCCTACATAGGCTTGGTTATGTGCATCGTGTCGTTAACCACAAGTACCATTTTGTGCAATCAACAACTGGAGTGCACACAATCAATATTGAAACTATATGGTCGAGGCTGAAAGAGTTTTTGAGACTTTATCATGGCTCCAGTGGCCGACTATTCTGTAGACATATGGATTTCTTCCACTGCATGCTTTACGATTTTACAACCTCAGAACCTCTTTCTAACCTTGACGAGTTTTTGAACCACGTATAAGAAGTGTATCCACTTTATTTCCGTGGTTTTGTATAACATATTTTTACTTTATACAGACTGTTTGCTGATTGGCTAATGTTTCTTAAGGTGACTTAAGGTTCGTTCAAAGGTCATCCATACATTAGAGTCTCGTCCTATTTACTTAACAACTAACACAGACACTTTCGATCGGACAAAGTATCGATTATGAATTATTGATCGATTCATTTACAAGTATAAGTGATCATATTTGATTGAATAGTGAATAGTGATCAATAATAGCATATGTGTTAAATCCTTAGTGCAGATCGAATGCTATCGACCAAGTTCAGTCAGTCAGTCAGCTAGAACGCAGGACCAGGCACATGTATGCATCGGTCCAAGTTGCCATACCTCATTAGCATAGCAAGACGAACACCTGATTCATGGTAGTTAACTCAATGGTCGTAATATATAAAAGAAAGATTGTATATAAAGATATAGTACAAGAAGAAAGAATTAGTTCGTAGAAATAAAGATATGAAGCGATTTTAATCTCATGGTTTAAAGACAGAGAGTGTATACACCGACGCCATTCTGATTGATTCTTAGCCATGTCATCCACAGTCTCCAACCATTGGTTACGATAGTCAAGCGGACTCCAACATGGCTCAGACTAGAAGTTAGTGACTTCAAGCACTGATGCCATGTTTTGGTTTGGCCGCATCTAACTTTCTTCCAACCATCTCCAACACCGGTTAGCATTGCACGTCGTGGTAGTTGGTGTTCAGGCATACATATGAGTATCTTCTACTCTTAATAGCCATGTTTCATTGCCGTAAATTAAAACAGAACGAATTGCCGCGCAGTATACTCGTCCTTTTATTGATAGACGGTTAAAAGGACGAGAAACTTGGTCGATAGACCAAGTTACAATATAGTCAACTAGTCTAGGTGACTTGACATTGTGCTAGACGTGGTAGTCAACACAAAAACCTTAGACCCCGGGGTACATTTTGTTGACGGAGTACCCTATAACACAACATTCAGATCTAGAATATCCGTATTGACTACCATCTTCACAAATCAATCATCTTAATATTAAGTATAATCTATAATCATATACAATAATAGATTGAACTTACTGTTTCATATGTTCCATAAAATATACTTGACGTAATTGTTGAATTTTTGTTTGAATAATATTTTTATTAAATAATTGTAAATTAATATTATGATTATTTCTATGGAAATGATTCACTGAAGTAAATGAAAGACAATGAATGAATAGATCTGTAGAATAAAATTCTTCAATTGTTTCAATAGTTGCTAATTCACATAATTCATTACAATTTAATTCATTAGCTAACCAATTACCAATAAGTAAATCATTATTATCCCATATATCATAATCATTTATATTAGAATGAGTATTATTCAATGCTTCAATGAACCATTCTTTTAATAGAGACATTTTATAATCAGTAGGATAGGTGTAACGAATAGCTAACAAAAATAAAAAAAGAGGAAACACATTATTGATTTAAACATATAAATATGATTGGTTGAAATCATAAGTCAATTGAAGCTAGACAACCGTTGGATGTCGGCCAGATCAGTGGTCTAGTTGATTAAGCGCCTGGCGCAAGACGGATAGATCCTGGATTCGATTCTCGACGGAGAACGGGATGGTGGATGCACACTGCTGAGGAGTCCCATGCTAGGACGAAACAGCCATTCAGTGCTTCCAGGTTTTTCATGGTGGTCTAGCTTTATGATTTCAACCAGTGAAATTTGTAAAATCTTCATAAAACCCTTTTCTGATATAAATATTAGTATAAGAAGGCATCAAACATAAATAAATATACGACATATAAATCATTCGATTTATATGAGGGCTGAGATACTACTACTCAGGTACCAAAAACCGAATCAAGTAGTTTTCTTAGGGAGCGACAACATCCAGAGCCTTTGACTTAAAGGTCTAAACCACAAGGTGAAGTGGATGCAGTCCGGTGACCAACGATTGATTGATACGCTATTTGTTCATTCATGATACTGGAGCCTATATATAGCATTGGTTTGGAGGAATCAGGGTTTTCCAACATCCCTAGGTGGACTCTCAATGTCCATCAATCCGGTTAAAGTGTCAGATATCTGTTTTTTTTTGTCTTCTCAATTTCGTACACAACAGTAATGCTGCGAGAAGGTAGGGAGTAGGACTTCCACGGGAGCGAAGCCTTGATCCTCAATCATACATTATTTATATTTTTGCAGACAACACAATATAACAGTCCACAAAACAAAAAATTTTTGTGATTGCATCATCAACTATTAAAAGAAGAGAGCACTTAATGAATGTTTGAACGAAGTCTAAAAAAATCACAACAAAGAGAAACCATTACCCAGTTAGCGATGGAACTTAGAAACCTTCAGTAATAATAAAAGGTTTAATTTAATCAAGCAAATGACAGGCTCTAAAAAGGAAGACACAAGTGAGCTGACTTTAATTGTGAACTAACTAACTAACTAACATCTAGACTATACAAATTCACTAGGTAAGAAGCAAAGTAGGAAATTGTAAATATGTACAACGTTATAAGTTGACCCGTTTGTATAGTGAGATGAAATTGTTAGTAGAAATTCCAGCGTAGCAGAAGTAGTAACTGTGCTAAAGGCACTGGACAAAATTAAGCATTAAAGATACCATTCGAAAAGAAAATACAAATTAGTGAATCGAAAACAATTCATAATGGATTTAGAAACTAAGGCTATTGCAAAAGACAAGGAGTGAATCTACGCGAGACATTCCAAAACATTTGGAGCAGTGCCATTTAGTCTCTACTTAATGGTGACGATAATCCACCGGACCCCCAAAACATACAATAATCATCATTCTATCCACATGACTCAGTCCAACTATCAATGACTTCATGGACTAATGCCATGTCTTAGTCTGGTCGCCCCTAGTTTTCTTCCAACACACTCCTACAAAAGACAGAATCACCCGTCGAAGTGACCAGTGGATCGGCATACGTTATACACGTAGTAACCATCTCAGTCGATAAAGGTTCCTTATCTTGTCAATCGTTTTCCCATCCTTATATGATACTCTGCGTCTAACTTTCAATTGCTAACTTGATGATCCATAAATGCTTCGAAGATACCTATGATCGAATACTAGTAAAATACAAACATCCTGTAGTCTTAATCGTCATTTTTCACAGAGATAAAGTAAAACGGAGAGGACTGATACTCAGTATGCTCATCCTGTGCTCGATAGGTAGGTATCTCCCCTACGCTTAACGTGACGCGAGTTGGCAAAACGCAGCCGCATCTTCTGAATCCGTGCCGAAATGTTATCAAATACCAACCTACCAGATTTCATGAGATCGGTGAAGTGATAAAGGCACTCAATTACTTCTCTCCCTACCATTTGTCCAGGTCTTGACGCATAAAAGTCCTGATAAAGCATCAACTTGTCATTCGGGTTACTTGGAGATGTTGGGTAACTGAAATGTGGCTGAAGGCTAATTGAAGTGTTCCCTAAAGTGTTCTGACCATCGGGCCTATTACCTAGATTGAGAATGAATCATAGTTTCATCTTTTTCCAAGACTATCTAACTTGTTTCCCTGACAAGCCTTAACAGTAGCCTACCGTTACCTATCGTCGCCTCCGTTTGCCATCTCTTCTGTATTCGTTACCTATCAAGATCATTGCACTGAGCTGCCTCCGCTTCTTATGACGACCGAATTTCAGTCAAAATATTGAAGACGGGATAGATAATCTAATCTATTTCAAATCGGATTATTGGTCATGGTGTCAACGTCATTAGTCATTAATACAAATGGCGTTAGACGATGAATCTGTCTAACGGATGAGCCAATAAGTAAGTGGATTAGGAAGAAAAACGGAGTTCTGCATTATAGAAGAACAAGGTTTAGCTTCCATTTTTATCTTGAGTTTCCTCAACCTTGATAAATCAAGGTCCATCTCACATATGGTGATGAGTTCCCCCCCCCTCGTCAAAATATCTCAATAATTTTTACATCATATAAAAGTAACAATTAAAAAGATTCGTAATTCTAAATCATGAAAATGATGCGATCAATTTGATCTTAAACAAGAAATCAAATTTTCAATCATACTGACTGAAAATAATATTAGTATGGGGGTTGTGGAGATTATTAGGTTTTTGATTGAGATCATGAACCGATTGATGTTAGACCACCTTTGGAAACCTGAAGGTACTGGACGACCGTTTCGTCCTGTTGTGGGACTCCTCAACAGTGCACATCCACGATCCCGCTCGCGGGATTCGAACCCAGGGCCTTCGATCTCGCCCGCGAACCCTTAACCTACTGGACCACTGAGCCGGCATTCAATGGTGATAGTGTCTAATATCAACTAATCCACGAAATTGCGCGACCATCTTTCAATAAATCATTGACATACCTAAATTAGGAACTTGTTTAGCAATTATATTAGCAACATCTTCTCTATTGCAAACGGTAGACTTCAAGGTAGTTGTAGAAAGTGAATATCTTCCATCGGAATTATTGGGTAGATCATTAGTTGTAACAGTTTGTGTTAAACTTTCTGAATCAAAACGTATTCTATGATTACTTTCAACACGTAGAAGTTCTGATGAAAAAAAAGAGAAATATTACTAAATACACGAATAATAGAATTTATTGATTGTTTAAAGACAACGACTTCTAACAATTAACATTAGCACATTGAGAGTATTTACTTTTACTTACGCCTGTTACTGCTCGTGAAAGAGCATAGGCCGCTCACCAGCATTCTCCATCCAACCCTGTCCTGGGTACATTGAGAGTATTAATAATACTAATCGTAACGGTTGATAAGGTGTTAAACAACTAGTCAGTCAGCTACAACGTAGGACCAGGCACATATGTGCATCGGTCCAGGTTGCCATACCGCATTAGCACAGCAAGATGAACACCGGATTCACAGCAGTGGTTAGGTCAAAGGTGGTAATATATAAGAGAAAGATTGCATATAGAGATATAGAACAAGAAGAAAGAATTGGTTCGTAGAAAGAAAGATATGAAGCGATTTTAATCTCTTAGTTTAAGGGAAGACAGGGAGTGTATACACCGACGCCATTGTAATCGATTCTGAGCCATGTCACCAAGAGTCTCCAACAACTAGAGATAAAGTTCAATTAGAACTTACAAAAAATGTAGATTAAAAGTAGAACTGTTGCTAAGACGTAAGATGTAATTGAAGATGAAGGATAAGTATATCTATGACAAGCCAACCAACTTCAAACCATGTTGCATTTATGATTTACAATCATTTTATCAAGAAATATCACAGAAGTGTTACTAAACTGTAACTTAGATGGCTTCGAATTTAAACAAACGATATTAATTGTAACACTATAGATTGGATTTGTTTCTTTTTCCGACAAATCATGAAGAAATACTCTTTCACAGAGTGGGCTACCTAGAAGTGACAACTTTCTTTATACGTCTAACAACACTAGAGGTTTTCTTATTTACAATCAAATAACTTCATCAATTCTTAGTATTACTTCTACCACCAGAAACAAATTTTCCCTTACGGCTTCGCAACCAAGAGCCATCGATTCTGATGACTACAGTCCATCTGATGGTATCCACAAATAGTGCTACGATCTACATGTTGGAGATTTTAATGTAAGCGAACAATGTTCCTTAGCTAAAACAATAAGTATATTTCATTGACAATCAATCATACGATATGACTGGAGTCACATCCCGAGTCACTAAAAGACAATCAGAGGGACTAAGTAAAGGAAGCGAAAAGAAACAATCGAAGCGAAATGACACGCGGTGGAGATGGCAGATGAGCCAACTTGATTTAATCAGACGTTAGTCGATATTTACAGGCGAACAAAAATAAATAAGTTACAGACATGTGATGAGTAATATAAGAAATAAACACAAAAACGCTTACATAAAAACAGTCAGGGCTGATAAGTGAATAACTGACAAAGTCAAAATGTGACTCAAAAAGAATGGATAAATTCACCTATCCAGAAGCTAGAATAAGTTATGTGAGTTGACATAGTAACTTGAACGTATATACACATGTGCTAGTGTTCGCGTTAAGTATGACTAACTGACCAACTGAACTATTGGATGATATAAATTTGAATCTTGAGATTAGACGGTGAACGACTAAAAATCTATAGATGTGCTGAATCGACATTTTGGGGATAAACAAAAAATTTGAGTACAAGACTCTATGTCATTTTCCAACTAACTAAAATCATTTCAAGTTAATCCGTTGATCATGAGGGGATGCTGGTGAGATATCACATCACACTATTTAATGATACAATATGGTTGTAAAAAAAAGATTAGTGGAATAAACACTTTGTGGTTAAATAAGAAAATGAAATAAAAGTAGACTTACTACTAACTGATGATTGTTTAGACACCATCTCCTCTTCTTCTTTCAATGAAATCTCTTTACTTTTATTAGTCTCACAATTAAAATTTAAAACTGGCACATTATGATTAGTAGTAGTGTACTTCATATCAATTGGATATTGATCAGAACTATTTGATAATACACCATTGATAAGATTCAATGCGGATAATTCTAATAGACGACGTCTAAGACGTGTATAAAAAAAACTACGACTAGATGACCAATCAACTAATCGATGAACAAGTTTTCTAGCCAATAAACGACCAGGTGTATCATGTAAATCAGCAAATTTGCAAGCCACCTTCATAATGGATCACAAATAGAAAAACATAATGAAAATATGGAAATAACAGGAAAATAAAATAAAAACAAACAAACAAACAATAATAACGTAAATTCACAATTACACAAAAATACCCAACTACGAGACCAACAAGCAGGATTCCGTAAGGATAGATCGTGTACAGACCAAATCGCAACTCTACGGATCATTGTGGAACAATCAATTGAATGAAATTCATTACTCTACATCAACTTCGTTGACTACGAAAAAGCATTTGATAGCGTGGACAGAACAACACTATGAGAGCTTCCTTGATTAAACTGCAAAATCGTGCATGGAGGACAGCTCACAAACTCGTTCGAAGTAAAGATCGGTGTCAGGCAAGGTTGCTTAATCTCACCCTTTTTCTTTCTCCTGGTGATAGACTGGAACATAAAGACGTCAACATCTGAAGGGAAGCACGGCATACAGTGGATATCTAGGATGCAGTTGGACGATCTACACTTCGTAGATGATCTGGCCCTCCTATCCCAAACGCAACAACAAATGCTAGAGAAGACGATCAGTGTAGCAGTAGCTCCAGCAGCAGTAGGTCTCAATATACACGAAGGGAAAAGAAAGATTCTCCGGTACAACACAGAATGCACCAATCTAATCACAGTTGAAGGAGAAGATTTGGAAGATGTAAAAACCTTTACATATTTGGGCAGCATCATTGATGAACACGGCGAATCTGATGCAGACGTGAAGGGGCGGATCAGAAAGGCGAGAGCAGCACATCCACAACTGAAAGACATCTGAAACTCAAAGCAACTGTCTGTCAACCAACACCAAGGTCGGGATTTTCACCACAAATGTCAAAACAGTTCTACTTTATGGGGCGGAAACTTGGACAATTAAGAAAGCAATCATCCAGAAGATACAGGTGTTTATTAACAGTTGTCTACGCAAAATACTTCGGATCCGTTTGCCAGGCACAATCAGCAACAACCTATTGTTGGAGAGAACAAACCAGATTCCAGCGGAGGAAGAAATCAGGAAGAAGCACTGGAAGTGGATAGGACACACAATGAGGAAAGCACCTAACTGTGTCACAAGTCAAGTCCTCCCATGAAATCCTCAAGGCCAAAGGAGAAGAGGAAGACCAAAGAACACATTACACCGAGAAATAGAGATGGACATGGGAAAAATGAGCAAGAATTGGATGGAACTAGAAAAGAAGGCCCAGGACAGAGTGGGTTGGAGAATGCTGCTCGGCGGCCTATGCTCCACTGGGAGTAACAGGAGTAAGTAAGTAAGTATAATTCACTTACTACATGAAAAAAAGAAAGAAGTAAACAGAAAAATGATTACTGTTCCCCTTTCTATAATAATTAATCTTAAACTTAACCTGATTTTACATTTAGGCTAATGTATCTTTATCACTGATTGATTAACTGACTGACTGACTAACCGAATCTTTATCAAATACAATGCAATTGTAAATAGATTATTGAATAATACATGAAAGTATTTTATTGAATGACCCAAAAAGAGAAGAAAAAGCAAAACAGAAAAAAAACATTCAATGAATTAACCTTAGTGTCAAAATCAATTAAAACAACCAACCTTATTACATAATTCCCCCTCCCTCATCCTCCTCCCATCCCCCCCTATATATATCATAAAAGAATAAGTTTATATTGTATAAGTAAGTTTCAGTCTTAATTTACTTTGTTATCTAGGGAAACCCGGTAAGTTTTTAAAAAAAATTCTTTAATGAGTTTTACTATCATCTATCACTGATGGGTTGGTTATCTTGTTATTTATTTTATTGATTTATTTGATCATATTTTCCCAAATTTTTATATTCATTTACAATCATATTATCATTACAATTTTTCTGATACCTTCTTTTTTTTGTTCTTAAGTGTTTACGTTAATTATGGAAAGATCAGAAGATAACCTTCAATGACCTGTAAAACTTAAGCAATATATAACACAATCAGTCAGTTAGTCAGCTACAACGTAGGATCAGGCACATATATGCATCGGGCCAAGTTGCCATACCTCACAATAACACAATAAGATGAACAACGAATTCTTAAAAGTAGTTAATTCAATGTTGGTAGTGATATATAAAACAAAGATTGCATATAAGGATATAGTACAGGAAGAAAGAATAAATTCGTAGAAAAAAAGATATGAAGCGATTTTAATCTCTTAGTTTAAGGGAAGACAGAGAGTGTGTACACCGACGCCACTGTGATCGATTCTGAGCCATGTCAGTAAAAGTCTCTAACCATTGGTTACGATAGTCAAGCAGACCCCAACCAAGTAATCTGCATCTCCCAACATGACTCAAAATAGAAGTTAGTGACTTCAATGACTGATGCCATGTTTTGGTTTGGCCACCCTTAACTTTCTTCCAACCATCCCCAACACCGGTTAGTATTGCACGTCGTGGTAATCGGTGTTCAGGCATACATGTAACACGTGACCCAACCATCTCAGTCGATGAAGATTCACAACCTCATCAACTGATTTACTATCATTCCCTAATACCCTGAGTGTAGCCTCACTATTACTTACCTGGTGATCCCAGCAGACGCCAGTAATATATGTTAGATAGATATAAAATTTATTTCAATGTTTTAAATAAAAGTTACAAGAAATACTTCGATGAAAATTAAAACATTCAAGAAAAAAAACTAACCTGTTGATAAAATGGTAATAGTTCTTGTTGTCTAGATTCTAATGCAGTACGAAGTTGTTGACGATGTTCTTCTATGGAAATATTCAATAATTTTGTACTGTATTCTGGATCATTATTCATTGACAAATTGTTTGTATGCTCATTTAAATGATTTAATTCTTTTAATAATAATTTACATGAATCATCTAATCGATTAATAGTATCAATTAAATCTTTTTGTCGATATTTAATTTCAACTGTACCCTCAGGTTCAAGAACACCAGCTCGTGATGATATTGGATCAGCGTACATTTCCATAAAATCTGGATTAATAGCTGGATCTACTACAACCCAAGCACCACCACGTAATTGTGAATTTGGTGGAAGATAGACAAAAACTGGTTTAGTGTAACGACGTAATGAATCAATAATCATTGAACCAAATTTTAATACCTTAAAAAGTAATATAAATTAATAATGTGTATCAACAGAAATGGAACAAAAAGTACTGATTGAAGAATAGATGAAACCACATAAATGACTGAAATTCTGATTTGGCTTTAGTTTCAAGGAAAAGGTTTTTCAAGTATGATGAATAAATCAGTACGATCATTACAACAACTAATCTCTCTTCATGATTGTCTATATAAAGAAGTAATGAAAATAAGCATTGTCTAGTGTGGTTCATTCATGTAAATTTACATAACTGACTAACGTTAATGAGGAAACTATTGGAGAGTTACTGGACAACTGTTACAACGTATCACAAGATTCTTTGGATGTGGATAACTGAATAGTTCAGTACTACAATAATTAGATGTCTAGTTCACCCCCCCCCTCCAGTTTTTGATGGCTGTCTAACTAACGTCATTTCGTAAGGTGCAACTGTAAATCTTAGTTCGAAAACGCTAACTAATCTCAAATGTTCAGAGCAAATGTAACGCGAATTCTAACTTCATGGGGAATATCATCAAAGTGAAGGAGAATGATTCATTCAACGGAGTTTGTTACCCCGATCTAACCTAAATCCAATGCGTACATATCATGTATAACTTCGTCTAACCAATCAACTCAAACCGCTTAGCTACTGCATTGTTAGAACAGAGAATTCGAAAACAAGGCAAGTCAACAGTTCATATATATTCAAATCAACATTTCTCCTATGACTAATGGAATGTTATGGTACGTTAAATGTTTAAAAATAAAGTTTTGAACCTTATATAAATATCTCGATCATTAATCTTCAATCTACGTAAATCTATATATGTGTTATGTCGCTCATGTAGTTCGTTTGCTATGTACAAGTTTTGTACAATAATACTGAACGAAGGTAAAACAGGTTTCGAACCTACAACTTAACTCCATTAACCGTCAAACACTTAACAAACTTAAAATAATATTATCTAGTTATGAATGTTTGTAATACAGAATACTGGTTGAACAATAATGGAAACAAGCAATCGAAAATATTAAGGAGGGAAATAAATGAGATGATTAAGTGGGGGGGGGAAAGAAAAGGACCTCAAAGAGCACTAACAAGTTAATGCGCATAACAATACATCTATTAGAGCATAACAATTATTAAAACAGGCGAAATGAGATATAATCCCATTGGTTGCTACCTTGACGTGGTGGTTGGGCTGGCCTATCGTGATGAGCCAATCGAGCTATACTGGCTGCAACAACCGTTCCTCAACGTCCTACTATGTCAGACAGGTTGGTTGAAGAGCGGTTACACTAAAAGCAACAAATTCAAGGTCCGAAGGCCAGGTCGTACTTCCGACTGTACAACAGAGGTGTGACAACAGTAACATGTTTCCTTCAGACAACCAGAATGACAGCGATGCTGCTTTCCCACAACGAGAGGTGGGGTTAGAAAATGTCGACCCTAAAAATGCACACCTCGCCCCCTTATCACACGGATATCCGTCTCCAGCGATAAGGTCTCAACGAGTACGGAGCTAACACAAAAATTACTCATAAAAAGGTTATGTGTGACCGATCTCAAGCAGTTGTCCCTTGGGCACTGTGGTCACGCTCTCAGGTCACTAAGACCACCTCTAATCCAATTTCTTTTTCAGGTACCTCCAGAAGAACCTTTCCACGGTGTGGGCAACCGAAAAGTGATAACCGCCCTCATACCTCTGACAGCACTCAATACCACTATATTTTAAGAACTTGATTTATGTTTATATACATAAAAACAAGTTACACTGTAATTAATCTGAGCAACTGGTAGATAACAACAACAACAACAACAACAGCAAAAGATGAAATAAAACATAATAAGGTAAACCTAAAATACTATTCAATGAATGTTATTCAATAGAATGAGAGATTTCCTTAAAATCCTCCCTATTACCATCCATAACAATAATCATGTTTGTGAATTATTATTAATAACCCAGCTCCAACCTATTTTTATTTTGCTTTTTTTTACCTTATCAACAACAGAGAACATAGGAAAATAAAACAGGATATTATTACATAATAACACTAAATAAAAATATATAAAACATGAAATAGCAATTAAATTAATTTAAGTGATTACAAAGAGTAATGGAGGTTGAAGATAATAGCGAGAGAGAGAGAGAGAGAAAGACGGTGTGTGTGTGTGGGGGGGCGAATGAGTTGATTACATATGAATTTCCGGAAAATATAGTTTCAGCAATTTAGTTTAAAAACATTCCATGACGATGAGTTTAGATGATATTATGGGGTTTTGTTGAAAATTGACATTATAGTTTGCTGAATTGTTGAAATTCCAAGAGAGCAAGCAGCACTAGAGAAGTATTTCTTTCCTTGGTTTAAGATTTTCATATTGATCTTATGTTAGAATATTCAGTGAAAACAATTCATAGTGATAATTGATTGTTAGTAACTTGTTTGTCTATTCCCTAGTGTTGATCGAAATCTATTGATCAAGTTGAAATGTGGTCTCTAGTCTTAGTAATTAGTCGCACTTTGACTAATCAAGAAAATTCGATCACTACTAAGGGTTAAACAAGTAAGACATTCGTTGCTAATCAACGATCACAAGTGTTAGTCTTAGTACTACGAGATGTCAGTCGCTGTCCAAGATGACGTCACAGACTGTGAGATTAGGTAAGGCGGGTTCGAACCTTACAAGTAATGTCAGTCCTCTGAAAATTGCATGTACGCCTTGATGACTATTGTTACCTAGCTCAAAACAAATATGGAAGGTTTCCAGCCGATTATCTTCAACCAACCATTAGTCGAAGTAACTAACCAACAGACAGTAGTTAAGAATACCAATTAGTTAATAAAACTTTTAAGATTTCGATCAACAAACACTATTTCATTAAGCATTCAAAAATATTATGCTCTTTTATCATATTTATCAACTTATGAATATTCGAACAGAAAATTTTCTTTTTCTCTTCGACTGGAGATTAACAACAGTATATGTATACAATTGCTTCACAAACAGCGTAGTCTATTGAGTTCACATCATTAATAATGTCTGAAAATTCCACACTTTCAAATATGCTAGAATAAAGGATCTTTACAGACTGAAGTCGTTGGGACATGTATTACACATGACCAACCACCGCTAATCTCAACGTGCAGTGACCGCTCGTGAAAATATAAATGCCTCCTTATGATTACAGGTGGTTTACGTAGATCATTAAACTACATAGTTAACCTCATGGAACTGACTAATGGTGCTGAAAGATTATTGGGCAGTATCACGAATCGATCTAGAATTTAGAAATGTAAAGCGTTAGATGCAGATTTAGTGATCGGAAAGTTAATCGATTATCAAGGGACCTGTAGGTTCTGAGTTTGATAACAGGTAGGGTCATAGATGTATACCGATAATTATAATAAATAAGACTCAGTTAGTCAGCTTACTTGGTCATACATATCTTTCATCCCACCAGAAAATCCTCGCCAGTTGGCGAAAATGAATAAAGGTAAATGTTCACGTGACAAGTCAGCAATAGCTTGTGCAGTTTTATACGCTGAATCAGGATACCATACTTGACCAGCTTGATTAACAATTTGTGCTTCAGAGGATAAATTAGCCGGATCAGCAGGTACACGGCAAACAACAGATCTTGTCTCCGCTGTGATAACACCACAGGGGATACCACCTAAACGTGCTCGACCGGTTACAACTCCGGCAGCCCACGATGATAATGTTTCTTGCCATGTTCCCCAGTCGAAAAATCCTGATATCCAATGATCGGTATTTGCATTTTCAAATTGTTGGTCAGATGACGAAGACTGTTTGTTGGAGGACTTACAAAATGCCTCGAAATGAGAACCTGTTTGTAGTAAAAGAAAAAGAGCATGGATACCGCGAACAAGTTTTAGAAAAAAACCAAGGATGGCAAATCAATTGATGAAGTAGTGAAACTTCATCAGTTGAGATGGCTGGGACACGTGTTACGTATGCCCAACCACCGACTACCTCGACGTGCTATGTTCAGTGGTATAGGAGTAGATTGGAAGAAAGCTAGGAGCGGCCAAACCAAAACATGGAACAAGTCCATGAAGTCACTGACAAGTGTACTGAGTCATGTTGGTAGGTGTAGACTATCTGGTTGGGGACCACGAGATGATAGTAACCGATGGTTAGAGTCCCTGAATGACATGGCTCAAAATCGTTTGCAATGGCGCAGGTGCATCCACTCTTTGTGTCCTCCCAAATTCTACTCTTCTGAATTCTTCATGTCCCTTTTTTCCTCTTTCCAAATTTATTTCACTGTATTATACTCTTTAAATAACATCTCCAAACCCTAATCTTCCCGATTACTGCTTATAATCTTACTACCTCTACCACTACGGGATTTGAATCGACAACTGCATCTCTGTGCTAATGTGGTGTGGCAACTCGAACTGATGTACGTACGTACGAAGTTCTACGTTGTTACTGACTGACTGACTGAGCACTTTCTGTAACTTTCACGTTTTACTTGTGGGCGACTGTAACATGTCAGAGCGTAAGTATCATTAAAAGGACTTCATTCTAAGTGTTTAGAGGTATCCACAAATGTCTGCTATCACCATTATGTTAGTGCAATATAGCCTGACATATTTCAAATGAAAACCATGATGATGGTAAAAATTTAGGGAGTGAAATAAAATCTGTGGTGACCATTACATTTTAGTATACAGAATTCATCCTCTAACTGAACGGAAAAAGTGAATAAAAGTACTAGAACTCGTCGAGTAAATGTTTATTTAGTCGATTTTCAGCTACATTATATATGTGAAAGTTAGTGGAATAACCCGAAAACGCCTTAATTGGAATATGTGAAGCTTGGTTCAAATATGAAAAGGATGAATAACAACTGGAAAGAGCTGGAAAGGACTGCTTGGAACACAATTGGATAGAGTGCTAGTGGGTGGCCTATGCTCCTCCATGAGGAGTAACAGGCTTTAGAATAGAATTAAAAAAGCCATTAACTTCGTTAAGAAATAATAACAGATGTAATTCTACGCTTACTTACTCATAATACCAGTGAACATCCATCGAGGATCATCATTTGGTCGATCACGACTAGGTATATATTCAACAATTCTATCAATAGGATCAAATGGTAAATAAAAATCAGTTCGTTTATTCACTTTCGGTTGATGAACTTTTAATTGTGATGAGATTTCAATTTTAGCTAAATTATTTCTATTGAAATTATGTCCTGGTTCAATTTGTACTGGTTTATATAAAACAGAAAATGTTTCATTTGGACGTTGAGGTATATAACTAAGCCATTCAATAGCTAATTGTAAAGCAGAGAGTTCATCTGATGCAACTAAATGAGAGACACCATTAGTTGCCATCACCTAAATATATAAATATAAATGAGGAATTTGAGTGAAAACAAAATCATTTACGATACATTCATAAACTACACCAAGTAAATCGATATTCTTCACAGTTATATAGTTTTTAATCAAATTTAAGTATAGTATCTACATAACATTAACTCTGCCTGGAGCCCCTTTGGGGATACTGCCAGTCTTAAGCCCAGATAAAGAAGGAGGGTTAGACATGAGGTCAGCGACTCCATCTCGTAGAAAACTAACTTGCTGTGAAAACGCTAAGTAAAGTAAAGTAAAGTAAGGATCTACATGACATTACTTCCAAGCAAGACACATAGAAAAACACATCATACATTGTGATGCCTATTTGCTACTAATTATTGAAATTTACTACAGAAAAACACACATGTTGAAGTCATTGTACCATATGCTACGTTATTTTGATCCTTTGTTTTGAAATAGTAGTTATGTTGATATCTGTTTGGAACAAAAATGATCACCAGGCACTTAACTAACAATTGTCGAAACATATTTCATTGTTTATGAAAAATAAACAACTTCATAATGTAATCTGCTAAAAAAATATTGTAGAGCACTACATACCAGACAAAAAATGGCATTGATCAAGGTGACAGTCTGAAAAGTTCATTTGGTCAAGTTTCTGTGTGTGTGAAACTGAGTCATACAAATTCTCATCTTATCTATAACATTAAGAACTCACCCTGGACGTTGAAAAATACCAACTAGCAAGAAATCAAGATTGAGCAAGCCTTCCTACTACTAGTTACCTCCAACTATCTAATACATGAATTAAATAACGCTTAGGAGATTCAAGTTATGAATGTTCAGTACGTATATTATTTTACAGTCAGTTAATTTTCAGAAGACAAATGTTCAAAAAGATGAAAGTATAGTCATCATACAAAGTGATCTTAGTTGATCGAAAGGATGTTGAATCATTGATTAAAGTGTATGACATAAACATTCTTAACATAATTTTATATCTTCAAACATGCCTGTTCCTTGTTGCTACCATGACGTGGTCGTCGGGCTTGCCTATCCTGATGAAGCAAACGAGCTATACTGGCTGCAACAATCGTTCCTCAACGTCCTGCTATGTCAGACAGGTCGGTTGAAGAGCGGTTACACTAAAAGCAACAAACTCAAGGTCCGAAGGCCAAGTCATACTGCTAACTGTACAACAGAGGTGTGAGAACAGTAAGATGTTTCCTTCAGGCAACCAACATGACAGAGATGCTGCCTTCCCACAAGGAGGGGTGGGTTGGTTAGAAAAGGTCGACCCTAAAAATGCACACCTCGCCCCCTTATCACACGGATATCCGTCTCCGGCGGTAAAGTCTCAACAAGTACGGAGCTAACACGAAAATTACTCATAAAAAGGTCGTGTGTGACCGAACTCAAACAGTTGTCCGTTGGTCACCGCGGTCACGCTCTCAGGTCACTAAGACCACCTCTAATCCAATTTGCTTTTCAGGTACCTCTTTAAACATGAAGTCAAAAACTTAAAAACCCAATCACGTACGACTACTAAAGCGAAATAATTAATGGTCTTAAATCAAACCTGATTTTTCCGTAATATGCAAACTTATTCCTGAATGTCATAACTATAATTCATAAGTTGTTACATACGATGTAATACGCATCCACTTTGTAAATATGTGCCTCAAAGAAACAATTCACGTTTTCTAACTTTATAATATGGAGTAATATAATTTCAACATATAAACGATGTAATAAACTGGATTAATAAGAACCTACTAACAAGCAGAGATACTTTTATGTTTCTCTTTATCAAGAACCTTAACTGTCATCCTCCAGTTACATCTTAGAGTACAACATGTTACATTCATAAATCTATCTCTAATGAGATAACGTATACAATTCATATATACCTCCATCATGTAGTCCATAATACAAATGATTTGATACAATGAAATAAGAATGTTCATTTTTAAAAAAAAGTAAATACAACACTTGAATTTTATGGTTGTTTGTTTTAAGTTTTGTTGGGAATTGTAGACTACTTTTATGAATGAATCTGTTAACCATTGGGGATAGTTGGAAGAAAGTTAAGGGTGGTCAAACCAAAACGTGACATCAGTCATTAAAGTCACTAACTTCCAGTCTAAGCCATGTTGATAAATACAGACTACTTGGTTGGGATCCACATGACAATCGTAACCAATGGTTTAAGACTCTGGGTGACATGGCTCAGAATCGATCATGATGGTGTTGGTGTATACACTCTCTACCTTCCCTTAAACTGACTAACTATTGACTAGAAACTGAAAGTACAGTTAAGGATTGAATAGAACAAATGTGTAACATGATATATTTAATCACTAACTTGTACACCACCCAATTGACTATTGCTAGAATATACTTCACGACCAAGAAGTTTATTAAGGGCCATTGCACCAGTTAATATAATATGTGAATTATTCACCTGTAATTTAGAAGAAACAATAAAATTAGAAAGGGAGAATATTAAAACACACACACACACAACAGAAAAACCAATTCTCAAAATCTGTAAATAGAACTACTTACTTGAATAACTCGTTGACCAAGACGTGTTAAATAAGCTCCAATACCGATAGCACGATTTGTAACAATTGTAATAGTGAATATATCATCATACGCTGCAGATGTTTCACCAGCAATCATTGCTGAACCACGAAGATTCTCCGCAGACATATCATATTCTTTGCCTACAATATAATAAAATGAAATCAATCAATCAATCAAATTACCAAACACTTATGTGTAGTATTAAATTATACAATATAACTCACATAATTTTGTAGAACTGATGCTAATACAAAATAATGTGTATGATTTCTATTGATAATTGATGACTGAAAGTGAAATAACTCACAGGGGGGGGAGTTTATATTGAGATTTGATGGTTGGAATTTAGGATACTCAAAACAATGAGCTATCGTATTCACTAGATTACACACGATGATAATGCACATATCAATAAAATCAAGGTTCTATTCAAAATAGTAAAGAGTACCAACTATAAATGATGTATCCTATAGGAAAAATTACATTATCAAAGTACTCAAAATTCAAATGAAAAGAAAATTAATTTATTAAAAATAAATTCGAATGAATCACTACTGGGCAAGATTTGATTCGATAACTTATGAAATATCAAGTAATCTGAACGACCTATGTGATCACTATCTTGATTCTCTAACATGATTCTATAAAAAAGATCATAAGGTTACGAGGTAAACAATGATGAAATTATGGTTTTCCTTGAAATCTTCATTATAATGACTACAGTTGAAGTGAAATTCTATGAAATGATATTTAAACTACGAGAAATCATTTAGCGAATCTGGGATCGACTGGATGATGGAGAATAGTTATAGTTTGAGTGAATAATTTACATGATTTTTCATTCACTAAGGTTCATGGTATAACTAAGAGACTTTCAGTGTTTTTCTAGATAACACTGATGTCTACTTCTAGTAGATAAAATTACGGATACAAATTTATTAGGGAAAATATCGGAAATTCTAGATGACTTCTAAGAACAGTAAGGAATTTCAGGTCAATAGTGCACTTAAGATGAAGATCGATATAGTTTCAATCAATAACATATGATAGAAACTAAGTGAATAAAACAATTCATGAGGATGCGAAGGTTTATAAATGCAGGAAAAGTATGATGACTCTTTGAAATAAAGTTTCTTAACAAAGATGAGGCAATCGAGAATGAGAAAACGAATTGAAAATCATAGCATATATGTAAAAACAACTGATTATAGATCGATTATATTAAAAATAATTCAACAATAAAAGGCATCATCAACTATTTATAAAACATTTAATTGTTAAGATGAAACAACCGTACGTGGGTGAGACTGTAATTTATGGATGACCTTCGAGCGATGTTAAGTGACCTTGAGAGTGTCTACCTACTTACTAGGGCTAAGTGAGGGTTATAAAGCAATTTGATAAATAAGGATTATGATTAATAGTTGATGGTTTGGGTTAGGAATTAGATTTAGGGTTATCATCACGAACTGACACCAGCTATAATACCAGGATTCTATTTATCCAGTTGGATGAATGAATTTTGCGCCAAAATCTCAAACCTGTTATTGTAAATCTGATTGGTTCGTCCATAAATTATAGTCTCGCCCGTATGTGGACTACTGTAGAGAAATGCCGATGAATAACTCGAAGGAATTACGAGACGAGTTAATATTTCGTTGTAATTTATGTTGTTGTGTATCAAATCTAAAAATGTTTTATTACCCAAACTGCCAATCTGGCGAATAGTGTTATTGAATAATGCCATTAGATGATAAGATCTCAATTGAAAATTTCGGAAGCTTTGAAAAGTGTGTCACAATACGAATATAACAACTATTCTACAACCGATTTCGATTATGGTTAATTCTGGTTAAGCCCCTTTTATTAACTTACTTAACAGACAGTGTTATTAGAACAGTAACAATTCGTGTATTTCATTGTACCATTATGACCACTAGATCACATAACACACTCTAACTAAAATGTTCATTATCTTAGTTGTTGCAATATGATTCATTCTCCTCCCCATGTATATATGTACTCAAATTCTAGTTTTAACGTTTGCTTTGCCTTTCTGAGCCCTTATATGATCTGACTATAAATTTTTCTATGTATTAGCTCGTATATACATATTTGCCTGTCTGCTTCAAGTTCACTTGATGTGTCTTATAGCTTTGTAATCTGTGCTATCCGCATATAAACCGTAGTTGCGGCTTTTCTTTGATTTCAAACACCGCCTTTGAAATTTAGATAATAACGGTTACAAGGGTGATTGAATAATGAAGCAAAGCAACAACACTGTAAAGCGATTTACTCTAAAATATTGATAAAGTTATTTATGATCACACAAAAGATCTCAAACAAAGATGATACGGTGCTGTATGGACGGGCCTCCTTAACGAGTTTTTTTAAAGAAATTCAAGATAGAACTTATAATCAGTTTCGAAAAGTTTTTACTAGTAACATAAAAGCAATATATACATGTTGATTGTAAATTCTTTCATTTTCTACCATAAATCATTCATGTATAATTATGGTTTTCTTAATCACTACTAACTTTTTCCTGGTGATCTAATGGATCATGAAGACCTCAACGTCTGAGAGGAAGCATGGGATACAGTGGACAGCTAGGATGCAGCTACACGACCTAGACTTCGCAGATGATATGGTTATTCTATCGCACACGCAAAAGCAAATGCAGAAGACCATCAGTGAAGCAGTAACCTTATCAACAGTAGCTCTCAACATACACAAGGGGAAAAGCAAGATTCTCCGATACAACACACCATACAACAGTCGAATACACTTGACAAAGAAGATTTGGAAGATGTAAGACCCTTTACATATCTGGGCAGCATCATTGATGAACAAGGTGGATCTGATGCAGGTGTGAAGGCGTTGATCGGAAAAGCAAGAGCAACACATCTACAACTGATGAACATCTGCAACTCAAAACAACTCTCCACCAACACCAAGGTCTGGATTTTCAATACAAATGTCGAAACTGCTCTACTGTATGGGGCGGGAACTTGAAGAGCTACGAAAGCCATCATCCAGAAAATACAGGTGTTTATTAACAGTTGTCTACGTAAAGTACGTCGGATCCGTTGGCCAGACACTATCAGCAATAATCTACTGTAGGAGAGAACAAACTAGATCCCAATGGAGGAATAAATCAGGAAGAAGCGCTAGAAGTGGATAGAACACATATTGAGGAAAGCACCCAACTGTGTCACAAGGCAAGCCTCCGCATGGAATCTTCAAGGCTAAAGGAAAAGAGGAAGACCAAAGAACACATTACGCCAAGAAATAAAGACAGATATGAGAAGAATGAACAAAAATTGGACAGAATTGGAAAGGAAGGCGAAGGACAAAATGGGTTGGAGAATGCTGATCGGCGGCCTATGCTCCATTAGGAATCACAGGCGGAAGTAAGTAAGTAAGTAAGTAAGTAAGTAAGTAAATGAAGTAATCACTAGTAAACAAGGTCAAGAATTTTTAAGGGATACAGCTAAATGAAGAAATAAAAAAACACAACAACATCCATTCTATATAACTTACCAATTATATCGATAATTTTAAAACGTATCTCTCCATTTTCTTCAATTTTTTCACAATTCACAGATTCATCATATTTAAAACGATAATAATCATCGGGTGTTAAATATAAATATTTGTAACCCTTTTTTTTGTTTTAAAAAAAGAAAGTGTTGACAACAAGAAATGAGATTAAAAAGAAAGGGTTATAAGTATATATTTATTATAAACAATAATAATAATAACAGTAAACATTTTAAGCAATGATGGAATCCAAGATGCACGTTTCGTCCTATTTAGGACTCTTCAGCTGAATATGCCTGCATCACAGAGATGATGTTCACAGTTAATCAATGGGAAAAAAACATTATCAAGATGGCAATAGTTTTAATACATAATAAAATAATTTAATATAAACTATTAGTCTAAATATGTTTTAATCAACTAATAAGTTTGAATATGCCTTCAACAAATAGTTTGTTGAATAGAACAATAAAAATGTATATCAGAAAGGGGTTCTTGTGGATCTTATAGTAATTTCAATAGTTGAGATCATGAAGACAGTGGTGGATGTGTCGTTCGATTTCGTGGATTAGTTAAAGTTAGAGACATTAACACCGTTGGATGCCGGCCGGCTAAGTAGTCTAGAGGTTAAGTGATCGCGCGCGTGACTGATAGGTACTGAGTTCGAATCTTGCGAAGCTGCTGAGTAGTCCGACAATAGGATGAAACGGTCGTCCAGTGCTTTTAGGTTTTTCATGGTGGTCTAGTTTCAATTGACTCATGAATTCAACTATTGAAAAATGTGTATATCCATCTATTCTCATGTAATTATTTTCCTGAAGAAGCTTAGATTAGAGTGCCAAGTGAAACGTTGAAGCTGTTTCTAATTTCAATTGCTGGAATGTTAACGAAATTAATTTCATTTGCAATAATATAATGATGTTCGACAAAAGATTGAAAAGAAGGTTGACAACAAGTAAAGTACACTTACAGATGGGGAATTATTGAAGTTGTTTGGAATGATTCTCAAGTGTGACTAAAGATGGTTGTTTTATGTAAAACAGATAGTTAACTATTTTTGTTATTCAGTATCCATTTGAGTAATACGAAGTAACAGTATTCATAGTCATCATGTAAGAATACATTATTCAAAGCTTCGACCTGAGTACACACACACACACACACTAAGATATTCCTTTACAGGAAGCTGTGGTAAACGCTGTTTTATACAATAAACAAAAGAACAAAATCAATTCATTCAATAAAATATGGTAATGAAAACTTTTACATAAGCTATGAGAACAACTATGAATTGAATGATCGAGATCTTAATGTAATAACAAACCTTTTCAGGATGTTCAGCATCAATCCAAGCAATATTGAATACACTTTTAATATCTTCAGCAATTTTTATTCGTGCACCAGTATTCGATGCTAAGTAAATACGTGGAATACCAAAATGTCGAGCTAGTTGACTAGCACGATGAAATGTTAAATCTTCTGCAGGACCAAATGATCCAGCTTTAACTGTTGCATCATTTGCAATAACAATAATTGGACGACCAGATGGAGTTTCTGGTGTACGTAATACCATATACCAGACAACCATTCCAATCTATAATAAAATGAAAACAATTAATTATACTTTTTAAAGAAAACACACAAAAAAACAACAACTGAACAATAATAAATATCACTGGATCCCCATATGTAATTATAGCTTAACTTCCTACAAAATTAATAAAGATGAAACATTCCAAAGGTAATTACATAATACATGCCAACTAACAAGTATGAATAGTAATTTCAATGGTTAAGATCATGAGCCAGTTGAAGCTAGGGGGCGAGGTCGTGGATGCGCACTGCTGAGGAGTCCCACAATAGGAAGAAACGGTCGTCCAGTGCTTCCAGCGTTTTCCATGGTGGTCTAGCTTCAATTGACTCATGATATTAACCATTGAAATTACTATAATATCCACAAAACCCATCTGATATTAATCAACATATGCTCACTAGTGACTGGCTTCAAGAGGTATATCCAGGATTTCTAGTGAGAAGTGGCAACCAGTGGAGTTCAACCAGGTCTGTTGTGAGATAGTAACTCACTGAAGACAATGGTGGATGTGTCGCCCAATTTCGTGGATTAGTTGAAGGTAGATATTAACACCATTGGATGCCGACTGGCTCAGTGATCTAGTGGTTAAGTGCTCGCGCGCGCAACCAGTAGATCCTGGGCTCGAACCTCGCAGGGGGCGAGGTCGTGTGTTTACCAATTTAATGGTGTGTGTAGTTACACATACATAGGGAGGAGCAATCGTGATCTCAAAATTAGGGTGTGTGAACATGCATCAAAGTGGTCGCACAAACAAATGAAATCAAGTGATCCAATAAGAGTAGAGGATAAAAATCCATCATCCTTGTAGAATTATGGTCTACTATGATATAAGTACTGCTCTAATAATAGACCTAATCCTAAAATTGTAGATTTGTCATGATATAACTGCCTAATCTATAAGATCTTACATCGAAGTCACATCATCGTTTACACCAACTCACTGTATCGTAACAATTACCAATACATGATGGAGAACAAGCTTAGGTTAGAGAAAGAATAATATATTTAATATGAATAAAAGATATAAGGTAATATTCCGCAGTGACCACGCCTGCATGGCCGAGCCATGCCGTTCGATCAATTCCAATTAATTCAACTCCTTATTCCCGCCTTCTCCAGCGTTAGGCATTTCTCCGCGTTAAATATTGAATATCTATTTTCCGAGTTGTCTGGTGTTCAGCTTTGAGGATTGTGTGGTTATGGTCCAGTGCCACTATATCCTCTATTGCTAAACATATAATTGGAACAGGTCATAAGATTGATCTTAACTCGACTTTTGTGGTGTTGTACAAGTGTCAAAGGGAGTATACTAAGGGTTTATTGAAGCCTTAACTATACGAAATTTCAAGCCCCCTTTGTGTATTCAAAAACCCACCCTGGTAATATTGACTTATTATCCAGAGTGATTAGGTTTAAAATTGTGTTCACATGATTATTATTACTCTTATTATTATCCTTATTTCCTCTTACCCCATTTCCAGTCTAGTTGACCTTTTATTTTTAACATATAAATGTTCATAACAAGTATATGTGTGGTCAGATTGTTTGAAATGTACTGCGCTAATATATCACATTGTTCTGATAATCTTCGTCTTCTTATTACATTATCGATATTTTTAACACGGCTAACCAGTTCGTTAACTTACTACGGTCATTTGGATTATATTTAAATGATTAACCGATCCACCTCAGTCATTTATGAAGTATCCGTTAATGTAATCGTCGATTTACAGGACAAGTGCTAATATTTGACTGCCAAAAATAAAGTAATTTGGATAAAGTTTGAATGACAAGTTTGGGATTTTAGCGAGAGATTCACTCAATCATTTAATTAAATAAATTCATGGCATTATAGCTGATGTCAATTCGTGATGGAAACCCTTCAATCTAATTCCTAACCTTAATCATCAACTTTAAGTCATAATTCGAATTCCTTACATTCGTTTATAACCTTCATCTCTCAAGATCAGTTTAGCGTCACCCAAAGGTTGTTCATAAGTGATAGACTCATTATGTAATTAAGTATTTTGTATAGATTGACAATCATTAATACAGGAGAATAGAAATATGAATGAAAAAAAGAAAAAAAAAACTGAGGCAATAAAGAATATAATCAGAAGGGGTTTTGTGGAGATTTTTAGAAATTTCACTGACTGAAATCGTGAGTCAATTGAAGCTAGACAACCATGGAAAACCTGGAAGCACTAGACGGCCGTTTCGTCCTACTATGGGACTCCTTAGCAGTGCGCATCCACGACCTCGCCCCTTGCGAGATCCGTACCTAAGACCAGTGCTTCCAGGTTTTCCATGGTGGTCTAGCTTCAACTGATTCATGATTTCAACCAGTGATAAAGAATATAAAAATGATTAATATCAAAATACAATTCACTTACTTCATTTGTACCTAAAGTATTTGTATTTGGTTGTAAATTACCATGTTTATCTAATGATAATTCAGTACATGTAATTATTAAATTCTCTGGTATATTTAAAGGGATTAAATTATGAAATTTTGATAAAGCATTATTATTATTAGTTAAATAAGATATTGGTTTATCTAATGAATCATTTATAATATGATTATGATGTTTTTGATTTCTATAAGGACAATAACTTTGCCATACACCAGTTAAAGCTTGAGCTAATAATGCAGGATAATCATAAACATAAGTGGTGTTAAATTTTCTGGCCTGTAACATAAAGAGAAAAAACACAACAAATTTTCATTATCAATAGTGTTAGGTTTGAAGCTGTCACGAGTTCATTTAATCGGCGAACGAGAAACAAAACTCGGTGATCAAAGACCAGGAAGCTAGCTATTTGATGCGTTCCAGCCCCGCTAACTAGAGGGAGAAGTACAAGCTTGGAATGGGAAGTATATTCTGCAAAACAATCAGGAACGAGCGATAACAACAAACACAATCCAAAACGTATATAATACAATGCAAAATTGTCCTTGGGGAGAGTTACCAAATAGCATACTAAAAGACACAACGAACCAATAAGATATTTCCCAGTGGGAAATACGACATAAAGGTGACAAGAGCGCCTTTGGAGCGAAAACAAAGAAATTCCAATTTTCTAAATAAAATTACAAAATTAGGTCCTTTGTCAAGTGAGTTCTGGGGATCTAACGTCCCTAACAAATGGTGAATATTCTTTAAGAAAACCAAACAAACAAATTGAAAAAAAACACATTCACTTTGCACCAATTAAGTTGTATCTAAAATG
Organism: Schistosoma intercalatum; assembly: GCA_944470365.2. Taxonomy (NCBI): domain Eukaryota; kingdom Metazoa; phylum Platyhelminthes; class Trematoda; order Strigeidida; family Schistosomatidae; genus Schistosoma; species Schistosoma intercalatum. The sequence goes on along the minus strand of OX103732.1, from coordinate 296,738 downwards.
GTAATTCCACAATTCACTTTGTTTATTTAAACACATAAACAAGGAATCATCAAACAGATATGCATCACATAAATCATTCGATTTATATGAGGGCTGGGATACTGCCCGGGTGCTCGAATCGAAGCAGGTGGTTTTATTAGGGGACTATAAACTGAGCTTTCGACTTAAAGGTCTGATCCACAAGGCAGTGGAGCAACGTAAGGAAATCCAGTCTCGTTGTAGCCGGTCACCAACAAATAGTTCATACGCCATTTGGTCCTAAAGGGTCCCGGAGCCCATGCACACAATTGCTTTGGAATCAAGGTTTTCCAACTCCCCTAGGTGGACCGTCCATATCTATTAACCAGATTAAAGCACCGGACATTCGCTTTTCGTTCTCTCAATTTCGTAAAGAATAATAATGCCGCGAAAAGGCAGTTACTAGGACTTCCCTGACAGTGGTTGTATGCATGTGGCTATGTGACAGCATTTGGAGAGGAAGAGCCAACCTTCCCCACCGTCGACCGTACCAGGGCATTTGAAGGCCGCAAATTACTTAGACTATAATCAAGATTAAGATGATACTTTCAACTGTAACCTTAATTTTAACATAATGATCTGATTGGATAATCATTTTAAAATAACTGACATATATCAACTGAAACTTCTATGAGAGTTGTGCTCTCTAAATTAAACGGTTGGTTCAACAGCTTTCTTAATCGTCCTGGACGACTGCAGATTGATTGAAATACATATATATTTCTTGAAATTATCTAACATTTTTTAGAAGTCTCTTGATTTAAAACACTCACAAATTCAAGTAACGTCACTGATCATTCCTAACACTTATCGCGCAGAACCTGATTAGGTTAGTTTACATATTTACGTATAAGGTTGATTTCTAAAGTTAACCGTTTAGTAGCTTTTACATTTTTTGTCAGTTCACTCCTACATAAGTATTCATCAAGGTAGATGAGAAGAGGTCACAATATCACACAGAAAGAATTACACACATCATCAACATAAATATACGTATTATTTAAATGAAGACATCTATGATTAAATGTAGGTGAATTATGCATAATACCCCATAAATTCAATAGTCATATTCTACAATGACCAAAAATATAAAACTGAAGTTGAAATGAATAATGATAATTACCTGAAAACGTTTAACTTCAAAAAAATCTTTATTCTCATGTGCTGTAACAGCTGGATGTCCATTTAATTTACCATTCGGTGGACTTATCGATTGTAGAATATAAATACCAGTTATTGGATCTAATATTTCACGATAAACATCTAATCCTAAATCATAACCATGTTCATCACGAAGCATAACACGAATTGGTACAATAGGATCAGATGCATGAAATCGTATATGTAATTTTAATTCTGCCTATAAAAATTAAATCGGAAGAATATACATTGAATTAATGTGCTACCTATTAGATGAATGTAAATCAATATTTTGACTTCATAGAGTTTGATTACTTGATTATGACAGGAACGAACCTTAATTATTATATAGATACTCTTCTGATATTTGAATGCAATATGAAATGGTTATACGGACAGTGAATATTTCGATTAAGACAGTTGATATAGTTGACATCATTGTTCTAAGTCACACAAAGATTCCAATGCACAATTGAATGATAATATCTCATTTGACGTGATAGATTAGATTATGTAAGAAAAACATATATGTATGCTTGTTCATTATCGATTGGTGATGACATATTTTGATCCTTTATAGAACATAAGTAGTCAAGGATTTCAAACTATGTATACAAAGATAATCACTCCGTCATATATGTATAAATCGAAGCAGAGTCCGGTAAACTATTGTTATTTGTTGTATCAATGGATGAGCACATTAGCAATGGTGAAGTTTACTGAGACATTATAAGTCACATTCCATACGAACTCCAAAAACTAAAACTTATTAGAATGAATGACTGAATGACTGAATAACACCGTTGTATACCGGCTCAGTGGTCTAGTAGTTGAGTGATCGCGCGCGAAACCAGTAGATCCTGGGTTCGAATCTCGCAGGGGGCGAGGAAGTAGATGCGCACGGCTAAGGAGTCCCACAGTAGGACGAAACAGCCGTCTAGTGCTCCCAGGTTTTCCATGGTGATCTAGCTTCAACTGACTCATGAACTTAACCATTGAAATTACTATAATATCCACAAAACCATTCGGAATAAAGAAACTCTAATATGGAAAATCCACAATGTAACATTAAGATAACTAATCACTAGTTAATGGTTCCAATAAATTATTTTACATAAATAAACAGTAAATATTAGTAATACTGTATTAATCATAAATTTACCTACTTGAGATACACGTAAACGTAGAAAACGTCGAGCATAACGCATTACAACTTTTCTAATTGTTGACTTTAATCTATTAATATCTTCTAAGAGTAATACAGGAACAAAATTTAAAAATATATGATTTCCCATTGTTCGACTAGCATCAGGATGTCCTGAGGCTAAATCTAAAGCATCCATTGCTTCTAAAAGAATTTGTTCAGCTTCTGACTGAAGATATTCAAATGAAGCTTCACGTGAAACTAAATCAGCGTGACGAATAATACAACGAACAAAGAAACGATAATCTACTACATCTTTTCTTCCATTTATCTATGATATAAATTCAAAGAGAAGAGAAATAATTAAATATTAGTGTTTTATGTTTTTGATGATATCTCGATTGAAAGTACTTGATAGTCAGTTAGTCCGTCAGCTAGAACGTAGGACCAGGCACAGATGGGCATCAGACTATGCATACGTAACACGTGGTCTAACCATCTAAGTCGATGAACATTCACAACCTCATCAACTAATTTATCATCATTCCCTAATACCCTGCGTTTAACCTTACTATTACTTACCCGATGATCCCAGAAGATGCCAGCAATATTTCTCAGGCATCTGTGGTTAAATACTAGTGGCTTGCGAATATATTCAACTCTTAATGGCAATGTTTCGCAGCCGTAAAGTAGAACAGGACGAACTGCTGCGCAGTATACTCGTCCCTTGATAGATAGACGGATATCTCGCCTTCGCCATAGGTGACGTAAGTTGGCAAAAGCCAAGATTATAACTGTTGGGCGGATTCCGACTGATGTTTTTATCACGTGATATTAGACAGGATTTTTAAGTCATCACAAAAACCATTTAACAACCGCATTGTTTACTAATGGGACGGTTTTTACTCTATTTTTCTTCAGTTAAACTATTGTTTCTTAATTATTTTACTTATTGTAAGTTATAGCTAGATCGAAACTCTGACGAGAAGTTACAAAATAGGATGAATTCACTTTATGTTATGAATCTTGTTGCTTTTTCTTCATTTCAATGTTAACAAGGTGATGTAGTTGTTTAATTAATTTATTTATTTAAACACATAAACATTGGTACAAAGAGGCATCAAACAGATATGCGCCGCATAAATCATCCCATTTGTTTAAGGGCTGGGATACTGCCTGGATACCGAAACAAAAACAGGTGCTTTTCTTAGGGGGCCAAACCCGGAGACTTCAACCTAAATGTCTAATCCACAAGGCAACGGAGAAACGTCAAGATATGCAGTCACACGGTAGTCGGTGACCAACAATAGGTTCAAACGCCATTTGGTCCTTCAGGATACTGGAGCCCATGTACGCCATTGGTTTAGAATCAAGGTTTTCCAACTCCCCTAGATGGATCCTCCACATCCACCGACCAGGTTAAAGCACCGGACATTCACTTTCCGTCCTCTGAATTTCGTAAAGAACAGTAATGCCGCAAGAAGGCGATGAGTAGGACTTCCCTGGCAGTGGTTGTATGCAAGTGGCTATGTGAGAGCATTTGGAGAGGGAGTGCTAACTCTCCTCACTCTCGACCGTACCAGGGCATTTGTGGGCTTAAGTGTAGTGTCAGGAGTGGTTAAAATCGAATAGGTGGAAATTTTTCAGTATCATACAATTAAAGTTGTACATTACTAAGATGCCAGCATCGAGTTGGTAAAACTTGTCGACTGTAGGATTCTATCACACTTATATAATTGTTTTAATGAAGATTACAGTAATAAAAGTACTAAATGAGAAGTTACAGTTACTAATGAAAAAAACATTTATATATATAGAAGAATTACCTTACTACAACCTAAATACAAATGCATTCGACGATTTAATGTTGGTAAATGTTCAAGATTATAATTTTTCATTCGATTTAATTCTAATTGAAAAGCTAAAGCTGGTTCTAAATGCCGATAAACACGATCTTCCCGATAATTATCACGTGCACGAAAAGTATACAATCGTGGGAATTCACGCTGAAATTTTTAAAAAAGAAAAAGAAATAAAAAAATTAATGATTTCAACAATTGAAATCATGAGTCAATTGAAGCTAGACCACCATGGAAAACCTGGAAAACCTGAACGGCCGTTTCGTCCTATTGTGGGACTCCTCAGCAGTGCGCATCCACGACCCCGCCTCGCGGGATTCCAACTTAGGATCTATCAGTTTCGCGCCAGGCACTCAACCAACTAGACCACTGAGCCGACATCCAACGGTGTTAATGTCTAACTTCAACTAATCCACAACTAATCCCACAATAGGACGAAACGGCCGTCCAGTGCTTCCAGGTTTTCCATGGTGGTCTAGCTTTAATTGACTCATGATCTCAACTGTTGAAATTACTACAATCTCCACGAAACCCCTTCTTATACAAATATTAATGAATGTAAAAACAGACAAGATATGAGATAAATTAGATTGATCTTATGAAAACTTTGATTATGATACTTTAGAATCGAAACAATAATCATAGTTTCCAGTCAGTCAGTCAGTTAGTTACAACGTAGGACCGGGCACAGATGGGCATCAGTCTATGTTTTCGTACCTCATTAGCACAACAAGATGAACATCAAATACATAGAAGTAGTCAGTTCAATAGTGGTAGTGACATTTAAAAGAAAGATTGCATATAAGGACATAGTACAAGAAGAAAGAATTAGTTCGTAGAAAGAAAGATATGAAGTGATTTTAATCTCATGGTTTAAAGAAAGATGGAGAGTGTATAAACCTACTCCATTTTGATCGATTCTGAGTCATGTCACCCACAGTCTCCAACCATTGGTTACGATAGTCACGTGAACCCCAACCAAGTAGTCTGTATCTACCAAAATGACTTCCAACTTTACAAACAGTAATAGAACAGTTGAAGTAGTAAGTAACATAAAACAGATACTATAAGACTTTAAAACTACTGAAACGGAATACAATGGTCTGCAAAATTCCAACTCTAATCGATATCCAGTATTGTGCAGAAACCATATAATACCATTGATGGTATCATTGTAGGATAGAAGCCAGAATAGAACTTTGAAATGAATGCTAAAACCACTTATGTTATGAAACAATACTTTACCGGCTATCATTACAATCTTAGAAATGGTTAACATAACTTGGAAAGGCTTTGTAGATAAGCATTCATTTATTAATCTTGTATAGTAAGAGCTATTAAATGAATACATGATTCCATTGACATAGCATAACTAAAAAATGATAGAAAAAAACAATAGAGAAGCAACAAAACACCAACTCACTGTCTTAACAACCAAGAAAGTAATTCTTCGGATACCAGATGCTCGTAATTGATCAACATGACGAGAACAGAATTCTTCTAAATGTGTCACATCGCTTGTTTCATTAATTACTGAATCAGGTAGTAGCAATGAGTTTTTAGTGAATCCAGAAGGTCTTGATTTTGACGGCATTGATGTGTCATCATTCGATGATGATAATATGCGAGTAGGTTGTATGTATCTATATGTAGATTGACGTAGAGCAATATTTAATATATGAATTGGTTCTCTTTGAGGATCAGTCTGAAGCAAAAAAATTAGAAAAAAAGATTACTATCAATTAAAATAGGCAGAATGAAAATGTGACGACGGACCACGGGTGAACAAGAGGAAGTTGTAGGAGGCTCAGGAGCCGAAAATATTCCATCCAATCACCTTTTGGAAGAATGTTCTAGAATTCCTATGTGTAGCTTACAGATTGGACAATACTAATAACCTCCAGTATGCGGATTGGAGGATTTTAATGATGACTTCATTCTTAATAAAAAGTATAAATACTTGACAATTTTGTACTATAATTGACACTGTCTGGGAATAATATTGCTTTCGTTAGTCTTCTGTCTTCTCATTGCGACTTGGAAGGGTTCTGGCGTTCCAGTGCCCACGTTATATGCTGTATATCAATAACAACTTTCTAGATATAACAACTGGCGACGGGGATGGGATTCGAACTCATGTGGGGAAACCCCAATGGATTAGCAGTGTAGAAAGAAATTTGAGTTTGTTGCAATGTATCTATTACATTGCATTTGCTCTAATTCTTACACACACACACGTAAAAAAGGAACTAACCTCGTAAAATACTGAAATATCAAGTCTGGCTTTATAGATATGATGAATAAGTAACAAGTATAAAGAGATAACTTGATTCAAAGGCCAATATTACATATCTAATCTCTATTGAAACAAATTGGATGCGCACTGCTGAGGAGTTCCACAATAGAACGAAACGGCCATCCAGTGCTTCCAGGTTTTCAATAGTGGTCTAACATCAATCGGTTCATGATGTTAATCAAAAACTTAACAATCACCACAACCCTTAAACTGATCATTTCAATAACATTGAGGAATAATATCTGACATATGAACAATAATCCCGTTTATAGTTTAAGATAGTAATCATAAAATGGATGGTGAGATATGAAATGTGCTCCAACACGCGCGCACACACACACACAAACACACAAAATGAGAATGACGTAATAATATTAACAGTATTAAATGATTTCTAAAATTGACTATAGCATAGGTGTGCTAAAAATGAAGTACATTTGTAATGTGTTAGAAACAAACAACAATTTCTTAGATTAGTGTTAAATCATTTCGGAAATACATAGATACACACACACACACTTAGAGTCAGAGAAATATTGGGCGAGATTATAATTTATGGACGAACCAATCAGATTTAAGATGACAAATCTTGAATTTTGGCGCGAAATTCATTCATTCATTCATTTGGCTAAATATCATTTTGGCATTATAGATCTAATTCCTAACCTTTAACTATCCACTGTGAATCAGTTGATTCGAATACCTCACACTGGTTTCTAACTGTTATTTAGTTGTTGTATATAGGTAGACACTTCAAAGGTCTTTTAAACGTCGCTCATAGGGTCGTCCACAAATGATAGTCTCATTAAATATTGTTTTTATTTCAGTAAAACACTGTTGTTGTTTTTTTAAAGAAAAGATTTTGTTATTGATTAATTGTAGTGATATAAAACTAATGAAAATGAGTATTATGGTTATCATAAACAAGCGCCTCCTCAGGAGATGGATCATAATGAAGAACAAAGAACATATATGAAATCAACAATTCTATAACATAATATTCATGATAATTACATACTATTCGACCCATTATTAGTGGTTATTTTCTATGATCAAAGTGAATTTACTAAAAAGGTACACACATAAATCTCTTATGTATTATGCAAGCATTGATCATACATATTGTAATCTACACGATTACTTTTAACATAACAGTCTTAGTTACTTTGATATTACCGTTAGGGGGGCAGTCAAACCCAAACACGGCATCAGTTCTTGAACACAATAACATCTGGTCTTAGCTATGTTGGTAGATACAGACTACTTGGTTGGGGTCCATGTGACTATCGTAACCAATAGTTGGAGACTGTGGGTGATATGACTCAGAATCGATCGATCAGGATGGCGTAGGTTTATACACTCTCTGTCTTCTCTTAAACTAAAAGATTAAAATCACTTCATATCTTTCTTTCTACGAACTAATTATTTCTTTTATATATTACTACCACTATTGAATTAACTACTTCTATGTATTAGATGTTCATTTTGTTGTGCTAATGCGGTATGGCAACTTGAACCGATGCCCATCTGTGCTTGGTCCTACATTGTAACTGACTGATATTACTGTTTATTCCTTCACATTTTACAATAAATTAAAACTAATTCAAACCATCTTAATTTATAACTTGAAAACATTTCCTGTCAAAAGTAATTTACTTATTTTTATTTAATCATGGAAAATCATACCATACTCTTTCACCTTGTTATTTGTACTTTTCCCCTTTAGTCTTTTATAAGTGATGACATATTTGAGCATAACCATGATAATCGATCCGTATAAACTGTAGTACACCATGAGTTCCATTTATGATACACGGGCATAGTAACAAAAAACTCCTTTATATAGAAAATAACTACAGAGTTTTTCAGAAGAAAATTTACCTTCGCGAAATATTTGTTGTATAGTAGTATTAGTATAAAGTGAATGTTCAATCTGACTATGAAGAGTTATGCTTCATTACTATGTGATGAAGGCCTATGTATTCATGAAATCAAGTGATTTAATAAAGATAACCAAGATTTCAATTTCAAATCATTATTAAACCATCACACATCGATTTATTTAGCTACTGTAGAATTTTACAATTCTATTATATGGGACTCCTCAGCAGTGCGCATCCACGATCCCGCACCCTGCGAGATTCGAACACCAAACCACCACATGATTTCAATGAGTGAAATTTCTAAAAACGTCTCCACAAAACCCCTTCTGATAATTCAATTGTATATCATTTTACGAAGTTCGGATAATCGAATTTCAGCCCAATAGTCTATGTTATGTACACATTAAGTATTGGGTTCATAGAGCTAGAAAGTTCTACACATGAATGAATACAACTAATCGGTGACGTGTACCTACTATGATAAGCGATGTTATTTAGCTGTTATTTTAGTGATTCGCATTTTCATAGATATCATTTTTCTGCACTAGACAGTGTAGTATTTAATAGACGAGATATGACTGAAATTGGATAAAAAGAAACAATTTGATCAGAATGCAATCTATTGACCAAGTACTCATTTGCATATTCAGCTATGCGTCAAATTTAATGAGGGGTTAATGATTCAACTGTAACGTCCAAAGGTACGATGGGATGGAGTTAGAGACACATGTGTCAAAACAACGAGCATAACAAAATATTAGATAACAAGGAAAATCAAAGGTTACGAAAGATCTCACAAATTTTAAGAGCTTCCACTAATTAAACGTCAGGAATTTGAAGTAAACATTTAAAAAACACTTTAGCAGTTGTGCCAGGAAAATCCTGATCATGATGTATTAATTACCACAAAGCCATTAATGATGTTCTTCAATGTGAATTTCTAATGAGAAGTTATATCCAGTGAAGTTCAATCACTTGGTAGTAAGGAACTTATCCATCGATAACACAGGATTATGGTAGTATATAAATTGTACGTATATAAGAAATGTGAACAACAGTCAGTCAGTAACAACGTAGAACTTCGTACGTACGTACATCAGTTCGAGTTGCCACACCACATTAGCACAGAGATGCACTTGTCGATTCAAATCCCGTAGTGATAGAGGTAATAAGAGTATAAGCAGTAATCGGAAAGATTAGGGTTTGGAGATGTTATTTAAAGAGTATAATCCAGTGAAAGAAATTTGGAAAGAGGAAAAAAGGGACATGAAGAATTCAGAAGATTAGAGTTTGGGAGAACACAGAGAGTGGATGCACGTGCGCCACTGTGAACAACAGTATTCCCAATCGATCGATTTACATATAGTTTACTCATCGTGAGACCTGAAGATAGTCAATTGAATCAATGATGCCATGTGGACTGTAAGGGATTAAAAAGCCGCTTTTCACTGAGCCTTGGGTTTCGAAGATTCATCCGAAGCTAATTTCAATTTATAAGTTGTAATCGTCACAGATTGTTTTTAGTTCAGATGCTACTATGAACTAGAAAGTAAGAAACAGCTGCTTCATTTTATAATGGGACTCCCTAAAATTAACCATAACGGATGTCACCAAGTATCGAACCTAGAACCTTCAGGTACATCGGTGAACACTTGAACATTAAAACCACTCGGCTGGCATACAACAATAGGATTCGAAATTTAATCAATTTGTGAAATAGTTCGACGACATCCAAAGTTATTGGTAACAACTGTTTCACTCCTCACATGTCTGAACTTCATCAGTTACAACTTTCCACTAGAACTTCAAGAACATCTTCAAGTGATTAATAAACTGGTGGTTATAATTTCAGTTGATCAACATACAAAATAATCACAAAAATATAAGATGAATGAAATATGGCCAAGAAATAAAGCAAATAACATTAGTGTGCACACATGTATACAAAAATGGACTTATTAACACAGCAACATGAAAGAAAAAATGGTATTGTTAAACGTAACAGTTATGGTAGTAGTAGTAGTAGCAGCAATAACAGTAGCAGTAGTAGCAGTAGTATTAAATTATCAAGCATAAATTACCTTGTTAAATCTATTGAAATACTGTTAATATAAAATTATGATCAATTATTCAGAATGTCCACAGAAGAATAAAATGCAACAACATTAAATAAGAAATGAATGATTTATATTACATGTAAGTATAGTAAACAAGATATATATATATAATTGGAGGCAAAATCCGACTCACACGTTCGCGTCGTGTCTCCTGGATAGTGAGCCGAATGACTCATGAACTAACGTGAGCAGTAACCCGGGTGGTGGAGATCGGGCTAACCACCCACTGTTACCGACACCCAAAAATCCATTACGAAACCCACAGAGGAGCATATATATAATACATAGTTGTTAAGAAAGTGAAATCACTTTACATATTATCTGATATCAAGTACAAGGGTAGTATCTTAATGAATTCACGAAAGGATAAAAGTCTTAGAATCAATCTAGAATTCGAGCCAAACACGATCACTAAATATTTAGTGTATAGAAACTGTGATAGTTGAAGAAGAAGCGATACATTTGGTAAAAAGAAAGAGCTTAAAATATTGACTATTTATTTGAACTACAAAATTTCTACAATATTCGACACTTGAACTTTAAAAGAAATCAAAGAGAAATATGAAAAAAGGGCCTTATGTTCAGTGTATGTTTAAAAGTGAAAAGGGTGAGACTATAATTTATGGACGATTCTTGAGAGACGCTAAAGTGACCTTGAATGTTCACCTAACAATTAAGACTAAATGAGGGTTATGAACCTGTGTGAGGAACTAGAGTTATGATTTAGAGTTGACGAATAAGTTTAGGAATTAGCCAAATGGATCGTTGAATTTCCCGCCAAAATCCAAAACCTGTTATCTTATATTCGATTGGTTCATCCATAAATTATGGTCGTGCCGTGAAAATAGAACTACTGATAACCTTGAAGTTCAAGTAGATCCCAAAAAAGAATACTAAAATTCATAATAAATTTGATACTTACTACACCAGTTGAAGGAAAATAGTAATTAATTGGTTTCTAAATTTTAATAAGAATTATCTAGAGCGCTGATTGAATAGAAGTATATCTGAACAATTTGCAGACGTTTCGATATAATTTATTCATTACATATGATAGAAAATTTGTTTGTTCTCGACGTTCCAGATGAACTTTTCAGGGAATCAGTTCTAAGCGTCTTAAAACAAAAGAGGAGTAGAGTAACGTACACCTCACGCATTAAACGATACAGAATACTACCAGATAGTTAACTAAGAAGGCTATTTCCTTCTATCTTTACTTCAACATTAAGTGCGACCATGAACCAGACATTTAAAATCACTTGAGAACGAGTGCTTTATCAGAGATTTAAAGAAGTACCAGAATATTTGATACCTGGACAGAACATACTGACTCTACAATTCGGGTTCACCACTGAACTCCTATTATGTATCACTAAGAAAAAGATGATTTCATCATGATTGATGCGTCCCAATCAACATTGAACTACATTGTAAAAACTATCCCCTATTACTTTTAACGTCATGACAGTAAAATGCAACTATCTCCTTATTGTATTAAATGGATTTCTGAAAACAAGTTCAAGAATGAAAATCAGTTTGCCTTCTAAGTATACTTTACAATAAACACATTCTTATAGAGAAGGCAAATCTGAATATTAAACTTTTGACATGTGTATATGATCAAAAGACACCATTGTTCAGAAAGCCATTGAAACAAGTAATACATGCATTATTTATGTTACCAAGCTAAATTAATCCATTTATATGTAACAGAAGATGGATCGAAAGTTCTTCCCATGTACTAATTTACAGTACTAAGAAAAAATCAAACATGTAAACCACATTCAAACTCATAGAATTAAACAATGAAACTTTTTACTATAGAGTATTGTGGAGATTGTTTCATATAAAGTTCCACATCATGAGACTGATGAATAGTTATTTCGTTCTAGTATAGAACCTTTCAACAATGCATATTTGTATTTCCATCAAGGATGAAAACTCAAAAACCTTAAACCATTGATTTAATATCCAATGTGTACACACTTCTAATTTCCAATTTTCACAACAGAAAGTATAATGCGTTGATTATTATCTGTAAAATGTAATTTATTTTTTTTATTTTTATTTTAACACATAGATATTGGTACAAGGAGGCACCAAATACATATGCGCCACACAAATTTCATTTTATTTGTGTGAGGGATGTGATACTGCTCGGGTGTCCAAACCGACCAGAAGGTCTGATCCACAAGGCAGAGGAGCATCGTAAACAGATGCAGTCCCATGGTAGTTGGTAACCAACGATTGGTTCATACGCCATTTGTTCCCTCAGGATACTGGACACCATGTGCACCATTGGTTTGGAATCAGAGTTTTCCAACTCTCCTGGGTACACTCTCCATATCCACCAACCCGGTTAAAGCACCGGATATTCGCTTTTCGTTCTATCAATTTCGTAAACAACACTCCCACCACGAGAAGTCAGTGATTAGGACTTCCCTGTCAGAGGCTATATACGCGTGACCATGTGAGAACATTTCGAGAGGGAGAGTGGACTCTTCTCACTGTCGGCCGTACCAGGACCTTTTGGGGCTTAAGATTGATTAATGAAATCTAATTCAATTCAAATCTGAGGTAGATTACAGAAGAAAAGTACTTACTGTATGATAAGGTGGATCTTGAAAACTGATCAATTTTGTTTCATTATTTGAAATATTATTATGATGATGATTATTCTGTGATTTTTGATGAACAATATCAGAAGTGAATTGACGAGAATAATCAAATATTGGTTCAGATAATGAAGTATGAATACTTTTAGCTTCTTTACAAGCTGAATTGAATAATCTGATTAATTCATCGAATGATCTACAGAAATATGTAAAAGTGTAAATAAACTCATATTATGATTTGTATTGTGTATAAAACATGATCTCATGTCAACAGCTAATTGAAAATCTCATTTCAGTATACATAAACATTTATAACTTAATATCTAAACAGTATTGATCATAAAATAACATTATCTAGTCATCCGTCTATCAATAAAAGGACGAGTATACTGCGCGGCAGTTTGTTCTGGTTTAATTTACGGCAGCGAAACATGGCCATTAAGAGTAGAAGACACCCGTAAGCTACTAGTATTTGACCACAGATGCCTTAGAAATATTGCTCGCATCTGCTGGGATCATCGGGTAAGTAATAGTGAGGTTAGACTCAGAGTATTAGGTAATAATGGTAAATCAGTTGATGAGGTTGTTAATCTTCATTGACTGATATGGTTGGGCCACGTGTTACGTATGCCTGAACACCGATTACCACGTCGTGCAATGCTAACTGGTGTTGGAGATGGTTAGAAGAAAGTTAGGGGCGGACAAACGAAAACGTGGCATCAGTGCTTGGAGTCACTAACTTGTAGTCTGAGCCATGTTGGTAGATGCAGACTACTTGGTTGGGGTCCACATGACTGTCTTAACCAATGGTTGGAGACTGTTGGTGACATGGCTCAGAATCGATTACAGTGGCGTCGGTGTACACACTCTCTATCTTCTCTCAAACTAAGAGATTAAAATCGCTTCATATCTTTCTTTCTATGAGTTAATTCTTTCTTCTTGTACTATATCTTTATATACAATCTTTCGTTGATATATCACTACCAACATTGAATTAACTACTTTCAAGAATTCGTTGTTCATCTTGTTGTGTTAATGAGATATGGCAACTTGGACCGATGCATAAATGTGCCTGATCCTACGTTGTAGCTGAATGACTGACTGATTTAGTCATACAATGGTACTACGAGTTAGTCAATCATAGTCAATGTAGATTTTGACGCAAAAATGCATGAATACAAGTTTTCAAACAATAACAGCATATGGAGATTAAAAAAGGCTGGAATGAACATCAAACGAATCATAATGTTATAGTGTTGTTGGCAAAAAGAAAGACTAACTAACAAGCTTAAGGTTCTAGAATAAAGACAGCAAAGGTATGAATGAAGAAAAATTGAAATTTAAGATCGTGAGAAAGATAAAGAGTGAATACGTCCGAACTATTTTGATAGATTTTGAAGAATTTGATGTAACATCTCTAGCCAATGATCGGATACAACGGTTTCTAGTGATTCATGGTCTCTGGAGACTTTGACGAGGAATATTTTAGGACTACCCCACAACTTCTAAGACATCTATGATGGAAATACTGAATTCTGTTAATGTCCTCTGGTTTTATAGACAGATTAGTTGCCACATTGTAATTTGATCGATAGAAATCAACCAGTACTAGAGGATTGGAAATAACTCTACGTTCAGAGTTTCCAATTCACTATCATGAACTAACTAACAGAATGTAGTGGTAGTATTATCACTCAGATATGTTGTTTCTATTTCAAATGGCGGACATTTCTAAATCATTATGAGTTATTACTAAATATATACTTTAAAAATACATCAAGAGGATTATCGATCACAGATAGAAAAAAAAACAAATCTATCAACGTATAACTAAACATAGTTCTGGTTTAAGCTCCTGGATGGTAAGAGCTACGGCTTTAAGGAGTTTTTAAGAGTTGGTTACGAAGAAATCTGGTTAGATTTGAACGAATCATATAAACAACCTTAAAATCAAATTGTGGATCTATAGAATGGTTACAGTTGATTAGATGTTTAAGTATAGAACTTCGTATCCAACTCTTAAAACTAGCCGAAGCTCATACCATTCAGAAGCTTAAACCAGAACTATGCGTACAAAAGAAGTACGTCTTATCGTATAAACTAACACAACTTACTCTTCCAAATCACTTAAAGAATTGAATGCTGTCATACCACCCATACGTTCACCAGATAAAGGAGTAGTATCAATATCAATCATACTTTGAAAATTATTCATCATTGTTGATTTTTGATTCGTAATAGAGGTGGTATCTGATGAAGTAGTATAGTGTTGTGAATCAGAATTATTTACATTGAATAATGTTGAAGATATATGATAAGTTGGAATATTTTCAACTATTGGAGAATCAATTGAATGTTCTAAATTATAATTTCTTTGATAATCTGAAGGACGTCTATTATGAACATTTGAAGAACTGAAATAGTAAGAAATATTAAATAAAAAAAAACATTACGTAACATTGAACATAGAAATCTTGAAAAAAGAAACAGTAATGGATACACTTAGATTTGCAGGTTTACAATGATGCATAGGTGGATCCACTACTCCTTGTGTTCTCCAAAATTCTCATCTCCTGAATTCTTCATGTCCTTTTTCTCACTTTCCAAATTTATTTCACTGGATAATACTCCTTGAATAACATCTTCAAACCCTAATCTTTCCGATTACTGCTTATACTTTTACTACCTATATCACTACGGGATTTGAATTGACAATTGTATCTCTGTGCTAATGTGGTATGACAACTTGCACTGATGTACGTAAGTACGTACGAAGTTCTACGTTGTCGCTAACTGACTGTCTGACTGAGGCTACCTATAAATACATCATCTGGTGAAAAAAGCATCTAAATATGATCATCATACCGGTTAAGAATAAACCATCATTTTAGAAAATTATTAAGGTTGAAGCTAAACTAATATTTCATTGTAAAGGTTAACTGAATCATTTGAATCATTTGAATCGTATAAATTCTAACATCCATTCTGGTATTATGTTCTTAGTCATCGTAAGGGATTCAATTATACCTCGTTCAATGGAAGAAATGTACGTTGTCGAGTACTTTACCTATAAATTTTAAGAAACATAGATTGATCTAATCTAAAGAAATTCCTCGTGTACTTACAGACTATCATAACTGAGGACTATTGGTTCCAACTTACAAGAATGTTTGGTCTAATAAATTTTTCATGAAAAGGATCGTATATTTACGAATGTTAAGAAGATATAAGAAACCCATCGTTTGTAAACAGATGTTTCTAAAAGTGGTGAACAACTTTTGATGATTAGTCTCATCGAATATTGTTTATTGAATTCTGCTAAGTTCAATACTTTATCGTAACGCGAAGTATGGCTTATGATACGAAAAATTAACCAGACTAGGAGATGTGTACAAAAAACTAATTGAGATGATTTAGTTAACGAATTATAAGGATTTCTAGTGTTACAGAAGGTCGATGGAAAGATTTTTGATTGAGATCATGAACCGATTGATGTTAGACCACCATTGAAAACCTGGAAGCACTGGACGGCCGTTTCGTCCTGTTGCGGGACTCCTCAGCAGTGGACATCCACGATCCCGCTCGCGAGATTCGAACCCACGGTCTTCGGTCTCGCGCGCGAACGCTTAACCAACTGGACCACTGAGCCGGCATCAAATGGTGATAGTGTCTAACATCAATCAATTCGGGATCGTGGATACGCACTGCCGAGGAGTCCCACAATAGGACGAAACGGCCGTTCAGTGGTTCCAGGTTTCCAAAGGTGGTGGTCTAACATCAATCGGTTCATGATCTCAATCAAAAACTTAATAATCTCCACAACCCCTATACTAGCAATCAGGAGAGGTGCTGACACAGCTTCAGATCACCACCTGGTGATTGCCAAGATGAAACTAAAACTAAAAAAGCACTGGGCAATAGGACAAATAGCACTACTAAGGGTTAATACAGACTTCCTACGAGATACTAACAAACTCAGGGAGTTCAAGATAACTCTCAACGACAGGTTCCAAGCCTACTCAAAGAAGAAACTACAATAGAGGACAACTGGAAAAGGTTCGAAGAAGCATTACCTTCAACGTGTCAGGAGGTGCTGGGCCGAAATAGGCATCATCATAAGGAATAGATCTCCCTGGGAGCCTTGGACAACATTCAAGGAGGGAGGGACAAAAAGACAGCAATTAACAACAGCTGAACAAGAACAAAAGAAGTCAAGGCACAAGCTGAATACACAGAAACAAACTAGCAAGTGAAGAGGAGCAATAAAACGAACAGGCAGAAATACATGGAAGAACTATCAACGACAGTCGAAAAAATTTCAACAGAAGGAAATATGAAACAGCTACATAACACAACGAAGAAACTATTAGGGAAATAAAGTACACCAGAGAGACCAATCAAAGAAAAAGAAGGAAAGCCAATCGCTCAAATTCCAGAACGGATAAACAGATGGGTAGACCACTTTGAAAAACTCTTGAATCGATCAGCTCCACTGAACATTAGAACAGCACACACAGACCTCGCTTTAGATGTCGCTACAAGAACGATCGAAGAAATGAGGACGACCATCAAACAAATCAAGAGTGGAAAAGCAGCAGAACCTGACAATGTACCAGCTGAAGCATAGAACTCAGACATATAAGTAACTGTAAGTATTTTCAGGAAGATTTTGGAGGAGGAACAAGAGCAGACAGACTGGAAGGAGAGATATCTCATCAAGATACCAAGAGATCTGAACAAATGTGAGAAGTCAGCTACAATAGCATCATATTACTATTAGTACCAAAAAAGGTTTTTTTAACAGAAATTTGTTAAACTGGATGAAAGATTCAGTAGACGCCAAAATTCAAAATCAACAGACTGGATTCTGTAAGGATCGGTCATGCACAGACCCAATGGCGACATTATGCATCATTGCTAAATAATGCTGAAAGTGAAAGACTCCTTTATAAGATGTAAATAAATGATCTATCATAGAAATAAATGACTATTTATCTCAAATAAAAAAAATATTTTTCCTAACAGTTTAAAAATTCACTTACTTAGAAACAAATTCATTTGGTAACAAAAATCTGAATGTAAAGAATGAACTACCACAAGATAATTGAAAATGATGAACACCGGTTAATTCATATGCTGTATATGAACGTCTAATATAAACCTTGAATAAAAGAGAAAAATGTTAAGAAGTAATTAACTGTTTACTGAAATATATAAAAGTTAGTAATATGAAATTTAACAAATTTAAAACTTCAACATCTTTGGATATTTCTACTGGTACCACCTTTACTAATACTCAATGTAAGTAATGTTTGACTAACAATTGTAGTCAACGGCACTTTGACAGTGATAAGGTGTGTTCATGAAAAGAAAAACTTGATGGTTGATCGAAATCTTAAAGTATTCGAATTTGATGATAATAAAACGATCATTTCTTGGTGTGATTTGGTTACATAGAGTAAGTTGCACATTATTCATCACCATTATGGGATAGCGGAGATTTACCAAAACTATTATCTGCTGAAATAAATGAACTTCTTCTAATTATCAGTAATTATTGACGAAAATCTCTGAATGTTAGATAAAGAGGACTTATAAATTGTAATAATAGGACTACGTTTGATGAATAAGTGGGATTTTTAAACATTACTTTATGTTCAAGACAGAATGGTAAACAAATATTTTCGAAACATTCTAAACTACTTAGTAGTAGTATAAATCTTTAAACAGACTTTTAGAGAGGACAGTCGTACATATCTATTACAATGCATACAAAAAAGAATAATCAATATCGACATTGAGAATATAGACTGGAATTCTATTACACTAAAAGATTTCATCATGTGACGAAGCCTTGAATTACTTCCTGAAGAGATATTAAAGCGTTAAAAATGTATGAACCTCAAATGGACGAAATTCTAACTAAGAGGATTAATGACTGTAAAACTGACGTAGAATATTATTACTGGAAAAACATGCTATATCCTATATAGGAATGAAGTAAGAAAATCGAAAACTGATAACAAAAAGTGTGAAAGATCAAGACGTGTGCTGGAGAGTCAGTTGACTTGGTTTTGGCGTCGATAACGAATAGAAAATATCAAACGACATATCGACAACTACTTGGAAACAGTTTGACTGTTTAACAGTATGACACTAATCATAAAGTTAGGAAACGTTCTTTTCTAAACTCTCGACAATTTCTTTACAATACAAAAGCTGTTGAGAGCAAGAATAATAAGTAAATGTTCTATGTTGAATGGATGATCAAAATTTTATCGGTATGGGGATCTGTAGAGATTGTAGTATTTAAAAAGCTGAAATCACGAGTCAAGCTAAGCTAGATCACCACCGAAAATATGGAAGCCCTGGAAAGGCGTTTCTTCTTAGTATGGAACTCCTCAGTAGTGAGCACTCACAATTCCGCACGCGAGATTTGAACCCAGAAACTTCAGTCTCGCGCGCGAACGCTTTACCTCTATACAACTGAGCTGGGACCCAACGGGGTTAATGTCTAGCTTCGATCAATGCATGATTTTGAGCAACCCCGGACTCGAGTCTCACATACAGGAACGTGGATGCGCATTACTGAGGAATTACATACTAAGATGTAACGGCAGTCCAGTTTAGTACTTTCGATTTTTCATTGGTGGTCTAACTTAGATGGATTCATGATTTAAATTATGAAAATCAAACTTTTTTCACATGGTCACTCTAATTGAGTGATTATTAAGTTAACAACTTACAACTCTAGACATATTTTATGTCAACGTCTATGCTTTAAAGTAGAAAAAAGTAGTCAGAATGGAGCTGAACATAAATGCACACCATTTCAAGAGAAAACATAAAGTACATATCAGAATGGGTTTTGTGGAGATTTTAGAAGCTAGACCATCATGGAAAACCTGGAAGCACTGGACGGCCGTTTCATCCTAGCATACGACTCCTCAGCAGTGCGCATCCACGATCCATGGTGGTCTAGCTTCAATTGACTTATGATTTCAACCAGTGAAATAAACTACACAGTTCGAAATTATACGATAATTCAATCAAGTTTATGAGTTAATAATAAACAATAGAACAGAAAAGTAAAGTGGATTAATTACATATAAACATTTTGAATTTTTAACCGATAATGCATACACTTTTTTCCAATAAGCATTTTGATTCATGAATTAACATGGAAAAAAACGATCTAGTTATCTAAGTAATATGATTGTTAAACCGGAAACTGAAAAACAGTGAACCATTTCAGGTTGGTCAAAAATGTATATAAATGGTTATATTTGCATAAGATGCAATATAGATGTTCGCTTTCAATCTTTTAGTGATCTACTGAAGTTCATAAGTCATTTAGTACCTAACTTTACAACCGTCCCTATATGCCGAGGGTGGGGGAATGAGCACTCCCTCTCCAAATCCCCTCACATGGCCACGTGTATACAATCACTGCCAAGGAAGTCCTACAAACTGCCTTCTCGCGACATTACTGTTGTTTACGAAATTAAGAGGACGAAAAGTGAATGTCCGGTGCTTTAACCGAGTTGGTAAATATGTAGGATCCATCTAGGGGAGTTGGAAAACCTTGATTCCAAACCAATGGTGCACATGGGCTCCAGTATCCTGAGGAAATAAATGAAGTATGAACATATTGTTGGTTACTGGCTACCATGGGACTGCATCTCTTCACGTTGCTCTACTGCCTTGTGGATCAGACCTTTAAGTCAATGAGTCGGGGCGTGATCCCCTAAAAAAATTAACTGCTTTGGTCTACATGATTATATAATCAAATGAACTTGAAATTGTAATATGAAAGTATGTTCAAACATAAACAAGAATAGAACAATGAGAGATACAGACAAAAAAGAACTATTAATTTTTACCTCTAATGCAGCACTTGCCACAGCATGATTTGGATGATAAAAAAAATCTGTTAAAATATCAAATATAACTGTTTCAGAATTAATCAATTGTAATAATAATTCCGGATGTACTTGTTGACCAAATGTATCCACTGCAGACAAGAAAATTGATTCAACCTAGAAGTAGATTGAAAAAACAAAACAAAACAAGACAGAAATCAGTTACATCTAACCGACAAACTTATACACGTCAATCATCATCATCATCATCATTTCTGAGATAACAATTATTACAAACAAAATAATCGACAAATTCACCAATCATACATATAAAGTATGTGTGTGGATGTGTCGCTCAATTTTATGGATTAGTTAAAGTTAGACATGAACATTGTTGGATACCGGCTGGCTCAGTGATTTATTAGTTAAGCGCTGGCGCGTGAGATTGATAGGTCCTGGGTTCGAATCTTACGAGGCGGGATCGTGGATGCGCATTACCACTGAGGAATCTCACAATAGAACGAAAGGGCCATCTAGTGCTTTCAGGTTTTCCATGGTGGTCTAGCTTTATTTAACCCTTTCCGACATAAAGTTTATTATCATTTCAGATAATATTGTTATGTTAAAAACAGTTTCATTGAATATAACATACAAAAGTAATTCTAATTTTATGTGGCATTATCGATCAAGATTTTCTTTTGTTGTTGTAAATATTCATATATTGTGTACATTCCAAATATTTTGTCTACTATTGTCCAAACCTTAATAGAAATGTAAGTGCTTGTTCTACTCTCATAGTTGCTATGCTAGTGAGGTCTGGCAACTTGGACAGACGTAATATATGTGCCAGGTCTTTCGTTGTAGCTGACTGACTGATTGTGATATTTACAATATAATAATTAATAGTAAAATTTCTTCAAAGAAATTTTAAGAGATTATTGCTAATTTGATTAAGCATAACGTATGGATAGATTAAGCTACGGAACCAACGAGAGCATTGTGTAATTGTTTTGCATTAGTTTAGGAGACTTAAATAGTGAGCATTTATGCTAAGGAGTAAAACTAGGTCATTTTGGCATTTTAGTGAACGTATTATTTAGTGATTGGTTAAGTCGTTGAAGATATCGGTGTTTCGTTTTTACAGAGAGCAGATTTAAACCTTATTGTCATTGGGATATTGTAAGGCATGTTGCCATTGCTAACATTAATGAGTATGACTGTCGTTTAAGCGGAATAGATAAACTTTGACCTGTTCGTACTGTGCATAATTGATTCACGCGATCATTAGTCAGAATAACTATACATGTGACGTGAATATGTATATGAATGGTGCGAATGGTCCTCCAGGATGCTTGGTACCTCTATGGTTGCGCCACAGGATTGAGCTGTACTATTCGGATTTTAGCGTTAACGCCGATATAGTATCTAGTTCTCCTGTGAAGTGGGACTGAACTGTACTGCTTGGATTATAAAGTTTAAGCCTGGGCGGTGTCTGGCTCTCCTGTTAAACAGCATTGTGCTATACTGATTCTCCTGAAAACCAATGTAAAATTACTTCGGCCCACAAGGGTATATTATATAACTATAAATCTAAATCCCTCTCCTTCACCTACTTCCATTAAAGGAATAAAGTATAAAAATATGTTTCAGTAAAACGGTAATTTAAAGACAAATGTATGAATTTATGTTTTAAATATTCCTAACACTAAATTATTCAACTATAATTTTAAATATTGATTCAATTGTCTTGTGGTGTGTGCTACGTATATCGACATAAGTAGTATATGATGTTAGTCGCGAACAGTAGGTCTGGCAGCAGAGAAACAAGAGGATCGAACAGTAAAGAATCGAAACAGAATGCAATTTGTATGAAAATGCAAGAACAATGAAGTCTGAGTCGTTAGGAGACAATCGATGGACATTTTGCAGATTATGTATTTACTTTAGGATTGTTAGATTTTATTAAGAAGTCCTGTAATTTTGTACTAAATACATTCGATTGTCCCCACCAGTGTTCTGTTCACTACAGTTACTTCTATGTATACAATAATATCCCATTGCAGAAGCAAGTGGCTATCAGAACTTAGTAGCTAAGTGGATAACGTGGTGGCGTTTGAAGCGAAAAGTACTGGGTTCGAGTGCCGGAGTGAGCATCAACTCTGAAATGACGAAACGCGCATCAAACTGGATTCCACTGTTAGCCACTATCCATCTTTGCATATAATACTTGTGAATTAAGGCTATATTGGGGCAATACGCACAGTATGCACATATGCCAATAATAAGAGACTGATGAATTGCAGTCCTAAAGAGATCAATGGGATGATTCAAACAAAACAAGACCAAGTGAATTTGAAAAATTACTTTATTCTTTTCACTTTTTTCTAACTTTATCTCAGTAAACTATCCAAATTATTGTTTCACAAAGGATGTTACAGTTTCATTAACTTTAGAATATACACAGATAAGGGGTTTTATGGATATGATAGTAATTTAATAGTTGAATTCATGAGTCGATTGAAGCTAGACCACTATGGAAAACCTGAAAGTACTGAACGGCCATTTCGTCCTATTGTTGGATCTCAGCTCAATGGCCAAGAGGTTAAGCGTTTGCGCGCGAGACTAACAGGTCCCGGGTTCGAATCTCGCGGAGTGGAATCGTGGATGTGTACTGCTGAGGAGACACATCCGTTTAACTGAGCTGAATACTTGTACTCCTTATTTCTATGAATATTTTCTGTATATTTAGTACAAAATATGAATGAATCCAATGTGAATTACTTTATTACTAATCGATAAATAAGAGATTGTAAAAAGGAATGTAGATTAGCGGATATTCATATGTGATATTAATCAATTCCAGTCACCTTTATATCTATTAAAAGAATGTATTCACAATTATAGTTTACTAAAGTTATTTATGTATTCTCACACTTAGTTACTGTTAGTGTCTGTTAAGCATAGTACAGTGATAACCAGAAAAAAAGAAAAAGGAATTTGGGCAATTCAAGATACAAAACAAAGTGTATAACTCATTGAATCAACCTTAACTATTAGATTTATGAATAAAACATTTTGTATGTGTAACTAACTCAGTGATTATTTTTTTGTATTTAAGATAGAAAGAAAAAGAAAAAAAAGAAGTAAAAACATGATATAGATTATTGACCTAAAAGAACATTGAATGAACCATTGTATATATAAGGTAATAGACTTGATAGTTGCTATATGATGATTAAAGAATTTCTCAGACAATATGGTTGATTGGAATTTAATAAAAAGTTGAAGTGAATAGATATGAAAAAGAGATCAAATGAAATAGATTGATTCTAATTGAACATGTTCATTCTATTCAGTTGGGCCATATATATGTGTAACGTGAATATAAAGGTAATGATGAACAATGATCATTTCATTGTAATTACAATAGAACTATCCATATACACTGATCATTATATGATTAAATAGTCAATCTATTAAATCAAGATGGAGAGATTATATATTTAAAGTAGGTTTGATAAGTATACATCTAGTAGTAATAGTAATATCAACTATAGTAGGTGACCGGTTTACAATAGTCAGATAATTAGATATTAGGATCATGAACCGATTGATGTTAGACCACTATTGAAAATCTGGAAGCACTGGACAGATTGGTTGAGGTTAGACATTAACACCGTTGGATACCGGCTCAGTGGTCCAGTAGGTTGCTACCTTGACGTGGTGGTCGGGCTTGCCTATCGTGATGAAGCAAACGAGCTATACTGGCTGCAACAATCGTTCCTCAACGTCCTATTATGTCAGACAGGTCGGTTGAAGAGCAGTAACACTAAAAGCAACAAACTCAAGGTCCGACCATAAAGATGCACACCTCTCCTTATCCCACTGATATTCGTCTCCGCCAGTAAGATCTCAACAAGTACAGAGCTAACACAAACATTACTCATAAAAAGGTCATATGTGACCGATCTCAAACAGTTGTCTCTTGGGCACTGTGGTCACTCTCTCAGGTCACTAAGACCACCTCTAATCCAATTTCCTTTTCAGGTACCTCCAGGAGAACCCTTCCACGGTGTGTGCAACCAGGAAGTGATAACCGCCCTCATACCTCTAACAGCACTAAGGAAGAGCTTAAGCGTTCGCGCGCGACACTGAAGGCCCTGGGTTCGAATCCTGCGAGCGGGATCGTGGGTGAGCACTGCTGAGGAATCCCACAATGGGACGAAGCGGTCGTCCAGTGCTTCTAGGTTTTCAATCGTGGTCTAACATCAATCGGTTCATGATCTCAATCAAAAACTTAACAATCTCCACAACCCCTAAACTGATAATTAGATATTAATTGAATTTTAAGACAATTGAAAGATAGACAACCTTTTTCTTCTAAAAAAAACAGTTCAACGTTTTCAGATTCTTGAGTCGTAACATATAACAATCATATTCTTTGTCAATTCAAGAACAATATCTCATAATGAACTTGTAGTGTCGGTTATGATGTTAAGTCCATATATCTTATTCTAGCTTTCGGACAAGGCAATTTATTCATTCTTCTTGAGTAACATTCTTTACCATGTCACTTATTCACTTATCAACCCTGACTGTTTCCATATGGGCGTATGTGTGTACACTTTTTATCCTATTCATCATATGTGTGTAGCTTATTTCTGTGTGATTATAAATATTGATTAACGCTTGATTAAATTGATTTGGCTCACACGCCTTCTCCATCATCCGTCATTTCGCTTCGCTATCTTCTTTTCACTTCATTTCTCCGCTCATTTGTCTAGATCAACGATTGTAAAAAATATCCAAAAAAAAATCCATTCTTATATTTGGTTTATTTAATTCCGTTATTCATTAACGCGATCTAAGTTGATAAAGTGTACTTCAATAACAGTCGAACTGGAGTCAGATCCCGGACCACTAAAGTAATGAGTCCATCGACAACATCATGCGGTCTAATTGATATCCAAAGGGAAAAACCCCCCTAAAAACTACGTTGCACACTTAAATAACAACTAAGAACACAATAACTTTAACTCAAACATTACTTACTTGATTTCGTCTTAATTCATATGATGGTGTCTGAACAGAGATAAGTAATTGACGTGCTGCTAATGCCACTTTAGAATTTCTTGAACCACCTAATTCAGTTAATGCTTTTAAACAACTTTGTAAATGATCAGTCATACATAATTCACGTCTTTCAGCTAATGAATGAATAAGATTTATAATGAGTACATTTTTCATAGTTAATTGTCTATGTGAAAATATCACTGAAACAATATCTGTTATAGAATTTGGTTGAATTAAATTACGAAAATTAAATGGAACTAAATGATAAGTAAGATTATTTAATAAATCATCTTCAATAATTGTATTTTCACCAGGACATATACCAGATTTTGGTGCATTACCCCATAGAGTTGAACCTTGACATTTAGCTAATAAATGACGTATACATTTATCATATTGACCTGATAAATTGACAAAAAAAAAGAAGAAAGAAAGAATGCAATAAAAACAATAAGATATTTTTAGAAGAGGTTTTGTGATGATTTTAGAAATTTCACTGGTTGAGATCATGAGTCAATTGAAGCTAAACCACCATGGAAAACCTGGAAGCACTGGATGGCCGTTTCGTCCTATTGTGGGACCCCTCAGCAACTTCGTAGATTGGTTGAAGTTAGACATTAACACCGTTGGATGCCGGCCAGCTCAGTGGTCTAGTTGGTTAAGCGCCTGGTGCGAGACTGATAGGTCCTACGTTCGAATCGCGCGGGAGGCGGGGTGGTGGATGCGCACTGCTGAGGAGCTCCATGTTAGGACGAAACGGCCGTTCAGTTTTTCCAGGTTTCCTTTGGTGGTCTAGTTTTCATTGACTCACGATTTCAACCAGTAAAATAAGATATTTAACAAAATTTTTTATTGATAATTGTACGTAGGTTAAAAAGGGTATGTTTAGTTATACAAAGGTGGAAAAAAAGAATGAAAACAAAGGAAATCAGTGTTGTTTTCAACTAATTTCTGGAGAATAGATGACGATGTGTTTTCTTTTGATTGAGATCATGAACCGATTGATGTTAGACCACCATTGAAAACCTGGAAGCACTGGACGGTTGTTTCGTCCTATTGTGGGACTCCTCAGCAGTGCGCATCCACGATCCCGCTCGCGGGATTCGAACAATCACCACAACTCGTAAACTGACGATATATTTCATAAAACAAATATTAACTTAAATCAAATGATTATTGGACACCGGTAGGAATTCATTACTGACACGTTCAAAATGAAATGAAAACCTTTAACTGAGATTCTGTATGTGAATATAAAAGATGTAGAATCTATCTACAGATAATTCAATAATAATCAATGGTGTATAGAAAAAGAGCTGAAAATTGAAAAAAAAGTAAAACATATAAGATATTCAGTAGTAGAACATACTGCCTGAAGTCCCAAGCTTTATAAGGAAAGATGGATATTGACTAGCAGTGGAATCCAGGAAATATGTTTTAGAACTCCTCAGTTGGATGTATCTGTCACTATCCATTTTTGCTTATAAAACTTGTGGCTTCAGGCATTATTAAGGCAGTCCGACCAATATGTGAATATGCCAACAAGAGACTGATCAATTACAGTCCTAAATAACAATGAGTAGATACAAGTAAACAATACCAAGTGAGTAGGATATATTGTGTAATCTAATACTTAATGATGATCGAATTCGATCGATTACTTTAGCATTTGATCTATGTGATTCAATATTAATGATATACATATTTTTTTTAGACGTAAGACAATTGAGAACATCTACTAGTAATACAATATCAGGCTGTAGCACAAACTGAAGTCTGAATTCTACACAGAGCATCAGTATCTGATAAGTATTGTCAACTAAGACAGAAATAATAATCAGGGTATACTATCGATCGTATCGAATTGTCTAAAATAAAATGTGGATATTTTTTTTATTTACTGGGTTTAGCATACTAAATGTTAAATATTTTGGGATAAACAGTAGTTTTGTAAAAAATACAAATTTGCTTTCGATTTCGCAATCAATATGAATCAATGAATTAATTTGTGCAACTGTAATTTATTCAGAAGTAGTAGGTTTCAACATACCCAAAGGGAAAAGCAAGATTCTCCGATACAACATACCATGCAACAGTCGAATCACACTTGACAAAGAGGATTTGGAAGATGTTAAAACCTTTACATATTTAGGCAGCATCATTGATGATGAACACGGTGGATCTGATGCAGGTGTGAAGGCGTTGATCGGAAAAGTAAGAGCACCACATCTACAACTGGTGAACATCTGCAACTCAAAACAACTGTGTGTCGACCAACACCAAAGTCAGTAATTTCAATACAAATGTCAAAAAAGTTCTCTACTGTATGGGGCGGAAACTTGGACAACTACGAAAGCCATCATCCTAAAGATACATATGGTCTAACATCAATCGGTTCATGATCTCAATCAAAATGTTTAGTAACATTTGTCTACGTTGAATAGACGTTATCAGTAACAACCTACCGTGGGAGAGAACAAACCAAATTCCAGCGGATGAAGAAATCAGGGAAAAGCACTTAAAGTGAATAAGACACATATTGAGGAAAGTACACAACTGAGTCACAAGACAAGCTCTCACATGGAATCCTCAAAACCAAAGGAAAAGAGGAAGATCAGAGAACACATTGCGCCAAGAATTGGAGACAGACATGAGAACAATAAACAATAATTGGACAGAACTGGGAAGGAAGGCGGAGGACAAAGCGAGTTGGAGAATGCTGGTCAGCGGCCTATGCTCGATTGGTAGTGACAGGCGTAACTAGGTAAGTAGGTAGCTGTAATTTATTGTAGAGTATTAATAGTCTCCCACTTTAAATGATTATCACTATCAAATATAATTAAAGAAGCAGAATGGAAACATACGATGGTATAGAATTCTGTTGAAGATAAAAATGGTATTATTATGTCATAGTAAGAGCAAATAATCGACTGCAATATTATAAGTGGTTTGAAGACAGAAATTGAAAATTAGACCGAATTCACTAGGAAACATTGTCAAAAGTTTATTGTAAACTAATAGACTATTATTGAGAACCCCGACCGTTGTTGCTACTTTGACGTGGTGATCGGGCTTGCCTATCCTGATGAAGCAAACGAGCTATACTGGCTGCAACAATCGTTCCTCAAGGTACTACCATGTCAGATAGGCCGGTTGAAGAGCAGTAACACTAAAAGCGACAAACCCTAGGTCCGAAGGCGAAGTCGTACTGCTGACTGTACAGAGGTGTGACAGCAATAAGGTGTTTCCTTCAGACAACCAGCATGACAGCCATGCTGCCTTCCCACAAGGAAGGGTGGGTGGGTTAGAAAAAGTCGACAATAAAGATGCACACCTCTCCTTATCCCACTGATATCCGTCTCCGCCGGTGAGGTTTCAACAAGTACGGAGCTAACACAAACATTACTCATAAAAACGTCGTGTGTGACCGACCTCAAGCAGTTGTCTCTTGGGCACTGTGGTCACTCTCTCAGGTCACTAAGACCACCTCTAATCCAATTTCCTTTTCAGGTACCTCCAGAAGAACCCTTCCACAGTGTGGGCAACCGGGAAGTGATAACCGCCCTCATACCTCTAACAGCACTCAAGACCGCTGTATTCATAATCAACTGTATTATTGAGAACATGATTTTTTAATTATAACACAATAATAAAACAATAAATTTAAACTTACCATGTTGAAAGTGTTTTTCAATAACAACATAACCCATAAATAATTGAGAGATAACACGAACAGTATGACCACGAAGACCATGTTTATAACGTTCGGCTAAATCAATTAAACGTTGAGTAATACGTTGAAATTCTAGTACAGAACAATCTGTTGATTGTCCAGGATTAATTTGTTTTAAATATTCATCTGTTATTTGTAAAATTGCTTCTGAAGGAAAATTAGCTAATACAGATGTAGCTTGATCTGCATACAATTTAGCATGATGACGTAAAGATTTTTCCATGTTCGGTGGTAATTGACCTTTTAAATGTGCTAATGTATCCTAGAATACAATGAAAATAGAAATGTATATTATCAAAATTGTACAATAATTCTTTGTTTTGATTCAATATTATGGACGCGTATTTCTATTCGCTAGAGATAACAAGGTCAACTAGGATGGAATGGTCATTCCATGCTTCCAGGTTTGAGATAATGGTCCAACTCAGATCCATAATTTCAATGGAAATCATATGTTTAAGTCATATTGAATGAATCTGTGAACCTTTTCATAACTAACAGATTAAAACACAATCGTTTTTGGCACAATTCAATTTAGTTTGTTATTTTCAATTATTGATCAATCATATTTTGATCTAAGCAGTTTATGATAATCACTATATAGATATAATGTTAATGTGATTAACCTTAGTCCATATAAAATATGTTCTTACATTATGACAATGAACTGAATATAACAAGATTACTATTATTTATTCCTGTTAAGGTTAACAATTTACATTGGAATTAACTGAATATCATTTGACTAACTGAACTTATATAAATAAAGACTTGAACTTAATAATTACAATCTTATGTCTATCCAAATAAGTAGTATGTAACATCGATCAAAAGTAGAATGCATGTTCAAAAACAGGTTGAGAAGATTGAACTGAAGAACATTAGAAAAAGGAGTTGAGTAATGAAACAATCATAAAAGATGTAAAGGATAACTGATGGAGGATTCAAAAATTAAGTATTTAATGTATGATTATCACATTTTAATATCAGATGGGTTTTGTGGATATTATAGTCATTTCAATAGTTTAGATCATGAGAAGTAGTGACCAATGGAGTTCAACTAGATCTGTTGTGGATGTGTCGCTCATTTTCGTGGATTAGTTGAAGTTAAACATTAACACCATCGGATGTCGGCCCAGTGGCCTGGTGGTTAAGTGCTCGCGCGCGAAACTAGTAGGTCCTGGGTTCGAGACTCGCAGGAGGCGAGGTCGTGGAAGCACACTGCTGAGGAGTCCCACAATAGGACGGAACGGGCGTCCAGTGCTTCCAGGTTATCACAATTTACCAATCAACACAGTAATTTTTTAATAAACAATAAATTAGCTGTCCACAAGTGAGTATTCGTTCACTCTTCCTTTCAACTGACATTAAACCATAATGTAGAGCACGAGATATCGAGACAGTTTAATTCATAAACACATTACAACTCGATCAGTAATAAAGACCTAGTAAATGTGATAATACTAATTACCAAACAATGATCAATCAATGTAAATATCTCTGTCATACGTGAAGCAAAATCACAACAGGAATCAGTGTATAGTAACTTCCCTGATTGTTGAATTCAGTTAGAATCTCATGGAAAACATTAATTCCATCAAGACTAAAAAAACTCTAAGTTGATCAATCCAAACTAATGCGGAATCTAAGTCAAATGTTTCCTTCAACAACTTAGTGTATTTAAACTTTAATACCCATGAAAGACGTAATTAATACAACAATGAAAAAGATAATCAACAAGCAATAAAGTAATATTGAGGTTAGACACAGGGTATTAGGGAACGATGGTAAATCAGTTGATGAAGTTGTGAATGTTCATCGACTGAGACGGTTGGGCCACGTGTTACGTATGCCTGAATACCGATTACCACGACGTGCAATACTAACCGGTGTTGGAGATGGTTGGAAGAAAGTTAGGGGTGGGCAAACCAAAACATGGCATCAGTGCTTGGAGTCACTAACTTGTAGTCTCAGTCATGTTGGTAGATGCAGACTACTTGGTTGGGGTCCGCGTGACTATTGTAACCAGTGGTTGGAGACTGTTGGTGACATGGCTCAGAATCGATCAAAGTAACTCCTTCTATGAATTTGATGTTGATCTTGTTGTGCTAATGAGTAAGATGTAACAACTTGAACCGATGCATATATGTACCTGATCATATACATTGTAGTTGACTGACTGACTGACTACCGATACATGATGGATTTTAATGTGACATCTGTGGTTGAAGACACCAACTTCTAGTCTGAGCCATGTTGGTAGATACAGACTACTTGATTGTGGTCCATGTGACTATCGTAACTAATGGTTGGAGACTCTTGGTGACATGGCTCAGAATCGATCGATCACAATGGCGTCGGTGTATACACTCTCTGTCTTCCCTTAAACTAAGAGATTAAAATTGCTTCACATCTTTCTTTCTACGAACTAATTTGTTCTTCCTGTATTATATCCTTATTGTAATCTTTTATATATCACTACCACCTCTGAATTAACTACTTTTATGAATCCGGTGTTCATCTTGCTGTGCTAATGCGGTATGGCAACCTGGACCGATGCATATATGTGCCAGGTCCTACGTTGTAGTGTAGTAGTGTGTAGTAAAGTATAAACTAAGAAAAAAAATTTCAATAACTAACTTGTAATTCATGAAGTGGTAAACGTGGATTATATAACAATGTAAGAAATTGATTTAAAGTTTTCATTAATGATTTACTAAAATATGGTTCACATAAACAATAACCAAATAAAATTTGTTCTAATGATGCTAATAATTGAGTAAATTGTAAATGTAATTTTCCATTTGTAGTTGAAGAAGCTGAATTCGATGATAATGAATTCGTAAGCATACACATTGAATCATCATTTGATCCAGTACTAATACCATTGTTATTAGATGATAATGAATCAATTAGACAATTTGATTTTGGATTAAGACATTTCCAATCATTAATTAAATGCTGAGGAATATTTGATTTGATCTCTTCAATTGATTGTGTAGATGATTGATAAATATTATTTGTAGATGAATAAACCATATTAGATTGTGGAAGAAACAATAATTTTCGAGAATATGATGATGATGATTGACTAATATCACTACTGTATTCAGTAGGTAAAGTGAAGGGACCACTAAGAAACAAAAGGCAAGTGAAATAAATTATGAAATAAAACGATATACGATGATATGCACAATTTGTGTTTTAGAAAAAAACTAACTGTGACTCTGGTCAGCGTTAGCATGCACCAATCCGATCACAATTGACAGAGATGATTTGGAAGATGTAAAAACCTTTACATATCTGGGCAGCATCATTGATGAACAAGGTGGATCTGATGCAGATGTGAAGGCGTGGATCAGAAAAGCAAGAGCAGCATATTTACAACTGATGAACATCTGCAACTCAAAACAACTCTCAACCAACACCAAAGTCAGTAATTTCAATACAAATGTCAAAACAGTTCTACTGTATGGGGCGGAAACTTGGACAACTACGAAAGCCATCATCCAGAAAATACAAGTGATTATTAACAGTTGTCTACGTAAAATACTTCGGATCCGTTGGCTAGACACTATTAGCAACAACCTACTGTAGGAGAGAACAAACCAGATTTCAATGGAGGAAGAAATCAGGAAGAAGTGCTGGAAGTGAATAGGACACACATTGAGGAAAGCATCCAACTGCGTCACAAGGCAAACCCTCACATGAAATCGTCAAGGCCAAAGGAAAAAATGGAAGATCAAAGAACACATTACGCTGGGAAATGAAAGAAATGAACAAGAATTGGATGGAACTAGAAAAGAAGGCCCAGGACAGAGTGGGTTGGAGAATGCTGGTCGGCGGCCTATGCTCGATCCGGAGTAACAGGCATAAGTAAGTAAGTTAAAAATGTGACTCAATTGAAAAACATCATAGGATGATATTACTTATTTTGAAGTACATATATTATGTAATACTTGGGGATTTTATCCCTACCGTTCAAACTAATATAATATTACGAAGCTCAGAATATGATATCTGCATCAACACACGGAGAGAACATATGAGTGTTTTTTTAGTGGAGTTGAGCGCTGTCAGGTATTTAATTCGATCATGAGTCTTGTATTTTTCTTCTGGACAACTACATCAGTGTTAACTATATGTACAAGTGACTTTAAAGAAAATTCCATAAACTCTAAATCAAGTCATCGTTCTGATGATATTGTATATATATATAACTACATGTTTTCATAGGTTTGTTGTTTTCATTTATCTTAGCCTTTGCGGTAAACATTCTGTTCCGTTGACCTCTGTCAGTTAGATTGATCGAATTTTTGCATATGGATCAATAAAGTGGATCTTTCTCAAAATATATATCGAACGAGGATCGACATGAACGTCGTAATTCTAGAAACTATCATAGCATACTTAAAATTTCCTAAATCCACAATCTCGACTACAAATCATAAATAAGGTCATCGAAATGAATTGATTTAGTGTCACTGAAGTAATTAAGAAAAAAAGCAACTCGATAATTGTTGAAGTAAAGCGTTCAATATTTTGTTCAGAATGAATATGCAATCAAATCATTTAGCTTAGAGAATGCAACAACACCATGAACATACATATGAGTTATAAATGTTTCATTACACTTTAAATTAATGTTGAAAATACGATAGATGAGAAATATTCTAGCTAACGAGATGCTGGTAATAAAAATCAAAGTTTTATTTTTTATTTAAACACAAACGTTAGTACAAGGGCGAGCCAAATACATATGCGCCATAAAAATCTTATTTGATTTGTGTGAAGGATATGATACTACCCGAGTGCCCAAAGCGAACCAGATGGTTTTCATAGGAGGCCACGCCCCAAGCCTTTGACCGAAAGGTCTGGCTCACAAGGCAGTGGAGCGACATAAGGAGATGCAATCCCACAGTAGCCGGAGACCAATAGCTGATTCATACATCATTTGTTTCGTTAGGATCCATTGGTTTGGAATCAGGGATTTTCAACTCCCGTAAGTGAATCCTCCGTATCCACCAACCAGGTTAAAACACCGGACATTCGCTTTCTGTCATCTCAATTGCATAAAGAACACCCCTGCCACGAGAAGGCAGTGAGTAGAACTTCCCTATCAGTGATTATATGCACATGGCCAATTGAAACCAATTCGAGAGAGAGAGCTGATTCGTCCCGCTCTCGGACATATCAGGGCATTATATCCAAGACAAAGATTGGATTTCTATAGTTTATTACAATAATTAAATAAAACACCTATCGGTGATTGTATACACATCAACATGGATATTCTATATGAAGTTGACCTGGAGATGATAAATTTGATTCAATAAAATAAGTTTTACCAATGGATGAGTCTAAGGCTTACTACATGAAATGATCCATCTAAGTATTGACATTATTCATTAATCAGAATAACAACAACAACAACAACAGCAAAAGAACAATCCAATCTTAGTAACAGTGTGTGTAAATTGGTTATATTTAAATCAATTTTGTAAATAGAATAATTGTATCTTAATGTATTTGGTTGTTGTGATATTTTACATAGACGAAAAGAAGAACATAACTCCTTCTTCGTCTTCTTCTTTTACTTTTGTTTTTTTTTTTAAAAAAAAAAGCAAGAACAAACATTGTATGGTACCATTCATGTTAACTTAATTAGTTTTGACTACCACTATACCTTAGTTTATCATTTGTTAAACAATAACAACCACAACCACAACAACAACAACAATAGATGGACCTATATTATCAATCGAATTGTAAATTACATTACATTAGGACTGTTATATGTTCATTAAAGACTATAGATTCATAGTTAAAAATGAATACATTACTATGATAATAATCATCATTAATATAATCTTGTTTAATTTATATTGTCAAATGTAAATAAACTTATTATTGGCCTATAGAATAGATACAATATTGATTAAGGGTGTTTTTAAAGCTTTAATGATAAATATATGGAACTATTTATGTAATGGATATAAATATTTTATTTCATTTGAACACATAGATATTGGTACAATGAGGCATCAAATACATATGCGCCATACAAATCTCATTGGATTTGTGTGAGGGATGTGATACTGCCCAGGTGCCCAAACCGAAGCAGGTGGTTTCCTTAGGAGGCCACACCCGGAGCCTTTGACCTAAAGATCTAATCCACAAGACATTGGATCAACGTAAGGACATCCAGTCCCACTGTAGCCGGTGACCAGTAGTTCGTTCATACTCCATATGTTCCTTCACGATACTGAAGCCTATGTGCACCATTGGTTTGGAATCAATGTTTTCCAACTCACTTAGTTGGACTGTCCGTATCCACCTACCCGGTTAAAGCACCGAACATTCGCTTTTCGTCCACTCAATTCTGTAAACAAGACCCCCACCACGAGAAGGCAGTCAGTAGGACTTCCCTGACAGAGGCTATATACGCGTGGCCATGTGAGAGCATTTTGAGAGAGACAGCGCACTCTCCCCACTCTTGGCAGTACCAGTGCATCTATATAAATAATATAAATATAAATACACCGGTTATTGAAACGAAAATCAACAGGTCACGTCTAATATGACAATTGCTAAACGTTGAAATGGTAATAGGACTGTTTTTCTTATTGAATTTTATAGTATGAATGAATATAAAATAATAAACAAAAGAATGATCAATGTGTTATCATCTTTTTCGGATTTCCATCGAATAAGATAAAAAAATTTAATTCTAATTCCTCATACAAATTTATAATTCTCATTTAGTCCCGGTTATTAACAAGGACGCTGTCAAGATCAGTCTAGCGTTGTTCAAAGCTCATCCATAAATTATAGTCTCACCAATAAAATCTTGTACATTGCATTCCCTAATCAATTTGTCAGTCTGATTCCATCTGGAAATTAGTAAGGATTTCTCGCACAGCACCATAATTAATAATACAAAATGTCTTTTCAGTTGTAAAGCTTCTTCATTATTTATGGATAATATCAACTAACTTGAATATTTGTAAAGGTTTCAATTGACTCGATTCATCTAATTCAATACGAGCCAATTCTGTACCAGGTTCAAGAATAGCTCCAGGAATACGTTTCAAAGTGATAATACCTGATGTTGGAACACGTAGTTCAAATATCATTTTCATTACTTCAATAAGAGCATATACTTCATTTGCACAAACATGTGATCCTTCAGTAACACAATATTGAAGAAGTTTTCCAGCAGAATGAGATCTAATTAGAATATAAAATTATGCAATGTTGTAGGAAGAATATCACGAATCACATACTTTAATGAAAGTATATACAAAGCAAAAGAAAGATTTACAATAACAATTAATCTGACATTACTGAAGTTGTCTTGTTTTTTATGACTGAATGGGAGTATTTCAGTTACTGAAAGCTTCTGAACATTGAACTGTGAGTAGCTGAAAACGAATAATCAGTCAAAATGTTACTGGGACACACTACGTCGTATCATAGTCACATTAAAGGAAAGTGACATTGCCCGAATTGTATTTTTAAAATAAAATTATGTAATATAACTTATTTCACAAAGTGTTTATATCTCGCATGAAATGACGAAAATATACAATCTACTGTTTAACAAGTAGTATGGATAAATGAATTGAGGGAGGTATCATAAGTACAACATCAGTTTACATATCTAATGTGTAAATATTTATGTACTTGTTTATTGAGAGACACTATTTATCTAAGAAATAATAATATTTCCCAACTCTTCGAACTGAAGTTAGAATGAGGTTTGAATCTCGAACATATTCATGTAATGATGTTCTGTCGTCATCGTTCCACTCATTCATCTGCACTATCATAATCTTATGCAAAGTAGTATATCAGACCAGGTGGAGAAAATAACGTCTAATGCACTTAAAATTCACAAAAGATTGTAATACGTGCCTTATCAACAACCGACTTATCCCACTTAACTGACATTTTACACTTAAGATTAACATTCTTTACAATGTACGAAAACAGTGCTTTGTGAAAACATTATAAAATACATGTAACTAAAGATAGTCTCTTTTTTAAAAAAAAACACGCCTCAAAGTTGTGCCATAATATACAAGAAACGAATGAACAGTATTCTTACTCTTTGGTAGTCTCTCAAGGGAAGAGTAGACGAACAAACGCTAAGCTGAGCTTCGTACTGATATAAAGATTTCTTCAACAACCAATATATTTAGACTGATGGAAATCTCAATATAATCATGTTGTCGATGAGGACAATCACTTCGGAATAAACTTTAACACTGATGCGTTTTCAAAGTATTTCATACTTTGTTGGAGATGTACATCATGAATAACGACATTTTTTTTTTTGCTTAAGGCGTTTATTCCACACCGTGTTTTATGAAATGCAATAATATATTTATTTATTTGAACACATAGACATTGGTACAAGGGGTCACCAAATACATATGCGCCATACAAATCATTCGATTTATGACCAACAATAAGTTCATACGCCTTTTGTTCTTTCAAAATCCTGGAGCCAATATGCACCATTGATTTGGAATCAGGGTTTTTCAACTCCCCTAGGTAGACCCTCCACATCAACCAACCCAGTCAAAGCGCCAGATATTCGCTTATCGTCCTCTCATTTTCGTAAACAACACCGCGGCCGCGATTAAAACTTCCCTGACAGTGGCTTTATACGCGAGGACATATGAGAGCATTTCGAGAGTGAGAGATGACTATCTCCACCCTCGGCCGTACCGAAGCATTTAAGGGTGTAACGAAATATAGATGAACAGTAAGATTTCAGTGCGTATCCTCAAAGCTAGTCTACTATCCATAATACCCGGCTAAGTTACATTGTTATAAAACTAATTTAAGGTTTCAATTCTCTATATTAATAAAAATCAACAAGATACATAAACATTTACTGAAATCACAAAACATACCGTAAAACAGTTGGATCAGTTTCTTTACACAACATCATCGTACGATTATTAATTACCGTGCGGTAACCTTGAGATTCTTCATGACAATAAGTCATATAGCTAGCAGCTTCATGACAAATTAATAAACCATCACCAGGTACACGATGCACTTCGAAATCTAATACAGTATCACAACAGATAAGACTAAAGTTCGATGGTCCAGTACGTAGAACCTAAGTATATAAATCACGATATCACAACAACAAAAAATGTACTCGGTCATAAGAAACAGTAGACATGAAGTTAACCTAATAACTAGAATTAAATCAGTACTAAGCAATAGACAAACATGAAATTTGTTACTACTCATCATTGAAGTGTTGATTTCAATATCTTGGTTTTACAGGAGATAGTTTACGGCAGGAATAACTAAATAATAACTTTTTTGACTAGATGATACTGAGTGATCCGGATTTGAAGTTGGTTAGGAACAGAAATTATCTCACACTATTGCACATAGGACATGCTGTAGATGAGACAAAATATTTATTACATGTAAGAAAATAATTATGTATAAATAATTGATGGTGATCATGTCTAGATTGAAATGATCGAAGAGTGATCAGTACATGAAAACTATGAATTCAACAGAGGTTGACCAATCTAATTCAAACTACTCCCTAGCAGATAACGACATTCATCAATAGAGTGATGATCATCGGTTTAAATCTTGAATTTCAATAAACCGTAGTGTACTCACTCACATTTAGTTCTTAAAACTGAGATAATTCATTAGTCTGAGCAGACATGTCTCAATGAAATAGCATCACATTCAACTTAACCTACGCATTAAAAAAAGTGAATTCTTTCTGTATACTAAAAATAAAGATACTAATTATCTAAAAATATCTAACATAACTATAAAAATAGAAGAAAAACAACAGTTACTTTAACATCATATTTCGTAGAATCTGATACCAGAGTTACGTCAACACTATTTGTCAGAGTTTTTGAGGGTAGAAATTGACCTCTAAAAGAAATTAATAAGAAAAACAATGGAAGTTGAATTGAATGACCGGTAAGAATTATGAACATCATAAAAATCTATCCAGTAGTAAATTGGGTAAGTTAAACGTTTATCACAGCTTCCAAATGACCTGGTACGGCCGAGAGTGGGGAGAGTCCGCTATCCCTCTCGAAATGCTCTCACATGGCCACGCGTATATAGCCTCTGTCAGGGAAGTCCTACTCACTGCCTTCTCGTGGTGGGGGTCTTGTTTACAGAATTGAGAGGACGAAAAGCGAATGTTCGGTGCTTTAACCGGGTAGGTGGATACGGACAGTCCAACTAAGTGAGTTGGAAAACATTGATTCCAAACCAATGGTGCACATAGGCTTCAGTATCGTGAAGGAACAAATGGCGTATGAACCAACTATTGGTCACCGGCTACAATGCGACTGCATCTCCTTACGTTGATCCACTGTCTTGTGGATTAGACCTTTAAAACAAAGGCTCCGGGTGTGGCCCCCTAAGAAAACCACCTGCTTCGGTTTGGGCACCTGGGCAGTATCACATCCCTCGCACAAATCAAATGAGATTTGTGTGGCGCATATGTATTTGGTGCCCCCTTGTACCAAAATCTATGTGTTCAAATAAATAAATAAGCGTTTATTATAAATCAGCATCCTTTGAAAAAGATATTATCAGCATATGTATTATCCATACAAGTAAAGAACACCAAGTGAATATGCATCATTCAGTTTTAACTTATTATTCTACAAAGTTGACGGTTGAATGCTTAAACTGGTATAGCCATAACATTATAAAATGGATAAGGCATAAGAATGTTTGAGATTGGTTCTTCTCATTCAAACAAATAAAGTTCACCTTATTACTGACCGATGTGTATGAAGTGGTCACGTATGTTGACAACTTGGCTTACATTGGAAGTTATATTAGTCGCGATGCGTGACAACATATCAACAACAAAAAAGTCGCATTTTAACTTTTTTTTCTTCCGTATTGAACTACCAACGGAATAGAAACAACATCAGTTTGTTAAACAAAAGGTAATCATCTTTTATTTTGTAGTCATTTGAAACTGTGTAATTTGGTCCATAACATTAAAACATATTCATATATTACGTGTATTTGGTAATAAATGCTTCTGAAATACTAGGCTTCAATAAAATGACTAGTCGATAATATTAAGGTTAGGTATATAGTTCTAGATAGAAGTAGTGAAACAGTAATTCTTCAATGATACAATAATTTAATTGAATAAAGTCTTCGCTAATTTATCAATTGTGCATTCAGTAAACTTTGGATGACTGACTAATAATCTATATACCTTCAAGTGTCATATACAACAAAATGGCTAAAATCTTTCAGAGTATGGAGAAATAACGAACATCGACAGGCTTTATTAATTAAATTGAATAAAACCACAACGTTTTATATAACTGACAAGCCTTGAAATGAACGATTACTCATATATGAATTGATCAATTAATAGTTGTCAATCACAAACTGCCTAGTCCTCATTGTGCAGTTGGAATTACATCGATTGTTTCTTATTTATTTTAACACATAGATATTAGTACAAGGAGGCACCAAATACATATGCGCACACAAATCTCATTTGATTTGTGTGAGGGCTGTGATACTACCCGGGTGCCCAAACTGAAGCAAGTATTTTTTTAGGGGGACACCCCCCGAGCCTTCGACCTGGAGGTCTGATCCACAAGGCAGTGGAGCATCGTAAGGAGATGCAGTCCCATTTTAGCCGGTGACCAACGATTGGTTCATACGCCATTTGTTGCCGCAGGATAATGGAGCCCATGTGCACCATTGGTTTGGAATCCGGTTAAAGCACCGGACATTCGCTTTTCGTCCTCTCAATTTCGTAAACCACACCCACGCCACGAGAAGGCAGTGAGTAGGACTTCCCATACAGATGCTATCTACGCGTGGCCATGTGAGAGCATTTCGAGTGGGAGAGCGGACTCTCCCCACTCTCGGCCATACCAGGGCATTTGGGGGCATCGATTAAGTTACTGTGTTAATCAATCTACTAAACTGAACATAACAATGAACTGTGTTTCATGTGAAATGATTGGAAAATGTTCATAAAACCATATAACCTATATATAATCCCAGTCGAGATTCATCAGCAATGCGAAAGCCTGTAGACTATAGAAAGTAGATGCTCTGCTCTACATTACAACTGATGATCCATAGAGTTCAATTAGTACTATGAAGTACAAAACCATATTATTGATCACTTTTAACAATTTTATTCATGTAAACCCCTTCAGGTCTCCAGGTAACCAATAGCATCTGAAATAAAGCAAACTTTAAATTCCCTATAGATATACATATGTAACTGTGCAGTGTGACCTTGAAACTTTCTTACCTTTCTAAATGTAATTCATAATTAAGAAATAATTGTTTTAAACAATTATCTGCAATATGTAAAGCAGTACATATAACACCAAGTAGAATATCTGGTTTTTCAACCTATTTTTACAAGAAGAAACATAGAATCATAATAATACAATTTCAGATAGTGTTAATAACAAGTTCACTATGATAATAATGTTTACAATAAACAGTTTAAATCAATATTAACAGATCAACTTGAAGATATTGAAGTGAAAAAGAATGATATGCATATTAATCAGTTAGTCAATCAGCTACAATGTAGGATCAAGTACATATATGCATCGGTTCAAGTTGCTACATCTTACTCATTAGCACAACAAGATGAACACATAGTCATTTCAATGATAGTAATATATAAAAGAAAGATAGCATATAAGGAAAGAATTTAAAATAAAGGTATAAAGTAATCCTAATCTCATGTTTTAAGGGGAAATACAAAGAGTGTATACACCGACGTTATTGAGACTTAGATGGTGGTTCGAGGTAGTCAACAGAAAACCCTGGACCCGGGTTTCGTGCTACTTGGCACTCGTCAGCAAGGTGTACCTGTAATCTTGAGAGAACTGATGCTCCCTGGTGGCCACATTGCAACATGATCGATAGCATTCGATCTGCACTAATAAGGACTAGACAAGCATGACATTGATCACCACCCAGTGGTCAATCAATTGTGATTACATCTCAGTCCTACAGGAGGTTAGTCACGGCTCGGATAGCTCAGTGGTAACGTCTCTGACTGTGAAGCTGGGTGACACGAGATCGGATCCGCCAGGGAGCATCAGGTCCCTCAAGATTACAGGTACACCTTGCTGACGAGTGCCAAGTAGCACGAAACCCGGGTCCAGGGTTTCCTGTTGACTACCTCCAACCACCATCTAAATCTCAATACATAGTGCCCGCAGTGTCGAGTCACCTAGACTGGTGGCCACACTGCAACATGATCGATAGCATTCGATCTGCACTAATAAGGACTAGACAAGCATGACAGTGATCACCACCCAGTGATCAATTAATTGTGACACCGACGTTATTCACGTCGATTCTGAGCCATGTCACCCAGCGTCTCCAATCATTGGGTACGATAGTCACGCGGACCCCAACCAAGTAGTCTGCATCTACTAACATGGCTCAGACCAGAAGTTAGTGACTTCAATGACTGATGCCATGTTTTGGTTTGGCCGCCCCCCTCACTTTCATCCAACTACTCCCAACACTAGTCAGCATTGTGCGTCGTGGTAATCAGTGTTTACGTATACGTAACACGTGGTCTAACCATCTCAGTCGATGAAGATTCACAACCTCATCAATTGATTTACTATCGTTCCTTATTACCTTGCGTCTATCCTCACTATTACCTACCCATTTTATGAGAATATAGCCAGATAAAAATAGATTTAAAAGAACCTGTTGTAATATTATATTATTGTGTCAATGTTGTCATATTTTTGATAAAAAGGTATAATATTCACAACAGTCAACTTATTTACGACGGGGCAGATTAGTGGTACTCTAATCCTAGCCACACTCTACATGTGATGGTTACTGATACTAACCAGTTGTCAAAACCGAAAAAGATGGTACAAGGTTCCAACCTTAGACTCAATGAGTGGATTCTGAATACTTAAACAATTGTTCCACTTCATGGTAGTAATATAGCAACGGAAGAAAATATGGAGCACAGAGACATAGTAACTCAAGGGAGTTAATAGATATCTGTAATTCTTTAAAGAGCTCCAAAAAAGCGATGAAGATGTGCATATTTACCATAAGTCAACCGCTTCTTAAACTTCTTAGGAAAATTTATCGATAAACTCATCATGTTTTCTTCCTTATCTCAATGGTCAAGAAACACACGTTATGGTAAATTTAGCTTTCGTTTCACTAAAACATTTTCAAGTCACAAGATCACATGAAAACTTCGGAATATTTTTGTTCCGTTCCCCTTGAGGTCCAAGTATCGTAGATTATGGGAGTCTAGTAATTGCCTAA
The DNA here is from genome assembly GCA_944470365.2 of Schistosoma intercalatum. NCBI lineage: Eukaryota > Metazoa > Platyhelminthes > Trematoda > Strigeidida > Schistosomatidae > Schistosoma > Schistosoma intercalatum. The sequence continues at coordinate 252,661 of OX103732.1, read as the reverse complement.
GAAATTAATATTTCAAGCTTTCAGTGTGTAATTCGGGAAATGAAACGTTTTTGACCTATTTAGAGATTCTAAAGACTTTGTTCAGGAGGTCATGGAAGCTTCTTACAGTGTCACAATAACATTCTATCATTACGTATCCCACAGAAAGATAGGATATTTCTAACTATTGATCACGTTTGTATGGATCTGAACCAGAGTATTTGCACCTAAACAAACTGCTTAGAACAAGTGCCAACTACTTAGTAAAACAGTATGAATTTTAAATCCAATACACTAAAGATGTCATACTCAAGTAAAACACTAACAATAACTATCTTACTTGATCATTTTGTGCTATTCGTGCATCTAACCATTCTGTATTAATCTTGTGATTCATAAAAGCTTCAGATTCCATCACTTTGATAAGATACTCAACTGTTGTTCTAAAATCACCACGAATAGATAATTCTTTCAAGGCTAGAACCATATTCCTAATCGAAGGGGAAAAAAGAATTAAAAGCAATCGAAACTTTAAAAAAAGTTTATCAAATAATCAAAAGAAGGTTATGAAGAGCCCCGATAATGTATTGGCATGACAGTTTACGTATTCGTATGAGGGATTATGTAAATGGTAGGTAAGGATCGACTACAGGAAACATTCCAATGCTCAGTAGAATCGCTACTCAAAAACTATTTATGAATTACAATCAACGATATTGTTAATAAATCATTTTATAAAATGTCGAATCAACCGTAAATTCATATACACCTCTCTTAGCAATGTGACCTTCACAATAGAAATAGTAGTAGTAGCAATAGTGTGGTGCATACTACTTGTGTTTGCAGATATAAATAGTATGTTACACCAGTTGGAAGTACAATATCTGCGAGTAGAACATTGAGAAGATTTGAATGGAGAGAAGATAAAAGGAAACTGAAAGTAATCAATATAACAATAGAAATGAAGGAACAATGAGGCTTATAAGAGAAAATTCAACAAAGATGTGTAAATAATGTATTTGATGTATGATTTTCACATTTTCCTAAACCACTGTCTTATTTCTCAGTTCAATATATCGAAATATCAAGAAAGTAGAACTTCATATCATTTCTATATTCCATAGTAAACAGTCACAAAAAGGCCTTAGTAAAAACAATATCCTATAGAACAGAAAATAAAATATACTGTTTACATAAAAATTGAAATAATGAGTGTTAAAAAAGGATTGCGCAACAAATGGTATCCAAATACATTTTTATGAGAAAGTGAACTTATAAAACCTTTAAAAATTATAGTGAACAAAATAATCATTTGTGATTGAGATCATGAACTGATTGATGTTAGATCACCATGGAAAACATGGAAACACTGGACGGCCGTTCCGTCCTATTGTGGGACTCCTCAACAGTGCGCATCCACGATCCCACCTCGCGAGATTCGAACCCAAGGCCTTCAGTCTCGCGCGCGAACGTTTAACCTACTGGACCACTAAGCCGGCTGGCATCCAATTGTGTTAATATCTAACCTCAACCCATCCACAAAGTTGCGCGACCATCTTCCATTGTACTGAGGTAGACACCTGTGTTCTACCCGACACGAATTAGCTCCACTGATCACGGCCGTCCAGTGCTTCCAGATTTTCAATGGTGGTCTAACATCAATCGGTTCATGATCTTAATCAAAAACTTAACAATCTTCACAACACCTAAACTGATAATAACCATTTTTATTCAGTTTAAACTCAATGATAAAAATGTTATGAGGAAAATCAGCCGAAGATTTAATACTACATTACCAGAATATGTCCTACAATTCTTTACTGAAGCTATATATATATATTGATAGGTATGTTTTTTATGTCATACTGTCAAGTGACTACACAAACTTACATTTACCTACTACAACAGTTACATCGGTAAAACAGAAATCAAGTGCTAGGGTTGAAGTTGTCACGAGTTCACTTAATCTGCGAACGAGAAACAAGACTCGATGACCAAAGACCAGTAAGCTAGCTATTTGATGCGTCCCAGCCCCACTAACTAGAAGGACAAGTTCAAGCTTGGAATGGGGAAGTATATTCTGCAAGCAGCCAGAAACGAGCGACAACAACAAACACAATTCAAAACGTATATATACAGTACAAAACCGTCCTTTGGGAGAGTTACCAAATAGCATATTAAGAGACGCGACGAACCTATAAGATATTTCCCAGTGGGAAATACGACATGAAGGTGACAAGAGCGCCTTTGGCGCGAAAACAAAGAAATTCCAATTTTCTAAATAAATTACAAAATTAGGTCCTTTCTTAAGTGAGTTCTGGGGATTTAACGTCCCCAACATAAAGGCCAAAATTCAATTTCACAGACAAGTTGTAAAACGTCCAAGATCAGATGGATATATTGGCAAAGGATGTCAAGTTGATACATTAAAACGATTCGGGAAAATTAACGAAAAATCGAACTTTAGTCATTTAGGGTTTAGTGAAGTTGTAGCTACTAAAAGTCTGATATCGTATTTATGTGTTAAATAGTTTTATTTATACTGTGGTAATAATACAATGAAATATCATTACAACTCTACGTCACAAAGAAATCAAAGTTTATAAAAACTACTTGAATAGCGCTTAAAGAGAAATATTGATTGAGGATTGAAATCATGAGTCAGTTGAAGCTAGACCACCATTGAAAACCTGGAAGCACTGGACGGCCGTTTCGTCCTAGTATGGGATAACAACTCACTGAAGACAATGGTGTACGGTGGCGCAACTTCGTGGATTGGTTGAAGTTAGACATTAACACCGTTGGATGCCAGCTCAGTGGTCTGAAGATTAAGTGGTCACGCGCGAAGCCAGTAGGTCCTGGGTTCGAGCCCCGCGTGGTACGAGATCGTGGATGCGCACTGCTGAGGAGTCCGATACTAGAACGAAACGGCCGTCCAGTGCTTCCAGGTTTTCAATGGTGGTCTAGCTTCAACTGACTCATGATTTCAATCCGTGAAACTTCTAAAACTCTCCACAAAACCCATTCTGAGGAGTATTGAGGAGTATTTCTTAATTGATACTCCATAGGGAAAACTTTACTGAGGATACTTTGTTTAGTGAGTTATTGACTTGATATTTAACCATTCAACTCAAAACAAGTAGTGGAAATACTTCATAAATTACGATGGTTTTATTATATTTATCATTGATATCAATCAACAAATATTAAATATAAATGTATTTGTTAAACGTACTCGCGTGCATGTTCTCTATTCTCACCTGCTGAGAATATATGACCAAATTGAGAATCAGCAAATTCATGTATACCACCTGCACTACTAACACTGAAATATCCCCAAACTGATTGATTACTTCGAAAATTTAATTCCCTTACACCACCAGGACGTGGTTTAAAACCTTCATCAGGATCTTCGCTTGTAATACGAGCAGCAATGACATAGCAACTAGGTGGACGACGATTAATAGTTGAATCATTAAAGTCAATAATTGAATCAGACCATGGAGAAGCTAGATAAAGTTCACGAATATCTTTGATACGATGTAAAGGTATACCCATAGCAATCTAAAAAAAAGGAACAAGTTAATTGAAATAGTATACAAGAAAACTAGTAAAATCAGTGAATTGAAGAATAAGAAAATGTTGAGCGAAACACATTTCGATCATAGAAAACATATTAGTCTGTATCGATCAATTACTAAAACGAAAACAAAGGAAGTTAAAACCAACGTAACTGTGTCAAATAATCATGTACTACGAGAACAAAATTCAACGATGTATTGATTTTGACAAAGATTAACGACTCCATAGTAGTTTATTAATTCAAGAAGTATCTGTTGCGTTCTGTAGTTGTCCGATTTAACTACAGTTAAACATGCTTCTAATTCATTTATTCAACCTAGACTACGAGACTAAGAAACTGTAATTGGCAAATGGAATACTGTATGCTAAAATCATTGGTACATATATGCATATAACCTTCTGACCTAAGACAACAACATATAGGCTAAAATGGTAACTATATAATCAGCCTTATCCAATAGCATGCATTGTTTGTCAACTCCGACCTACGGTTTGCTTTGGAGGTGGCACATGAGCATAGATAAGTGATACTTTTTGATTCGCACACAGAAAACAAAACGAAATTATACAACAAAGAATATAACACAATTAAAGCGAGACATAAGCACGGACTAAGTTATACATTTTTTAAGGTAAGATTGTAATGTGTAGGACGATATTCGTAACACTGAAAACTCAATAGAGTGACACTGTAAGGTTGCCCAAGGTATTTCCAACAATGGACAGTTACACCGTGAACTTAAGCTCTAATCAGTCACATATGCAGTTAAGCAGACAGATCACTGATATCACTGCTATAAATTCTCCTACAAGTTAAATTAAGACAAATGAGTTAATAATTCAATCTGATAAGTACAACCTATCAGTTAGTAAACGTCACTGATTAATTACTGTACCTCGTTTGTCATGGCAGGCATTGAGTCTCACTATCTGTATGAAGGTTAGTCATGTTATTCAAATGCTCAAACCAGAGAAGGTGAAGCGCATAGGTTCAAACATTATACCTACTAATTCGAAGTCAAGTATTTAGCCACTACTTCATAGCTCACTGATCAATAGTTAACAATTAACAATAGAAGACAAATCTTCAGAAAAAGACTTAAAACACGAATAGAAAGTAAAATACAAAGTATTCAGATGTGTTGTAAAGATGTTTTTATTAGTAATATATTTGTGACTAAATAAACAATAGCTAAACAATATTCGCTCTAATAAACATTTGTTTCAACTATCACCATTGGATGTCGGCTCAGTGGTCCAGTTGATTAAGCCTTCGCGCGCGAGACCGAAGGCCCTGGGTTCGAATCTTGCGAGCGGGATCGTGGATGCGCGCTGCTGAGGAGTCTCACAATAGGACGAAACGGCCGTCCAGTGCTTTCAGGTTTTCAATTGTGATGGTCTAACATCAATCGGTTCATGATCTCAATCAATCAGATATGTTCAAACACATTCAATCTCAACTGAAATTTCCAATCGATATATGTATTCCAACCTGAGATGATGAGTACAGATGAATAATGTGGTTAGCTGATGTATATGAACATAAATTATTAGTGTAACACTTTTTCAAACCTTTAATCTTCTAATAATTTATTTGAAGACGCAAAAATACAATTTTCTGCTTAGCGCTTTTTAGCGAGTTATTTTTCTACGGTATGGGGTCGATAACCCCATGTCCAACCCTCCTCCTTCATCCGGGCTTGGAATTGGCAGTAACTTCAGAGAGCCTCAAGGCGGAAACACAATAGTTGAGATAAAATAATAGATAAAATAACCCGGGAAACTACAAGAATATTTTTTCTTGACAATTATACTATCTTATGAAAGGTTACAAGTGTTTTTTATAAAATTGAGTAAAAATTACGTCTTGTTCGTACTATGTTAACTGAGTGTTGATTGGTTTAACTGAAAAGCTTTGATTGTCCTCCAAACAACATTATCATTATGCATTTAAAAGAAGAATAAGCTACTAGAATCTCTTCATAATTAACTAACAGTTTGCTCTGTTAACCTGAAATTGGATTGATTGTTCCAAGTCAACAGATTAAGGTGGAGAGATTTCAGTAGCTCATTTCTCTTTTAATTACATACTGATCATGTTTCTTTGAAGGACAATGAAAACTTTACAACTCAACCAACTAACACTCAGAATATACAATATATTCAACATTTCCAACATGAGCTACAAATATTCTCTATTATCACAATATACATCTAAACGACATACTTAAATTGTTAAGATAAGTTTAAAATAAGGAAAATTATTTTAGTATTCGGATAGTCAGGAAATAAGTCCCTCTAAAGGTTTGGACAGCAAATCAGTCTAAGATGAAGAGATATGAAAAAATTGAACATTTACACCTTACAGTTGTTCATAAGGAGAGTAGAACGGAACAAAAACATCGTGGATGCACACTACTGAGGAGTCCCACAATAGGACAAAACGGCCATCAAGTGCTTCCAGGTTTCTCATGATGGTCTAGCTTTAATTGACTCATGATCTCAACTATTAAAATTACTATAATATCCAAAAGCCTCTTCTGAAATATAAATTCATTGCAAAGCAAATCAAGGAACATAATTATGTTACACAAAAAGCTATGGTAGATTCTAAAAAAGGAATCAGCATAATAAAAGACTGAGACACTTCATCAACATAAGCTACACATCAAATTCGAAGCTGCAACATTACTCAATTTGATAGGTGGATGATATGATGAAGTAATCAGCAATAGCCTAGCGAGAAGGTTAATCGATGGTAGTTAGAAGTGACCTGAAGGACAAGTGCATTTCATTGCCTAAGAAATGGATTAATTTCCTAAGGGGTAGAGTTATATACATATAAATGAGTATTTGTGCATTTTATTTGGTAGCTGAATATAGTTTTTCGCTCAAGTAGTCATTTGTGGGATTATTGCATAGTACATGATGTATCAGTATCAGGTTTTGGACACGGCCCATCACAACAGTGGAGTTCCAACTAAACTTTGATCGGTGATTCCAACAAAGCAGATACATTGATGAGTACGACCATCAAGTGCGCCTTACTAAATCACAAATCAGAGGATAAACTAAGTGTCGTGTGAATCCAAGAAGAGAATTTCCTTCTACATGATAGTAGACAAAGTTGAAAAAGAATTTCAAACTTTCAACAACTAAGAAGATGTAATCATTGTAGGAATGTCCTCGTTTGCATGTCAGTGAAACATTCAAGACGCTTCCTCATTTATTTACTAAGATCTACGCAACTAATGCTATAAAATTCAATCCATTCGTTAAGATTCTAATGAAAGACAAAAACCATATGTTCGTATGCATCCATCCTTCACGAATTGGTTAAAACAACGTCCAAGATTAAGTCCGTCATTTACCTTGACTGACTAAAAATTCCGCTTCGTTAGCAATTAGATGAGTATGTTCGAATGCATTACAACAAAGTTACTTGTTCTATCTGAGCCATTTTATGTAGGTGAGACTACAGAAATCGATACGTTCGCAACAACATTATTAGATAGATAGATATTTTGCTTAGTAGATCAGTCAGTTGGCATCATTAGCTTTTGTGGTAATCACAGATATCGTAGCTGAAGTTAACGGATTGTTCAAGTCTCCATTATACGCAAAGAATACAGAAATCAAAGTATTACTATATTATTTTGAAAACGCCTGAATTGGGAGACCTACAAAAACTCAGGTGTCTTAGTAATTCAACTTTACGAATTGTAAAGTGGAATATTCACAATTACCCTACACAAGATCTCCTGAAAGCAAACAATGAAGAGGAAAGAAGAGGTGCCTAAGAGTCTTTAGCTAATTCATTGATCCCACTCATCTTAGAATATAAAAATTTATTGCTCTTTAAAAGAATCAGAATCTAGATAAGTTAAAAGTCGGAAAGTTCAACACAGCGATCTAGTATATAGAAAAGATGAACGAAGAGGTGGCAGTATGAATTAAAAGGTTCCAGAAAACTACAACAAAGTATTCAAACTAGAATATTTACACGGAATAGAATACAATTTGAATCTAAGCATTTAGACATTAAAATATATCAGACAGGTTTTGTGGATATTATAGTAATTTCAATGATTAAGATCATGAGTCAGTTGGATGCCGGCTCAGTGGTCTAGTGGTTAAGTACTCGCGCGCGAAACCAGTAGGTCCTGGGTTCCAATCTCGCACGGGGTGAGGTCGTGGATGTGCACTGCCGAGGAGTCCCACAATAGGATGAAACGGCCGTCCAGTGCTTCCAGGTTTTCCATGGTGGTCTAGCTTCAACTGATTCATGATCTTAATCATTGAAATTAAAATACATCTTAAAAATTTATCAATGTAAATAACATTTACATTTGCAATAATACCCCTTTGATATCAGTCAGTCAGCTACAACATAGGACCAGGCACATATGTGCATCGGTCCAGGTTGCCATACCGCATTAGCACAACGAGATGACCACCGGATTCATAAAAGTAGTTAACTCAGAGGTGGTAATATATAAAAGAAACATTGCAATAAGGATATAGTACAGGAAGAAAGAATTAGTTCGTAGAAAGAAACATATGAAGCGATTTTAATCTCTTAGTTTAAGGGAAGACAGGGAGTGTATACACCGACGCCATTGTGATCGATTATGAGCCATGTCACCAACAGTCTCCAACCATTGGTAACGATAGTCACGCGGACCCCAACCAAGTAGCCCCTTTTAAATGGATCTTTATGCAAGAAACCTATAAAAACTTATAGTATCTAATCCACCTAAAAAATATTTTTTATGTAAATTCACTTTTTAATTTATAAATGAGGAAAATCTTAATTTATGTAAACAGAAAAAAAAACGAACAAAACAATAACATCAATAGTAGTGAATTTTTTTGTATTGTCATAGAGACAACAATTCATTACGATCTTACCAGTTTTTTTCCTTAGAGATTTTCTATTAATTTATTGATTTCAGTTGTAATCGACACCCTTTTCGGAACTTTTTTTTAAATATATATATATATCTTATCTAAATATTTTAGAATGTATAAAAGGGTATGTAATTTGTCTTTTGGTTACTTCTCTTTTTGTTTTCGTGATTCTAAGCCCCCTGAATGCCCTGGCATGGCCAAGAGTGGGGAGAGTCCGCTATCCCACTCGAAATGCTCTCACATGGCCACACGTATATATCCTCTGACAGGGAAGTTCTACTCACTGCCATCTCGTGGCGTGGGTGTTGTTTACGAAATTGAGAGGACGAAAAGCGAATGTCCGGTACTTTAACCAGATTGGTGGATATGGAGAGTCCAGTTAGGGGAGTTGGAAAACCCTGATTCCAAACTAATGGTGCACATAGGATCCAGTATCCTAAAGGAACAAATGGCGTATGAACCAATTGTTGGTCACTGGCTACTATGGGAATGCATCTCCCTATGTTGCTCCACTGCCTTGTGGATCAGACCTTCAGGTCGAAGGCTCCGGGTGTGGCCTCCTAAGAAAATCACCTGCTTCGGTTTGGGCACCCGGGGAGTATCACATCCCACACACAAATCAAGTGACTTGTGTGGCGCATATGTATTCGGTGACCCTTTGTACCAATATCTGTGTTAAAAAATAAATAAATATATATTATATTCTAAACTAACTGAGATTATTAGTTATACATCGTTGTTGTACGTTATTTGAGCTGTATGGGTAGGAGAAAGCTACTGTTGTATGGAATTCATATGATAATTATGGCTTTCCTCCTTTTAAATTTTATACTTTAAATTATAAACTGACTGTAGTTAAGTAATCATTGAAAATTAAATACAAAAACATTAGACAAGTGTTTCATAATGATTTGAGACTTTCCAGTAGTATGCGTTCATGAAGCATCCAAGAATTTAATCTAAGATCTTCAGGTCTAGCAACAAGCGCTTACCTTTTTTAAATCATTGAGTTAACATTCAATAATATACATTTCTGACTTCAATCGATTTGTGATATCAGACAAACAACAAGTTACACAAACCAACTATACTAGTGCCACTAGATATTTTAAGTTTCAGTTATATTTCACACTCTAGACTTTACAATTTCATAACATCTATTTCAACTAAATAATCTTTTTTTATTGAGATCATGAACCGATTGATGTTAGATCACCATTGAAAACTTGGAAGCACTGGACGGCCGTTTCGTTGTATTGAGGGACTCCTTAGTAGTGCGCATCCACGATCCCGCTCGCGGGATCCGAACCCAGGACCTATCAGCCTCGCGCGCGAACGCTTAACCTACTGAGCCACTGAGCTGACATCCAATAGTGTTAGTGTCTAACCTCAACCAATCCACAAAATTGCGCGACCATCTCCCATTGTACTGTTCTACCCGACATGGATTAGCTCCAGTGGTCACAGCTTCTCACCAGAACTCCGAGAATTTCCTCACGAAGCTATTCACTAGTGAGAACTTAATAATCTCCACAACCCCTAAACTGATAAATAATCTATGTTTAGTCTTTAAACTGTTGTGGACGTTATCGTTACTTTACCTTCTTACTATATATCTTTTAGTGATTCCCATATGCTTTGTTCTCGTATGGTAACATGAGATGATACAGACATGTGAGACGTTTTGATTTGATTTTTTCTTTAATACTTTGATTAAACACGACTAATGAAATGCATTGTCTGGATTATCACTTATGAAGTAAACAACTAGGTAATTGGATTTGAATTGTCCTGTTTACGCAAAGGTTAGTGATGCTATTCACTTGTACAAAGCGAAGTAGTTTTGAAGGGGGAAAACTAGAGTGCAAGATCAACTGACAGGTAACCGACTATCTAAACTATCAAGCTATAACCAGTTTTTTTAATATTAAGAGAATCAGAATTATACATGTTTCAGTATATAGTCAATGTACATGAACTTTATCATTAAATATATATATATATATACTTACTTGTAGTTGACAAGCTGGTAAATTCACTTCAGCAACTACTTCTGTACACGGATGTTCAACTTGAAGTCGTGGATTTAATTCTAAGAAATAAAATTGATTTGAATCTGGATCGTATAGATATTCCACAGTACCAGCACTAACATAACTAACTAATTTACAAAGACGTACAGCAGCCTGTAAAATGTAATAATGATGCATAAAAAGAAAAAAAGATTACATTTTCATGGAAACAATTGTATGTTTAATAAAATAAGTGAATAAATTACCGAAAGGGAGAATAAAAATAGGCGGAAATTTCAACAACAACAAACAAGACAATTCCTACTTGTTCCATTTTTTCAATAATTTCTTTTGGAGCTACAATAATAGGTGCTTCTTCAATAATTTTTTGATGCCTTCGTTGAACTGAACAATCACGACCAAACATACTAATTGCTTGACCATATATATCACATAGTATTTGTACTTCTAAATGACGAACAGATGTTGCACATTTCATGACAAAAATAGGTGAACCGGGTACTTCAGCTTGTACCTATAGAATGGTAGAACAATAAATATGTTAAATAACCTTGATCATTGTATATATAAATTTTGAGTCGAATTTTTGACATAATGCAATGTCCAGTATATCAATCATTCATTTATTTGAATACATAAATATTGGTACAAAGGGTCACCGAATACATATGCACGTCCTTTGGTTGATAGACGGATATCTCGCCTACGCCATAAATGACGCAAGTTGGCAAAAGCTAATCGAGCCTTCTGTATCCGTGCTGAGATTTCTTCACACACCAGACCACAAGGGCTGATGAGACTTCCAAGATAAGTGAAGCGATAGACACGCTCATCTACTTCACTCCCTATCATTAGTTCGGGTATCGATGCAACCCAATCCTGAAATAACATTTTGCATTTCGAGGGGGAGAACTGCATCCCGAGCCTGCTTGCATTGTCGCTTAGAGTGGTCAGAAGACTCTGCATTTTGTCAACGTCTTCACCAAATAGAACTATGTCATAGATATATTCTAAGTCAACAAGTGAATCTCCTGGTAGAAGTTCAACCCCTGGAAATGTAGATGAGGAAAGTGTTACCTCAAAACGCACGTCAACGAAAAAGGTAAACAAGAATGGAGAGAGTGGATCGCTCTGACGAATATTACTTGAGGTAATCAATTTTGATGACTGTTCGCCATAAGCTCTCACACGACCAGTTGTGTTCGAGTAGAGAGCCTTTACAAGATTAATGTACTTTTTTGGTACTCCTTTCACTGACAAACACTGTCATAGAACCTCACGATGAATATATAGGACTCTTATTAAAAAAATAGCATTATATCAACGTTAAGAGATTCTTACATAATTAACATTAAGATGTGTAAAAAAACCTAACGAAATCTAAATTTATAACAAATGACAATTTAAGTTTTCAGAATTTGCCTGGCAACCATAACATTATCAACAAGGTTGCTACTATCTCTTATTTATGTCCTATTTTAACAGTAATATACATTTTTTTTCATTTCGACTGAATATAATTTTGAATCAAGGGCTTATGTATTCAACTAAACTACTTCCAGGAGGTCGTATGACTTTTTATTCATCGAAAGTAAGTGTAGGTAAAAGCTTAATACACAAATTTCTAAATGTTTGCTGAGTTGTAGAATCAAGAAACGTACTAAATTTTTTTCATTATATTATATAAATCATTGCTGTAACTAAGCATAAGAACCACAGAAAACTGATTCACTAACTTGAGGAAAAACACGTTCAATATCTGCACTAGTTAACGCTTTTCTAATTCCTTTACCCCCACCACCAGCAGAAGCTTTAATCATTACTGGATAGCCTATTTTATCAGCACATTTCAAACAACTTGACAAATCTGTCACACAACCAGAACGATATAAATCTTCAGATATTAGACGAGAATATACAGATGATGATCTCTGTGGTAGGCCAGTAGATTTTACCATATTCAGTGTTAAATTATCAACTGTTTCTGGTTCGTTATTAGAACAGTGACCATTGACAGATCGATCAAGTGATATAGTTAGATCTACAAAATATCATAATTTACTTCATGTGGTAAATTGAAATAAATTTTAATGTCATAAGGGATTTTTATGAACATTATAGTAATTTTAATAGTTGAGATCAAGAGTCAATTGAAGGTAGACCATCATGGAAAACCTGGAAACACTGGACGGTCGTTTCGTCCTATTGTGGGACTCCTCATCGGTGCGCATCCACGATCCTGCCTCGCAGGATTCAAACCCGGGACATGTAGATCTCGCGCGTGAACGCTTAACCTCTAGACTACTGAGCCGGCATCCAACGATGTTAATATCTAACTTCAACTAATCCACAAAATCGAGCGACACATCCACCATTGTTTTTGATGAGTTACTATCTCATAACAGACCCCGTTGAACTCCACTGGTCACTGCTTCTCACTAAAACTCCAGGATACACCTCTTGACCCCAGTCACTAATTAGAATATGTCGCGGATGCACACACTTGAGGTGACCCACAACAGGGTGAAACGGCTGTCCAGTGTTTCCAGGTTTTCCATGGTGTTCTAGCTTCAATTGACTCATGATCTCAACTATTGAAATGAATTTTATAAGAAAAACTGACCAATCTCCACAACAAGACATTTAGATAAACAAGGATTTGGATTCAAATTGGTTATACTAAATTTTGATAAACTGAAAAGTTCTGAGAAAGTGTATTGATAAAAACCTAGCAAAAGTGAATATCTTAGTATCAGGAAGTTTGTGAGGACTATTCAATCTGGAGTTTGCATTACGAAATAACTTCAACTAAATAACCATTGAAAGAGCAATGAACATTAGAAAGCTGTTTCGAGCTAGTATAGGTCTTGTCAGATGTGTATATCCACGACCATTACAAGGGTTGACGATTAGATCTCTTGACAAACACGTGTTTAGATTTCCGTTTGCTTTTGGCTTGTTCTATTCCTTCGGTGATAGAGAACTGAAAAAATTAACTTTAAAATGAGTCACGAAATCCTCACTATGCGGTTTATTTAGATAAATAACTGATAGTCTGATACACGAGTTTACAGACTTTCTCGATTCTTACCAGTGAACAGAATAGACTAAAATGATCCATTTTCTTGTTAACAGATTTACTCCACATCATTTAAAAATCAGAATATGAATTCAGAGTGATGTGAACAGGGTAACAAGAAGCCATGACAACCTACGAAAGCTATTTTTCCGGACGTTATTTCATTTTATGCAAAGCTTGTAAAACACTAACATTAATTTTTGTTCCTAACCTATTCTACAGAACATAACCTTTCGTTCGATGTATGATTCATTGCCATACCCTTTTCTGTTCCGAAGTTATTGTAATTTAAACATAATATTTTGCACCCTATTTTCTACTCTAATTCCCAGCTTTGGACATAACTGTATTTTCCCTAATTATGGTACGTTGTGGTCGGGTTAATCACCTATATTTATTCATGTACCTTTTTACATTAATCTGAAATCAGAAGAAATCAGGATATCAGGAATAGATTGAGTAGTGTTCCAGTTGTCTTGCCTTCTTTCATTCGCGTGCTTGTCAGCTAATCAAGTGATAGAATAGTTTTCTTCTCTATATCCCACTTCGAACTCACGCGTACTAGCCTCAAGGTTAGGTCGGTCAGCCTATAGCGTCAAGGTCTTAATATGGATTAGATAAGTATCCTCGGCACCAAAAGTGGGTAGACAGACCATAGGACATAAAACATAGCAACACAGTAATTTTCATGTTAGTGAGTTTAAATATTCTGTATATGTTTTGCAGTAATATTGTTCATTTTTCTATTATGTGTAGTGGCAACTTAGGAGAAAATACATTAGTGCTAGGTTCTACGTTAATTATGACTGAATTACTCCAGATATTGAATTATTCAATGTTCAACAGTATGGTAATAGGACTTTTGTTAGAAAACTCTAACAAATACATCAATAAAAATACTAATTGCCTGTACTTGCATATCGATTGTTTTCGATTCAACAAAGCAGGAAGTTAAGACCGATATAAAATAAGCCTTTATGAAATCAAGACTTTTTTGTACTCTATGTTCTTCTGCTACCAAAGTACCACGCCATAAATGGCCACACTTATGTCATGTATATGAATAATTCAATATCGAATGTGGGGGGGGGGGATTATCAGGATCGTGTTTTGCCGGTATCCAACTAGGAAATTAGACAGATTAGATTGTTAAAATTCATCATTCGGTTATATGACAAGACGTTTAGTTAACTAAATCTATAAATTCTTATGAGAAATACATAAAATATCAGAGATTATTCAAATTCTACTCTCACCAGAACCACTCCAAGGAAGAGTGGGTACATGAGCACTTTGAGCAAGTATTGTAGAAGCAACCTTGTCACCAAGTGTCCACATAGCCTGATGCGATGGGCCTAAAGAAAATAATTAAAAATTATACAAAAAAATATAAGGATAAGCACATTGATCAAAAATACCTGTATATTATTGTATAAATAATATTAAACATTATTGTCACAACGAGGCGGACAACATCACAAAAGTTCAATACGGCTTTTCTTCGGGATACTGACAAACTCAACACATTCAAGATAGCCCTCAGCAATAAGTTGCAGGCCTTTCATGATCTACTCAATGGAGAAGGAACTACTATGGAGAGCAACTGGAAATGGATAAAAGAGGCAATCACTTCAACATGTCATGAGGCGAAAGTACGTAAGTAAACATTGTTGTCAGCAAATACTGCACTAATGAATAATTTATTATATTATATAATCGCATACTGTTATGGCAATTCTGTTGTAAGATACTTGATTATCAACTGTTTAATGCAATCAATTTTTGAAATGCTAGAAAATGTTCATAGCTCAAATGAATGATTTCAGTAATGCAAAGCTTTTCTAGTCAGGTGGTTCAAATGAACAGTTTCTATGGTCATTTTGGACAATATTATCTCTCCTAGCTTCATCCAGACGATCAAAGAAAGGAATTTGGTTAGAAAAATACAAAACTTCTGAACTGAAGAGTTTATAAAAAATCCTAGAGAATTTCTAGAAGCAAACTAATCTGCAATCCAGAGATTCATATTGACAGAGATTTTTAACTAATTGATTCATACTGTAAAAAACAATCAGTCATATGGGAAGAGGTTAACTGAAAGAAAACAGTCAACAGCGACGCGAAGAAATATAGAGATAGTAAAGCCTATTCATCAACCTATCAATTATTCACGAACGAGGTTATCAGAAGGAGCTGATTTAGCGTTTGTGAAATAATTACAATAATTAGATGGTGGTTGGAGGTAGTCGACAGGAAACCCTGGACTCGGGTTTCGTGCTACTTGGCACTCGTCAGCAAGGTGTACCTGTAATCTTGAGGGAACTGGTGCTCCCTGACAGATTCGATCTCGTGTCACCCAGCTTCACAGTTAGAGACGTTAGCACTGAACTATCCGAGCCGCGACCGAACTCCTGTAGGACTGAGATGTAATCACAATTGATTGATCACGGGTGGTGCACTAATAAGGACTAGACAAGCATGACATTGATCACCACCCAGTGGTCAATCAATTGTAATTACAATAATTACTTCGGTTATATGCTAATTGTGTTGTCAAAGACGACGATGAATGCTTTCGGAATAGATAATCACCATCAAACTCAGATAACCTGGCAATATCAAAATGTATATAATGACTTTTTATTGAACTTATTAGTCGTTGAAAATCCAAGCTCAACAAATATAAATAAGATGATCAATTTATATGATTAAAAACAAAACGGTTCATAAATTGGTCACTGAGAATTTATCGTCCAGCGATTCGTATATTCAAATTTAAAATATTGTATAGAAGATGTGAGACCCAACCCAAGTAGATGAACTTGCAGGGAATATATATATGTTTCACTGATTGAAATCATGAGTTAATTGAAGCTAGACCACCACGGAAAACTTGGAAACACTGGACGGCCGTTTCGTCATATTATGGGACTCCTCAGCAGTGCGCAGTGCGCGAGATTCGAACCCAGAACCTATCAGTCTCGCACCAGGCGCTTAACCAACCCGACCACTGAGCTGGCCGGCATCCAACGGTGTTAATGTCTAACTCCAACCAATCCACGAAGTTGCGCCACCGTACACCATTGTCCTCAGTGAGTTCCCATCTCACAACAGACCTGGGTTCGGATCTCGCGGGGTGCGGGATCGTGGATGCGCAGTGCTGAGAAGTCCCATACTAGGACGAAACGGCCGTCCAGTGCTTCCAGGTTTTCCATAGTGGTCTAGTTTCAATTGACTCATGATTTCAACCAGTGAAGTTTCTAAAATCTCCACAAAACCCATTCTGATAATTATATATATATGTATTTCTTTTAAGTAGCGTTTAAAGTATTTACTTAAAGATAATTAGATTGTGTGCGTAACCATAGAAGAGTAGTAATATAATTAATCATTAAAGGACTTACCAAGAAATGCAATATTATGTTTACTGAGCACATCAGGTAATTGAGGATTTTCCGATGCATGACCCCAACCAGCCCACACAGCCTGAAAAAATTAGGTAACTTAAGCATGAAATTTAAAAACAAAAAGATCATATCTGATCAACGAAAATCATTTTACAGATTAATCAATTAGTCATGACAAAAATAGAATCTAAGAAAAAAGGTGGATTGACCCTAATCATCCAACTTCGTTTTATCACAACAACAAAAATACACGAAATATTTTAAGAATAAACTGGTTGAACCTAGAAATGTGTAGCACTTGATACTAATCCAGTGGCTTCGACAAATAAACATAAAAAAGCCGTAGGTCTAGAGCCTTATCACCTCAGAGGTCTTAGGTTGCGCACAGCCAAAGAGTCTCATACGAGGACAGAACAGCAGCTGAGTGCTTGTTAGATTGGATGGTACCTCAAATGATAAATATCATACAATATATAAATAAAAATAATCTTTACAAAACCACTACAATTACAAAATAGGAATATGAAATAAACATAATAAAAAAACGGATGCAAAAAGAACAAATCAAAAGCATGGAAAGATACAAGAATTCAAGATTAAGAAAGGAATAAATAATAATAAATACATCTGCAACGCTGAAACACATTTTTATCGACATCACTTAAAACTTTTAACCATAAATTAAAATTATCTTGAAGAATACAGTCAAAGAGTCTATCGGTTTTGACAAAGATCAGATTAACATTCAGTGACTTTGACGACTAATATATTGTTTTGGTATAGTCACTCCTTGTCTTGTTTCAACGAATCTCTATGGTTATCAACATAATTCGTTCAACAGTGTACTTATGAAGAAAGTTTGCTGAATATATCAAATGTGGACTTTGCAGAAACCCATCCATCTCATATTATATATTAATACTTTGTCCAACAAATACCCGAACTGAAATCATAAACATTTCATTGAGCATAGCATCAATCTTAAACACTTAAAAATCCTCCCTATTTTTTCCACAGTATACATATTCCATCTTCATTACTATTAACCAAAGCACATTTAAAATTCCCTGATTTCGTCGTAGATCCATTTCGCAAATCATAAGGGGCTAAATCTTTACAAGTTACCCAACGTAATGATCATATTAACCTAAATTTTGTAAATTAATGTTTTTAGGACACTAGTTTGTGTATGAATTAAAATTATGAGGAAATGCATTGATTATCAGTCAAATGAAGATTAATAATCAAGATCAGAATGGCTTAAGATTATCCGCTTGTTCATTAATCTATGTCCATAACTAACAATCTTTACAGTTCAATTTGTGTACTAATTGGATAGATTGAGTGTAACTTTATTGCAAAGAACTATTTCAATGAAAAATATACTGTTTACCATTCCTCAATTTCATACATACAAAGGAGATAAAATAAAGTCTCACATGGTAAAGAGATATGAACTCTGTAAATTAAAACTAATTATTAGTTTAAATTGAATTTTAATGTTTGAGATCATGAGTCAATTGAAGGTAGACTACCATGGACAACTTGGGAACACTAGACGGTCGTTTTGTCCTATTGTAGGACTCCACAGTAATGCGCATCCACGATCCCGCACCCCGCGAGATTCGAACCCAGTATCTGTCAGTCTCGCGCCAGGCACTTAACCAACTAGACCAACTAGATCATCTGCTCATTAGTGACTAACTTCAAGAGATACTCCTGGAGTTCTAGTGAGAAGCCGTTACCAGTGGAGTTCAACCAGGTATGTTGTGAGAAATCAACTCATTGAAGACAATGGTGTACGATGGGGCAACTTTGTGGATTGGTTGAAGTTCGACAATAATACCGCTATATGCCGGGTCAGTAGTCTATTGGTTGAGCGCCTGATGCGAAACTGATAGGCCCTGGGTTCAAATCTTGCGGGGTGCGGGATCGTGGATGCGCACTGCTGAAGAGTCCCATACTAGGACGAAACGGCCATCCAGTGCTTCCAGGTTTTCTATGGTGGTCTAGCTTCAATTAACTCATGAGTTCAACTAGTGAAATATGAGATAAGATGAAAAATATTTAAACTATTCCCATCATTAAAAAGATGTAGAGGCAAAAGTCAAAAGTAATTAATTTTGTTATCTGCTATGAAATGATTAGATTGCTGTTGTTTTATGCTACTTGTTTCTGCTTTCTTTGAAATGTATTTCCTATACTTAGATGATTTCCTTTAATCATCTATATTCTTTTGTTGTTTTTCTTTTTTTAGCTTACTTTCTCGTAGAGGAAATACAAGATACAACAACAAACTGAACGGAAACATATTTGCGTTGTCCATAAATAACTGATTTACATATATACATCTTGTTGTGTTAATGAGGTATGGCAACTTGGACCGATGCATATATGTGCCTGGTCCTACGTTGTAGCTAATTGACTGATATATATAGAGAGAGGTAACCAAATAAAAAGGTGAATGTATTAGCTTTTTACCTAGTGGTATTATGGTGCATGCTTCTTATACTGATATAAGTAGTATATGACGCGAGTCAGGAATGTAATGTCTGGCAGTAGAAGATGGAGGAAGATCAAGAAAGCAAGAGCGGAAATAGAATGCAATTTGTATGAAAATGCAAGAACAATGAAGTCTGAGGCATTTTGAAACAACTGGTGAACATTTTGCAAATTAACGACTTGATATATGGTTCTCAGATTTTATTGAGATGCTCTGTAATGTATTTTGTTAAATACACTCGATTGTCCCCACTCGTGTTCTGTCCACCACAGTATTGCAATACTAAGCACCTATTAAGCGAACACAAAATGTTGTTATTATCATAATTCAGAGCTACATATATGGGATTATTGTGTTTATTAACACACTTCATGATTTTTGAGAATGTACAAAAGAATTGCTTGAATTATCAGAAATGTTTATACAGTAGAACTATCATGATCATTTTTCTCTTGTTTATATAATCTAATTAAATAGTCAGTAAGTTATTCTCATATTGAAAGGATAATAGAGTAAGAACGAATAATGAATTTAAACTATTGAATAGGATATTTTTGATAATATAATGATTTGTCTAGCATCGAACAGTATACCAACATTACTTACAAGAGGTTATTTCAGAAGATTGTAAACGTTACTGTGACGACGGACCACCGGTGAACTAGAGGAAGCTGTAAGAGGCTCAGAAGGAGCCGAAGACGTCCCATCCAATCACCTTTCGGAAGAATGTTCTAGGATTCCAACGTGTAGCTTCCCGATTGGATAATGCTAATAACCCCCTGTATGCGGATTGGAAGACTGTAATGATGATTTCGTTCTCACTAAAAACTATAAATACCTGACAATTTTGTACTATGATTGACACTGTTTGGAATAATATTCCTTTCGTTAGTCTTCTGTCTTCTTATTGCGACTTGGAAGGGTTTAGGTGTTCTAGTGCTCTGTTATACGCGGCATATCGAGAAAATCAGCTTTTCAAGATACAACAATTGGCGACGGGGTAGAGAAAATTTTGAACCCTCTAATTGGACGAGATTCAGCCTATCTATTTTGACCAATCAATATCCAGATTTGTCATCGGCGTCCTTGGAAGAAATTGGTTGTTAATTGATCACAGTATTTCTCATTACCCTACTGATTCAGAAAATGACTATCCTTCCCGATCAATTGCAGCTACTACTTGATCGCCAACAGCAGCGTTTCAGAAAGAGCCAGTTGAATGTTTTGGATTATTTACGCACGCGACTGCTAGATCTCTCATGTTTCGGAGATGTGAAAGAAATTGATGAATTAATTTCTCACTTGCATACTGAACTCAAAAATGACTGCAGGACGTATGAATATGAAAACAAAAGCCTCTATGAATCCCTGATGATCAGTAATGTAAACAAGGCAGTCGCTCATGATCCGTCTAGCGATCCAGAAATGTCCAATTCAGAAGCATGCCCTGTCGTGGGTTCAAATCCCACTGTGCTTGAAACATGTGAGGGTATCCCGGAACAAGTGATTAATAAGTTTTTAATGTCTTATAGAGTTACCCCTAATCCGGCAGTACCAGAAGGAAAGTCTCCGGCCGAGTGTATGTTCGGAAGGAAAATCTGGACAGTCTTTAACAGTATGTTGCCGCCCATAAAGACAAATAAACCCACGAATGAAAATCGTAAGGTCAATCGTAGCTTCCAGGTGGGTGAAAAGGTACTTGTCAGATCGTATCAAGGTAATAGGAAGTGG
Organism: Schistosoma intercalatum; assembly: GCA_944470365.2. NCBI lineage: Eukaryota > Metazoa > Platyhelminthes > Trematoda > Strigeidida > Schistosomatidae > Schistosoma > Schistosoma intercalatum. Next base: position 231,436 of record OX103732.1, on the reverse strand, counting down.
GAACCAGGTGTCATAGAACGTCGAATCGGAAATGTACTGTACCTAGTCCGGAAAGGTGTCGGAAAATGCATAAGACATACAAATCAAATGCAAAGAAATGATAGTACAGTGGTCACAGAAAATCGGCTCTCATTTCAATTGCTCGTAGATTCATAACTCGGAGGCTGTGACATGTGTTCTTGACTCAACTGGCTAAAACAGACAGCGAAGCAGGGCCAATCAGGGCACTAGGTCGTCCACTACGTGTTTTCCATGTCACAGAAGCGATCGATAAATACGCTGCGCATCTATCCTGCAGTCTCACACGTTACAACAGTTACTTACTAACTTATTCCTGTTACTGGTTGTCGACCATAGGTTGCCGACCAGCATTGTCCAGCTGATTTTGTCCTAGGCTCTCTTTTCTAATAATTGTTAAATGCTAACCATTGTTATGATGAATGCCTCTAATTACCATGGGCAAGTGTTCTTTAGTCTGCCTGTTCTCCTTAAGCATTCAGGATTCCAACTAAGCGTTTGCCTCGTGATGCAATTTGATGATTTACGTAAAGTGTATCCTACCAACCTCCAGTATATTTTCCTAATTTCCTCTTCAATTGGAAGCTGCTTTGTTTTCTCCAATAGTAGGCTGTTGCTGATGGTAGCCCGCCAACGAACGCTGAGTATCTTGCATAGATAATTGTTTATAAATACTTGTACCTTCTTGATGATAGTTGTGGTAGTTCTCCAAGGCTCAGCTCCGTACAGTAGAACTTTCCTGATGTTTGTATTGAAGATTCTCACTTTGATACTGGTTAACAGTTGTTTTGAGTTCCATATGTTATCCAATTGTAGGAATGCGGCACTTGCTTTGCCAATCCTCACCTTTACGTCTGAATCAGATCCTCCACGTTCATCGATGATATTTCCAAGGTACATGAAGGATTCCATCTCTTCCAGAATTTCCCCATCAAGTGTGATTTGGTTGATGCTAACATTGTTGTATTTGAGGATGTTGTTTTTTCCCTTGTGTATGTTGAAGCCAACTGATGCAGAGGCTGTTATTATATTGAATATCTTTCCCTGCATTTACTGCTATGTATGGGATAGAAAAGCTAGGTTGTCTGAGAATTCAAAATTGTCTAGCTTTATTCAAGCTGTTCACTGCATTCCGTGCTCCTCCTGAGATTTGGAAGTCTATATAATCCAGTTAACCAGCAGAAGAAATAGAAAGAGTGAAAGTAAATAGTCTTGTCTGACACCAGTCTTCACTTACGGTGAATCTGGGAGCTGCCCTCCATGCACGACTTTACAGTTTAACCCATCGTTCGACAATACGATCACAAACGTAAGTAGTAAAACCAGTAGTTGGACATTTGAATTAACTAACAAAGGAAAATAAATGATCAGACATCTACTGAACATTTTCATCTCAAGGATACAATCATTTATGGACAGAAAATGAAATTGAACGTAAAGAAATGATGTATACTCGATCTTGTACACCAAACTCACTATTGAGATGATGCAACAGATGACTTACATCAGTATGTTGTTCAAACTTAAAGATAATTTAACCTGATTTACCCCATCAACAAAGTAACAAGATACAAAACAAGTAAACGTTTATGTTTTTGATAATAAGTACTCGTTGAGATGATGAAAATAAGCAAACGTTCCTACCAATCTGCCAAAACGTTTTTCACATATAAATAGTATAGCCCATGTCAGTCAGTCACAAACAAGGTAGAGCATGGCACAAATGTGCATTAGCTCACGTTCCCAGACTAAGTCAAGAAAACGAGATAAAATCAAAAAGAGAAGTAGCAACGAATTTCAAATAATCGTGATAAGAAGGATAATCGGAGTAATTAAATATTAGGGATATATGACAAGACAGAATGAAGAGGTACTTATGAAAGATGACTGGAACCAAAAATCTAGAGTAAGATAAATAATGTATGCACCTTGGCTATAACATGTTATACTTGCAAATGATTACTGTCAAGAGAATACGTACACTGACAATATATCAATACAAGTTGATCATAAAATCAAGAAAGTTAAACTTACATCAACTTCATTAGTTACAGCAGTTTGTAGAATTAGTTCAACATTAGCGTAATTATTTACATTGGAACCACCTGGTACCAGAACCATTTTATTCGCCATTTTGATATATTCAGCATTAGCTTGTATATCTTCTGGTGTTGCCATACATACGAAACGTAAAACATCGGAACTGCCGAATGTAGCATATGACCATTTTCGTAAAGAACGCATACATTTCACAGCTGCTATACCATTGTTCGCGATCAGAATCTTTTGAAAATGAAATAAACATCTTTTAAAAAATAACCGATAAATGAATTTACTGTTGTATAAAAGCAGACGCTTCCCATAACTTTTAATGATTTTATGTTAGCTGAGCTAGATGGTAAAATTACAGAGCTTTCTTTCATAGCCGTTCTAGATGACATCATCAGCGCCTACTTCATGTATCAGTAGGGACTGACAATGTTGTCAACAACGATAATGAAAGCTCAGCAGTTAAACTAATTATCTCAAGGAACACAACACTGTAAATAGTATTACTTAAGTTAAATATCTTTGCCGTTTAACGAAAAATTGTGATATGTTTATATGTATTTATAAACTAATTCCAGACGACCTCATATATACCATAAAAGAGATTTTAGGAAGAAATCAATTGATGAACTCATATTTTCTTTATATTAATTGTTCAATTTGTAGTCTCATTAATTTTGTAATAAAACAAACACTCAATGTAAATATATAACGTAAGTGATTTACCTTCTCAATTATTCTAACACCGCCTGATTTACGCACAAAGTCTTCAGGTGAAGAAAATCGAACCTTGGAATTTGATGAAGGCCTATACATAGGAATGTTTAAGATCGCAAAAATAGTAAAGAGAGATAGATTTTATTGATTTATGATATAGTTCTCAATAAATTTAGTTACAAATGATAATTCTCATCAAACGAAGCAATCAACTGATAAATCATTGAAAATAAAGCAACAACACTAGACAATTGTTTTGTACAGGTTTGAAATCTTAGAACAATCAACATCTACGATTGAACAGAAAATAAAATCCAAAAAAATTAAGAGTTTAGTCAATCATTCGGATTTCAATTGTACACATTTGTTTTGTTTGTTTTTTTCTTCAGATTCAGTCATTTCAAAATGTAATGCAGCTATCATTATATATCACTAATGAGTATTGGTTTCCTTTCATAGATTATGGTTACTGATTGAAACTTCAAAAAAAAAAAATTCAATTAAAAGCTGTAAGTTTGAAAATATGTATCATTAGATTTTCACTTAGTTACTAAATGAAACAGGAACATCAAGATTTAAAGTTTAATGTTATGCAGGATTTTGAATGTGAACTTTTACAAGAGCTTAACTTATAGTGAGCTATGTAAAAACTATCTTATAATTGAAAGTAAATATATCTAATTATAAGTTGAGAACAATCATAGAAAGAGGAAATAGAGAAGTTATAATATCAGAGACTCTTTACACTTTCATCTTTATAAGATAATACAATATTTATAATGAAGATATATTTCAACTCTTGTTATAATATCGAATTAATATAGAATAAAACAAGTCTATTATAACCATTGATTTAGAATAACATGTTTTATATATGCTAAATCATTGATAATTTTCACTATTCTTTTGTGTTTCTTAGACTAATAATCAATAGATTCCCTATGAATTAATATATCACCATTTCTGACCATTTTGTAAAGTTTCCTTATTCATTCACTTCATTCCCATGTTGCCAAATAAAATAACAAAATATTATTATTATTAACAAATGAAATTCTGAATAAAATCAATTATTTACAATCATATCATATGAACAATCATAAAATAACAGTGAATTGTGTCAGCAACAACCTATTGTAGGAGAGAACAAACTAGATCCCAGTAGAGGAAGAAATCAGGAAAAAGCAATGGAAGTGAATAGGACACATAGTGAAGAAAGTAGCCAACTGCGTCACAAGGCAAACCTTCAGTTTGGAATCCTCAAGGCTAAAGAACATATTACACTGAGAAATGGAGAAAGATATGAGAAGAATGAACAAAAATTGGATAGAACTAGAAATCAAGGCCCAGGACAGAGTGGGTTGGAGAATACTGGTCGGCGGCCTATGTTCCATTGGGAGTAACAGTAGTAAGTAAGGAAGTGTGAGATGGTAGCAAACAATGGTTGTAGAATTCAAAATTCAACCACTAGATCACAGATTCGAAGCCGTTTCATACTTTGATTTGTGAAGCTGATTGTGATTCTAAACTTTAAATCAACTGAGTGACTTGAAGTCAAAAACACGAATATGAACTTGGTAAACTTTTCAAATCCCAATAATTCTATATTATTAAATACTGTTTTTTTTCTTAATAAATCACTATATTCACAAGACTAAATCTTAAAATAGAGAATTACAGAGAGCAATACTGGTTAATGTATAGTTTAAATAAAAACATGTAACTATATTGAATGTAAAACCAGTTTGCAATGAATAGTTATATACAGATACCTTTTGTATAAACACTAATGAATATTTTTGCATGTAATGTCATGCACTTTAACCTAAGAAGGGGTGAATAAAAACTAAGTGCTCACGTGACTAATTTATAGATTCGCCCCATCTGCCACATCTTATTTATTAGTAGTAGATCGATCAAATACGCCTTATTTTTCCCGAGGCAAAAAGTATACATGTATCAGCAAACTAAAACAAACTACTTCCGATACATTGATGAATTATCGGCCAGAATAGTTATTCCTACGGTAGTTCATAGTCTACAACGTCGATAATCGAAATGGTTAATCAGCCTTGAAAATTTAGCGTTATCAGTCAGTTATTATCAACGTAAAACATAGCTCACGTATGTATCAGCTCAAGTTGTTATATTTCATGTCATCATGGCGAAAAGAGATCAAGCAAACTAAAGGAATAATATAGAAAATAACACCAAAAGAAATTAAAATTCAGAGGTTAGAAATACAGTTTAGAAGGACGAAATGCAGTTGAAGGATAGAAAGTTAGGAATGATGATAAAGTAAGGATTTCGAGTAAGATAGAGAATAAATGCAACTGAGTCACTATGAATGAATCTACACTACAGGTCTTCAACCAAGTTGAATTCCACTATTGTTCTGAATGTAGTGACAAATAAATAATATCACAATTTTTCGCACTGTTATAAATTAAACTGTTATGAAATAAGAATACCTAGTTAAATCCGAGGTTAACTACAGTTACTGTGTAAAGATATTTGGTGAATATCAGTGAGATATACCATGTTCGTTATTTTAATAAGTACCATAAAGATGAACAGTTGGAACCACGCGTATTTTTTCGAAAAGTTCCATTATGATTTACAGATTGATAAGTCTTTGTAGTTCTTAGAGAATATTTCAGTGACAAAATGACCTGATCACCTAACAAACTTCCCATAAAAAGAGCATTTTACTATATATGATATTTTCTGGTACACAGAATTAAAAATTTATATGGTTACAGAAGTGAATGTAACGCACAAACGTAACTCTTTCAATTCTCGGAATAAGCTTACGCGGAAGTAAAAAAAGTTATCTCGAAATAAATATATGTCCGTTAGACAAAATCAGAGTACATCCTGAAATTAGTGTGTCTTGGCCAAAATTGTAAACCTACAGTAACACTGAGATAAAATTAACAAAGAAATCGAATTAGCGTACCAGAAATGATAGTGAGGAATACTGAACATTGGTAACAGATCTGTGCTAACGCGTCGATTCTGAGCCATGTCATCTAACGTGTCCAACCATCAATCTTAATAGTAATCATGTGAACTTCAATCAGGTGTTCTGAATATACCGACATGGCTCAGTTGAATGACTAATAACCTCATGGATTGATATTCAATATTCTGTGTCTGACCTGAAATATGTTAACTTGGTAATACCGGAATACGCGAACAATGCATTGAAGGAGAGTGACCTACACATGCCCTCTACTTTAGAAGACTGAGTTTGACAGCCACAAAGTAACAGATTGGATTAGTTTACACATCTTCAGCCCGCTCATTCACAAACAGATATCTCACCAACGACACAAGTAACGCTAGTTAGCAAAAGTCAGCCGATTTTTAATAATCCGTATCGAAACTTCATCATCCACCAACTCATCAGAGCTAATATGACTACCAAGATAAGTTAAGTGGTCGACAAACTCAACTACTGAACTCATTACGATCAAAATAGGTGATGACACAGGCTAGTTCTGAAGCAAAATCTTATATTCAAAGGGAGAGAAATGCTTCTTAAACAAGACTGCATTGTTACTAAGGGCATTCAGAAGGCCTGTACTGTCAGCGTTTTCATCAAAAAGGAATTTGTAATCTCAGTGCCTCATGTAGATTAGTGAGAAGAGAATAATTCCTGGACATTTAGATGAATAAAGCGTCGTTTATGGGATATCTAAGACAGAATTCAGTAAAAAAGGGACATTGTCAAATCAACATAAACTGCATGTAATCATGATAGCGTTCTCAATTTAACATTGAACAAAACCCACTTTAACACTATCTAGGTTTTGATCGACAGAAATTCTTATTCAAAACTCTCGTTTGGGAAAAGCATCCCAAGATTATCACTATCCATCAAATAGAAAGCGTGTTTAATGGGACAGCTATTCAATTATGAAGTTATAAGTAAAAAATATCTTGTTAGAATCAATGAAACCCCAACCTTAAATAATAATTACTCCATTGAAAAGTATGAAAGCCACACGTACAATCCCACTAATAAAATTATTAAGGTGTCTCAGATTTAATTGAATATGGGAGAATGGGATAGAGAAAGCTTATCGATTAGTACGTAAAAGATAGAACTAAGCTGAATGGAAAAAAATATAAGTTGAATGCGAAAACAAGCATTTTAGAAATCAAGCTCTATACAAAACTAACAGGACCAAAGCAATGTTTAACTGCCATTCTAGACAAAGTGACAAACCTTGCTGAGAGTGTACAAAGTAGATAAACTGGTGATATACTACTGGAACACCGGTGGGACCTAGGATATCCCAATTCTACAATCAGTAATGCAACTATTAGTTCTTTCTTTTTTCACCGTATTATATTTTTCTTTTGCTGTGCTGATAATAAGTGTGGTAACTTCGACTGATGCGATGATTTTGAATGGCTCATATAGTAACATTAAATTTAAATTCTTTGTTTTGGATAGAATTTTTGGATACAGAATATAGCTTAATCTGCAAATCTCCAGTCAGAATCAAGTGTACACCTAAAATTATACAACGAGTCTGCGTTAAACACATAACCAATCACATTAGATAGGGAATTACTCTTATAAGCCCAGTAACCACAATAATAAAAATCATATAAAGCGTAATTAAATTAAACTCTAAGCATTTACTTGGCCAATGTATGTGAGCTAAAATCTGAGTTGTCATCTGAACGACCGAGTTTCCAGTCGACTTTGTGAACATCCTGTGTAACTGCCATGCCTCGAATCTCTAAAATAAGGAAATATTTTTAAGCTTAGAAAATGCACATAAATTGATCTTTTTTTGATTTCACGATATAACTTTGTTACTTGAATAGTGTAGAAAAAATTGTACAGCGTAACAGACTCAAGCCGTGTGCTTTCGTTCACTAGAATCTACTAGAAGTATAAGACGGTTCAGTATATCACACCTCTTTATAATGATAACAATCACAAAAATTATTGACCAAGAACAATATGTAGTTGTGAACATAAAAGTGACTAAAATTACTCATTTCGATTATATGTATAGCAGTGCTTGTCTCTCAATCCAACGATAATGACTGAATTATACTGAAACTAATAAACCTCAACTTTTCTTTTTTATTTAGTACTGATAGTCCAGATGTTAATACCAAACAGTTAGAGACTACACCCCTTAATAGACCTAATAAGATGCCATTTATTAACCGTTTGTACGACTAAGGTATCTTGCAAGAACAGAAATCGAAACAGACGTCAGCCAAAGCATTTACAAACTAAGCAACAAAAGAAATAATCGATACTATGTTTATTATAGACAACTCGGAAAGCCTAACTGATGAAGCCCACACAACTAGATCTTGGCTTGAAACCATCAAAGCATGAAAAAGAATATTTAGCTAGTCAAAGAATTGTATGCAAATAACGCTAATGCAAAAATTTTGAAATTTATCTTATTTGAAATGCTAGAATACGTATTCTTGTTGATGCACATTTACAACGACAACGAAGTAATGCGAACTATGGGAAACGCATTGTCAAATAAATTCCTTATCGCAAGCTACGCGAGATAATGTATCAAATAGATTAAAATGAAACATCATTATTAGGAGGAAAGAATTAAATTCTCAAGGTCAAGTAGTGTTCACATTTGTTTTCCTGCTTGTTCACTACACATGATCTTTACAAAATTAAAACAGAAATATGATGTGGGTTACCAAGACTTGGCTCTGAACTAATGCATTTACATTCGGACCAATAAATCTTAACGAGTTCAATTGGTTTAGATTGTCAGAAAGAGCTACACAGAGTTGGGATATACAGTATATATCTGGTTCACACTGTCCCAACGTCTAGCGGGCTAACATTCAGGCAATTAAAGACTATGATATCTCGACAGACTTGGCTAACAACGTAGATGTGTAGATTGGAGACGGAGAGAAAAAGCTTAGAGCTTTATTTGAGTCCGTAACGTTTTCGTTCATCCTGTAATAAACTATCACATTCCCATCCATGAATCGACAGGGAAACCCGAGGGCTTCTGAAGCGTAGGAAACACTTCTGAAACTTGTTCTTAATAAAAGATCATTATTAATTCAATTACGGATCCTGGAAATTCCAGGGCATATTTAAAAATAGTATAGCTAGATGATTCAGTACTTGAGAAACACTGCAAGCGTACGATAGCCGTACATACGCAAAACGATCATTTTCGTATATTAAGCAAAGAACAGAACAGTGACAGAAATCCTCTAGCATAGTCGCACAAAATTTAGACATGCTAGCCGAATTAGATCTGACTAAAGCTGATACTTCACCAAACTATTCCACACTACGAATATTGATAACGACACATCCCATAACTATACCAATGAGATCCCAGCTGTGATATCAATACATATGACTGAGGAGGCTTTTCTTTAATTTTTTTCGCTAGCCACAAACCTACTAAGTCACCCGGTTCTGATGGGTTGCATTTGCTATTGCTACCATCCTTTGCTTACACCATATCTAGACCACTCACGATGACGTCCAACATGTCTCTCTCCCAAACTCGATTCTCTAGAGATTGAAAGGGTACTATTACTGGCTTTATATTCAAATAGCAAGAGAAACTGGTAGCGTGTAACAACGGACCTGTCAGTCTATCTAGCACAGTATTTAGGTTACTTGAAAACTAATTCGGGCGAAGGCATTAAGTGAAGTAGAATCATTCAGTCCGTTAAACACCCTGACGACGGGGGTTCGGAATAATCATTCATTCTTAATTACCTTGCGGTGAGCAGGAGTTGTTCGAACAGCAGCACACGATGATAGTTTGCCTATGAATATGATAATCACAGATTTTACCAAAACATTTGATAGTTTATCACTCGACGCTTATGAAGAAGCTCTCGGGCCTTGGAATAAAGTGTGCTATGTATAGTAGTAAGGAACTTCCTCTGTGAACGAAGATAGAAGGCAAAAGGGAATGGGATACTGTCTGAATGAAAGCCGATAAGAGTTCTGTACTTCTGAGGATCACCTTAGATTGCATATTTTTTCTCCTTTTACGTAAGTTAACTATCGGGTCCACTTAAGTTGTCAACACTGTAGTTTGCAGATGATATCAAAGTCTGGAGAACAATAAATGGTGAGGCTAATAGTCTTCATCCGCAGGCTGAACTAGACGAATTAGTTAAATGGTCACAAAGTCAGGGCTTATAAATGAATCCTATAGGCAGTGCACCAATGCACATGAAACACGGCATTAGTTACCAGTATACTGTAAACCGTACATGGCTTCCACGCGTGCAGAAAAAAAGATTTAGAAGTAACGGTAAGTAATGTCTTGAAAACTTTTGGAGGTTGCTATATTGCAACTTTCAGGTGTTTTCGAGTGTTATGGTTGCCTCACCGAGCATTCGAATATTTAGATGAGGATATGTTTCGGGTTTTATAGTCCACCTATGTGAGACCACATCTAAAGTGTTACATCCAAACGACTGAAGCATGACTTATTAAGGATGCTGACACACTCAAGTGTTCAACATGTGAGTCAGAGTTGGTGACGCGTCTTTCATTACCCCTGAACGATAATCCCTTACAGCGCCTGAACCTTCTTCTGAAGAATAAGATTTTAGAGATATCAAAATGGCTACTGACACCGACCCTCCATGGGCGTAGATAATAATCTGGATCTAGCGGATAGTTATTACTCCTATGGTAGAAAGGTCAATAGAAGAAGGACGAAGGTGAAAACGAAGTTCGGAAAACCTAGGAGAAAAGAACTTTTCGCCCCTAGACAATCTATGCAAATACGTATGTTTCAGCCCTAAAAGATGGCCAACATATCTTTAAAATAATAATTATAAAAGATACAATCTTGGTCGAGATCGGTTGCGAGATTTGGTTACATAAGAGCAATACGTCCCCCTACCTACAGAATCCAAACGACAGTCACTTAGTATCGATTCCAATATAGAATGAATGGAGGTATTGAGAGCGAACTATCTCCACCTAAGACTTACTTTTACGCTCCCAACACTATGCCTCTATTCCGTTCGGCTATCCACTGAGGCATGACCACCATCATTTACAGGAGGCATCGTAAGTAATCTTTACACCCCTACGATAAGGACAGCACTACTTACCACTGTAACAGAGATGGAGACAATTCAGCTTCCCATATCAAAAAATTTAATAACAACTCATCACCGAGCTTGATAAGACGTTCACGGAACGTAACTGTACCTATGATGTTGATGAAGCTCACTGCAAGCTAGTTCCGTCACCATCAAAGGAAACAAGTAAATTCTCATTTAGCTGTTTCATGAACCTGGATGGACTGCCATCCGAATCAGGCATGCAAAACATATCTAGTCAGATATGTTATGACTAAACAGTGGACTTTTATGCTTATTATTGTTCACTCTTTAAGTAATAAAATGGCAGAACTTAAAATGACTGGCTTAATTACGAAGTCGGAAACTATTCTTGTAACGGAAACGTGGTATCTGTCTTAAATGTTAGATGTAGAACTATACATAGATGACTTCATACTGCAGCGTTTCTACCGATATCATGAAAATGGATGGAGCTTATATGAACTACATACGTGACAATATTTCAAAGCACACGCGCGGTAACAACATCTTGAACTTGCTATTTTGTCTCAGAATTACACCTATAATAAGACTTATTGAAATAGTGTTCTCTACTAAACGTAATGGGATAGTTTATTGTTCCTTGCCAATTCACTTAACAAATATAAAGCGTAAGAAAAATCCGAGTAACAACACGACGCTTTAAGTTTGCAGACAGTGAATTTCAGTGAACGTTCTCAATTGATATGACTGGGATGGCTATTTTGATAACAAATCGTTATCGGACGCGATAGTTATCCTCAATGGGACCATGTTGTCGTGCTTAAATGCCACAGACCATACCAATAAGTCTTTCTTACTCCCATTTAAATGTCGAGCATGCGTCAGAAAATATTCACAGCTCTACGCTTCTAAAGACTTTTACTCCTGCACTCAGTGTATGAAGCTTACGAAATTGTTGAAGTATTACGTGATTGAAACGACAGTAAAGAAGAGTTCGACGCTCTCTAAAACATAATACCAAAAATTTCTTCTGAGTTGACGCATGCGTAAATCAAAAGATATTCCGTTTCCTATCCACGACGACACAATCGTGTAGATTGTGTACGATAGTACATTATTATATATATATATATATATTATATATATACTCTTGTGACCTAAAACCCTTTCACTTAGCTGGCCTCAATGATTCTTTGATCATCCGTACCAAATCATCAAGATAAACTCAAAAGTATCAACATTTAGGAGAGTAACAAGTGGGGTTATACAGGAAAATGTTCTATGACCTCTTTAATTTGTAATGTACATCAGCAGTTCTTGTAGCTTCTTCGACGAAGGAAAGACTTTCTGGTTCTCTATTGCCACAAAGGCAGTCTACTCACATAGTAAAGATGAGGTGTATAACACTGCTAATTTTATATAGCGGGAACTAAACAAGTTGGCAGCATAGTGTAGAAAGTACCGACTTCAACTTAAGATTAACAACTGTAGCTGGAGTAGAAGCAACTTGGGTCAATATTTTGAAGTTGTTAGTATGCCAAAATCCGAGTTTTTTAGTACTTTAGTCCTAGACTTAAGACACTCGAATGACCTAGATTTTTCGTGACGAACCACGTCAATCAGCTCAAAGGGACGTAGACTTATAGGCTGCATAATTCGTAATTTTCATGAAAGTTAGTCAAAGCTGAAACTGTGTAAAATCTGTATCCGCTCAGTGCTTATATATTGTCCGTTTATAACCAGTGGTCTTCGTATAAATGGCAAATTAAAATTCTAAAGAATAAAGAGATGCATCACAAAGAAGACTTTAGGACTGAGTCATGACGAGGGTTACTTTGCACGATCCGATAAATGGGTGCTAGAATCCCTTTGGTAAAGAAGAGTCTGACTTATTCCAAGATTTTACTTCAAAATCGTATACAAATTATGAAATTCTTCAAATCCAATGTTAGGCTTCATCTATTTGTCTAACTATTTAGTAAGAAATCACATCAGGTTAATCAAAATACAGCATTGTAGATCTGAAGTATGATGAAAATTCTTCCTACACATATATACAACCTTAGAGATCATGTATTAACGGTCAAACTTTGAAAACAGAGGTTGAAAACCGGGACAGACTTTTCCCTCGCTAAGTATAAATAGTAATAGAACAGTCGTCCCTCTGAAATATTCATCGTAGATGAATAACATACGTTTATTAGACTTGTTGATGAAGCCCTCGCCTTCAATCATCCGGCAGGAACGAACAGGCTTGCACCCTACTAAGATATCATATGACATTAACGTGTTTAAAACATGTAAGAAAATGTTTATTTCCAGTTTCATTTCTTATTTATATCAGCGTTAAGATTGTCGACGCAGAGGTAGGTGACACAATGAAAATTAACCAGAAGCGGACAGATAAATCACCAGATTAACGGACAAAACAAAATACAAGACGTAGCAGGCAACGCTAACAATTAAGAGATTTAATTTCTCCGACTTTTCAGACCGAGAGTTGGGGGTTGTATCTCTATATAACATGGCGAGTAAGAGCCGGTGTAAATCGCCAAGTACAAATCTCAATATACGTGTACGTATTGTACATCATTCGATAGCACTCAATTGGATAAGTAACACAAAGCACGCCCCATTGAAAAATATTAATTCATTCAAAAGTTATGAATAAAAATGTGACTCGGAAACATCCTACAGAAAGTCCGCGCGTCAAAATCCCACAGAAATGCCCGAGACATGCAATTTCCTTAACACACTGTCGTCCATAACTTTTGAACGGCTCAACCGATTTCACTCATTCACTTTCTGTGGGATTTCTCTTGCAAATATCTGTTTGACAACTTACAACATATTGTAAGATGACCGAATGAGTGAAATGCAAAATGTATCCATGAAATCGTTTAACCAGAAAATCAATTTTACGTTTGAGCAGTGAGCAAAACTTGCCAAAGTAATCATGCTGAACCATCGTCAGTATGAATGGTGAACCTCCAGTCTCATATGAGACCTTCAGCTCTACATAGTAATATAGCATATACAGTATACCACACATATGTAGGGTAGTAAACGAAATAACCCAGCCTGAAGCGCTAGGTCTTGAACAGCGCTTAAAACCCATTGTCTGCTCTCGGAAGTTTACGGAAGGATCGCCACTCTCTTCCTTTCTGAACGATATATGATGGTGTCTCTAGCCACTCTTCTGCACCATCTCTCAGACCCGAACCTTGGAGTCGTCAAACACCAACATAAGTCTACCCTTTGCAGCTTCATTTCATACTACGGCAACATGTCATGCACTGACCACCTTTCCGCTTCTTCCAACCAGTCCCAGAGTCGGCAAATAATGCATGACGTGGAATTCTCTAGGACGACATTCGTAGAATATGTCCAAGCCACCGAAGTCGGTGTTTCAAGATGGTGACACCAACTGGATTATCAACTCTGCGCCCGAACACACGATGCCGAACCTCTGAATTACTGACATGGTGTTGCCACTGAATGTCAGCAATCCTTCGGAGACAACAATGATTAAACACAGAGAGTAGCCAAACATACTTAACTCGTAAAGTTGAGGTTTCACAAGCACAGAACAAAACTGCTACCACCAATGAGTTGTAGATCCGACTTTTTACAGCCAAATTGACATCACGAACTAAAACAGTCAGTAACCTGACTAATAACTCTACACAAACAGTGTTGTTTTCTCGCAGTTATCCAAACACTGAACAAAAGTTCATACTATTATCATAAAAATGGGTTGGACGTTATACTCCCCTTGGCTGAAACTTATGCTCCCATGGCCTCCCGAATGCCCTAGTATGGCCGAGGGCGGGGAGAGTTAACTCTCCCTCTCGAAATGCCCTCGCGTGGCCTCGCGTATATAGCCACTGCCAGGGAAGTCCTACTCTGCTTTCTCGTGGCATTACTGTTGTTTGCGAATTTAAGAGGACGAAAAGCGAATGTCTGGTGACTTAACGGGGTTGGTGGATATGGACGGTCCACCTGAGGGAGTTGTTAAACCCTAATTGAAATCCGATGGTGAAAATGTGTTACAGGATCCTAAAGGATCAAGTGGCGTATGTACCTATTATTGGTGACCAGCTACCATTTGATTGCATCTCCTGACGTCATTCCACTGCCTTGTGGATCAAACTTTTAAGTTAAAGGCTCAAAACGTGGCCCCCTAAGGAAGCCACCTCTTTCGGTTTGGACACCTGAGAAGCATCAGAGCTCACACAAATTCAAGTGACTTGTGTGACGCATGTGTACTTTGTGCACCTTTGTACAAATATGTATGTGTTTCAATAAATAAATAACCAGTGTATGAACACTTAATAAACTGAAGTTATCGTTCGGTATATTATCTATAATGTTACCATATTAGCTATACTAATTTCACTCATTTTATAGGCGATCCATTAAGTAATCAGCATATTGAGTTTACGATATAAGTCTCACGGCCACGCTCACGTTAAACCTATTATTGTCAGTGGTCCATACGAAATTCTGGAACTTACCGCTAGTATTATGTAAAGAACATTTTTTTCTTTTTTGTCATATAACTGAAAGCTACAACACATGTAACTTTTCTATATGATTATTATTAATATAAACAGGAAATACTTGTACTGGTCATACTTTAAGCAGCTAACACGGTGTTCCGATGTGACTTGTTAAGGCACTTCAGCATGCTAATTTGTCCTTTCATTGTTGCTTTTCCTCATATTTGAGCAACCTACAATCAGCGAGTTTTGTATTCAAGTGAGTTTTGTGAACGAAACCCCGGCATCGTACGTACTCGGATCTCTGCTCTTCTGAATGCTAGACCACAAACTTAGAAACGAAACCACAGCGGCCTATGATGGACATGAATATATTATTTCATTACACTGACTAATTATTCATAATATTTATGACTAATAGAACTTACACACTTATAGGGTGCAAACCAACTCGTTACCTAGATGACTTGAAGAAATGAAGCTTCAATATATTATGCATACCTGTTCGTGTTTTGATTTCGTCAACTATAGTTATAAGAAGTAGACAGTAGTTTCAAATAACATGTATATGATACAACATAATGTGTATCTGGAATGAAAACTTACTAGAGATAACAACGTGGTATATAAACACAGGCAGCAAATACACTTGAGGCCTGTTTTCACTTCAGCTGACTAATGAAAGTGAGAAGCGCGTGTGCAGAAATGTTTTATAGACGGGAATCAGTATGTCACGTGAGTAGAGAACGGAAAAGTTGCGAAAGACTGATGTGGAATTGAATTTTTATATTCCACCCTATTTGGTATGAGAAGGCTGATGAAAATGTTTCTTTTGTTTTGTTTTGTCTTGTTAAATATGGCTTATCGAGTTTTATACAGGCATGTTTTTCTTCTCTTGAACTTTCCAGAGTAAAAATGTTTGCTTGATTCTATAGCTTCCATAAGTGGCCTTATGCCTCCTTCACTGACGCATCTTACCCGACTTTTTATTTTTTACTGAAGGCCGTAGAATTTTCAGCTTACATATTATGAAGAGAACGAGAATGGCAAACATAACGTTTAACTGTTACAGGAGCGGGATACATTCAAAGAGAAGTTGAACTGTTGCGATGATAACGACTACTTGGATTAATAAAAATGAAACGTTCCTATATGTTACAAATGAAACCGAAAGAATTTGTTTTTCCAAGTCCATGAAGGATGTAACTGTATAACCTTGAGAGCGCAGCTTCTAGTTGTATTTTGTCTGTTGTCGCTTGGTTCAGTGTACGTGTTTCTCTTTAATTCCCCAAGTCCTCATTATATTAACCTAATTGAAGTATCTTGTTTGCAATTTCTTGAACTAATTGTTTTTGATTATCATATATAACTGTCTATGTTGATGAAGTAACTTCTGTGCTCGTAAATTATCCCGTAGTGTCAAATTTGTCTGTGATCTAAAACAATATAGAATGTAACATCATACTGCAACCTCAGGATCGACGCAGAATGAGGTAACCGGGGAAATCTATGCTCACATCCTTTTTTTCCTGATCATGATTGATAGTAAAAACGGTAGGAGGTGAACGTTGGAAAAATCCTTCTTATATACTTTCCATAAGATAATATATCATCAAACTCTATTATGATGGTGCCAAATAGAGTGAAAATAACTATGAAAGTTTATTTTCTGAGTCAAATTTACAGCGACAACCACGTCGTTGTTATGTTGCTAACAATATATAATTAACCTATCCTATGTCGATAGATAACTTGGTTTTAGAATCATAAGCACATTTTTTGTCTAAAAAAGCCTGAAAATGTTGATCAATTGCTTTAATCAGTAAATCATGCTTAGTTTAGCCTAAGTTCACTTTGTTTGGTAATAATCGCAGTTAAAAATTTAAGATTATACTTGACATGTGCTTAGTTCCTAGTTTATTTTTATTTCCGAGGAGCTGATCTCCAAGTAGATTAGTAAGTTCATGACCATGGTCGAACCAGAGCCTTCCGCGACAAAATTAATCTTGTGACTGACATCCTAACATGTCTACCAAAATTACATCTTTTTCTGTGATGATTTTAAGTGGTTATCGGATTTTTAATCAGATTCCCAGTGAAACATTGGATCGAATGATCAGCGTGTCATACTAATTTCTGAAAACTAAATGGGTGGGTGTAGTGACTGTGTTACTTAGCTCAAGTTGTTTACTTCTGAATAAAGATATAGGATGTCGTTGAAACCATCTTTCAATTACATCAGTACCTCAAGTCTGGTTGTATTAGTTCCAATTTTAACAGCCCTAAAATTTTAACTGTGCTTGTGCTCTCTATTTTCGCAGTATGGTCCTAACTTCGGGTAATGATCGTGAAAGTTTTAGGACTTATTCGCCATAATGTATCCACTATCCGGATAATGTTCTCTGATGTTATATTCTAATATTAACTTCGTTTTCCCAATCACTGGGGAGTATTTCGTTGTAACGTTGCTCGTGAACGGGAATATAGGACTTATAGCTTTAATAATATAACTTAAAATCTCATGTCGTCTTTTGTTGCTCTGTAATTATAACTCATACACATCTTTTTCCAAATTTCATTTGTGTGAAGTGTTTTTAAAATGTCAGAAAATATTACACGTAACGTAAACGCCGATGTAAAAGTGGTCTCAGTATTTGTTATCGAATAATGACTTTGATTTACAAAATCTACTTACTTGGAGCAATATTATTATTTTTTAATGGGATATTATTACCTAATCTGTCTACCAAGACTTCTTTGTTACTGAAAGGGTAGTAAAGTCTTTAGAGGTTAATTTATCTATCTATCTGGGTGAAGTATTTGAATTTTCGGTCACTTTGCAATCAGAGTTAGTTATGAACATATATGACGTACAACATTCGATTGATAAGCCTAGCATATGTTTTTCAAAGTTTCTTATAAAAATATCAAATTCAACTATCATGAATATGTCCGGATTTTTTGAAATACCAACTCGTAACACGAAATGCAACCGACTGTCAGTTATTGAATCCGTTCAAAACCCTGAGACCATAGTAATCTTAACCAGTTCCTCCATTAACATGGTTTATCTATTAAGTGAAAACTAAAGATCAAACCTGTCTTTCGTCGTTATTTTTATAGCTTTTAAAGAAGTTTATATAATTGTTTTTTAACCTTCTGATCACGACTTGGGAGATTTTACTTTTTTGGTCAATTTTATTTTATACTGCGTTCTACACAAATTTGTCTCGACTAATCTGTAGCATTTATGTTATCGCTTTGCAGATACGAAGTGCAGTCTACACTGAATAGTTGTTTGTGTATAATGTATCTACAGAAATACAGTCTGCTTGTTGTTGACGCTTCTCAATATCTTTGATCACCCTTAAAACATAGAGAAACTATTTTTGACTTATACGTTTGCTTACTAAATTGTCCTGAGTAATGGTTTTGCAATAGTAACCGTTTCAAATTGTTTTCCAGTTGTTTTAGCTGATTATCGTTCGATCACTGGGTTTTTTTAGTCACATTTCTCTTTAATTTTATCCTCTACACGTTCACTCAAATAAAATTGTTTCAATACTCAATAACGGCAACATCAACAACATACCTATAGGTTAAATCCAATAATAACGTCTAGACAATCAGAGTTTCTCAAACTCCCGAAAACCTGCTTAGCTAACTAATATAGTTAGTTTCACTAAGCCATTAAAAATAATGAATAATTCAACTTCCCCAAAGTGCCGCTCATTCGATAAAGAAATGGATCGAATAGATATTCAGTGTAGTTTTGTAAGTTGAGAGGTAACTTTTCGTGATCTTGGTACTTTTATAACGTTAAAGTCTACGTAGTTGTAAAAACCTGCACAACGAAAATGTGAAAAGATAAGATTACTGTATTTTAAAAAATGGAACAATGTAGTCTAAGTGATTGAAATGTAACTATCGTACGTTTATCAGATCATTTTAAGGATATTTGCTGAAAAGTTAAAAAAACAACGTAAATAGGAAAAGATAACCACACTTAGCTTTGCTTCAGAATTTTCTGACTTTAGAGTTGTTTGTGGAACGGTTGAGTCATAAATATCTTGTTTTTTTAATTCTTACTGAAAACGTATTTTAAAGTGATAACTAACTCAGTGTTTACTTCTTTAACTTTTAAATATTTTCTAGTCAACTGTAATACAAAATGTTGCCAACTTTTCATTGGTCAGATTATTTGGTTTTCGGTATTTCACTTATTTGTTACTCCCTGATTGGAATTTATCATCGATATCATGATGTACTTTTTGGGAAATTAACTAATTGTTTTCGTGGTATCAACTTTCAACCAAAAGTGAGAAAGAAAATGAACGTAGAAGAATTATTCTTAGGTGATCGTAATTTGACATTGTTACCTATTGTTGGAAGTGTAATGGCCAGTTTTTTATCAGCTGTCGGTATATTGGGCACTGCATCTGAAGCTTATCAATGTGGTATTCAATTTATTACATTGGTTGGAGGTTATTGTATTGCATTTCCATTAGCTGCATATGTTTACATGCCAGTATTTTATAAGCTCAGATTGAACAGTGCTCATGAAGTTAGTTGATTAATCTTGATATGTATATTTCGTTGTCTGCTGTATTGCTAACCGTATTACCCTAAATCTCGAATTAACTCTTAAACGTCTTTCGATGGCTTATTATCTATAACATGAATTTACATAGACCATGGGAGAAATACGAGTTATACAATCTCATAGTCACATTTGTTGCGAACAAATGGATGATCATAGAAGTATATGTGGTCGGAAAATTAACGTAATAATTTTACGCAACTCATATATTACGTACGAATTTATATAATCAACCAACTTGTTTATATAAAAATGAAGTGACACTGAACGATTGTCAAAATCAAAGTATTCGAGGAGGTGTAATTCAACCACTACAGTCACCAATCTACTCATAAAATCCAAAGTCATCTAGATACTGTTTAATTTACACCCCACTCTGCAATTTATCACGCACTTGCTACAGCTGTAGATTACAGTTTAATATTTAGATACTTACACTACTAATGAAGTAGGAATACTTGTTATTCCCCCGGTTCTATACATTTTTTTATTGCAAAGCACTATATTAATCGTTAAGCAGTTTGAACGATCTTATCATTGCATACTTGGGAATTTGAAAATCTTAATTCAAGAAGGTTACTTTCTTACTAAAGTAGAATATTAATAACTTAACTTACATAAATCGTTTGTTAGTGTTCTGATTTGTAACAGATATTTGTCATAAATGTTAAGTACTTACTTAGTTTCTAGTCTTACATTAAACGTTTTCTAGTTTTAGCTCTTAGTAGATGCTGTGCACAAATTAATTCTCAAAGGTCGAAAATATAAGTCTATTCACCTGTGCTTCTGTTGGTTTTGTCAAAATCACAATAACATTTTTCATGCGTTACTATTCCTTAAAGTGTTTATGTTACTTAACAAAGTTTTTATAGATGAATGGTTTTTCTTAAAATTCTTATACATTTATCTAAATCCTTGTTGATCTGTAAACAATTTGTATTGTGTTTGTATTTCGTTTAAATTTTATTAAATAGTATTTAGAAATGCGATTTGGAAAACTTGTTCGATGGACAGCCTCACTTGTATTCTTATTACAAATGGTATGTCAATTATTTTACGGAAATCATTCGTTGAGTCTTATGGTTATACAAACATTTACTTTAAAATAGTACCATTTAAATAAGAACTGAAAAATTACGGGTTCTAGGTAAACATTTTCAGTTGTTCTTCAATAAGCAGAAAACTGGAGTATAAGTTGATTACTTGAGAAAAAATGTACTGTCGAGTGAGATTTATCTTAGTTAATACCTATCATTCCTTGGTTTATAAACTTTGTTGAAATACAAGATATGTGAAAATTATTTGATTCGAAGGTAGATTTCATCATATACTAACTCAAATATCGGCGAACATCGAATAACTTTGTCCTGTTAGTTTGAGACTTCTAGGCAGTGCATATCGAACATATATAGGATCTTAAAATTTTTGCACAATCCCCCCATTTCTGTTCATTCTTGTAAAGTTAGTGACATTTGTTTTATTATTTGTACGATTAAATTTAGAGACACTTTTCAAGTGACCTTACTTTTTTAATGCGATTCGCCTGGTGTGATAAAATTGTATGTCTCATAGGATTGATATAATCACACACTAGTTGCTCACATAGTTGTAACCAATGTCATATTATTTAACTTTTATTATTTATCAATTATGCTGCAATATTCCTATGATTCTGAATGACATAAAATGACCATGCACCATTTTATTTGGTATTCTATCAGTTAATCCTGTTTTACTAATGATCAGTCTCCATTATTTACTCTTTAAACTAATCTTTTGTCATCTATTTGCATATTTATTTACTATGCTTTTCATTTTGTTTCATTAACTTTATTCAAATTAACACTTGTAGACAGTTTACATTGCTCTTGCATTGTATGCGCCTGCTTTGGCATTCAGTCAAGGTGAGTTATTGTTTTGTTAACTTGGAATAATGATCTAAGAGATTGATTATTATCAGTATTTATTATTATTTTTATTCATACACACATGCTTCGATTGGTTACTTGTTCCTTGGAACTGTGACCATTTCTCGTCAAATTAGTCGCTATATGTATATATGTATATTACAAAGTAACATTTTTGCATAGATCACGTGAAATTTAGATCATGTTTATGTTCATTAGAAAATGTTCAACTCATTTGTTTAATTAATTCAATAATGAATTTAATTCTGTTATGTTTTTTCTTTTAATCTTTTCTATACTGATCTATTTCTTTTGTTATTTATATTGATTTGAAGTTAGCGGTCTACCCATTTGGATATCGATATTGTCTACTGGTTTAGTGGCTACATTCTATACAGCTTTTGTAAGTTAGATTAATTATAATGTGATGATAATAATAACTTCATCATTGATTGAAAATTATTATTATTATTATTATCTGCTTTATTCAATATTATATATTTTTGGTACAATATAGAATTCTCAGCGTAAAGTATTTCAACAAGTTTCCGTTTCTTTCTTCTTGGTCGGTCCTGGTGATAAATATTGAGTGATCGCCAGTAAGATGTTAGCAGTTCAGTAAATGAACATCTGAATAATGTGCATTCTTTTCGCTGTATATTGCCAGCAACCACGTTGGCTCTTACTGAGTTTTTTGTAACTTTGACAACGAAAGGTTGTACAGTTTTCAGAAACGCAGCAGAATAAGTCATGGGATTAATAAACATAATGATATATGAAAACAAACAAAAATAAATAACTTGTTGAAATATCTAGATGGCAGGAACAGGTAGCCCAGATGCTCAAGCAGGCCACCCTTGTTGGATCAACTCATCATATGTTGATACATCTAGTAATTAGGTTAAATAATGAATGTTTTATATGTGAAGGAATACTTGAATTCTCAGAAAAAGGTTTTGATTAGTCCATGTGTAGCATGTGTCTAGTGGCGAATTAGCGGTTAACTTGTTATGTTCCGATAAGAATAATGATTGGTAATTTTTGGGATCTATTTGTGAAACAATACTATGCGTATATTTTTATCGTATAATTGTTAAATAACTGAATTATCCATATTCATGTCTCTCTTATCATAAGCTTTATTTTAACCTATGAACTGTTATTATACGATGTACCATTCTTGAATTATTCCCTGTCTATTGATCACTATCTCCCACATTCACAGCCACATTTGGGCAAATCTTGCACAAATGTTGTTTCCTATTTTATGGTAAGATGTGGTCTGTTTGATTGGTATACAAACTCCGTATATTGAGATTGTTGTTCTGGACTTAACTAACTGGGCTAGGCGGAAAGTAGGACCAATAAGGACTCTAGACTGCTCGTACGTGTTTTATGCGTCACTAGTTCGATCGATAATTCACTGCTCTCCAATTGGCGGTATCATTACGTTATACATAAACAGAGCACACAGGTCACAAGTTATAACAATTGGCGACGGGGATGGGATCCCAAAAACTACCACTCAGTATTGTTATAGAGACATAACATAAACAATGAATTACATATTCGGGCTTTGCATTATCCGTTTGGATTTAAGCAACTGAGTAATGTCAACATCTGTTATAACCTAAGACATTACTGTAACCAATGCTAAAAGAAGTTAGGTGATAGTCGATAATTTGTCTCAATGGTTTAGATGCAGTCGTTCTTCACCTTCCTTTGGATCTGGGGATTAAATACTACCTTCTATTTTTTTTATTCCGTGAACTCATTCTCCGATTATCTTGTCTATGCCTAATGTTTTCCATTACCGCTGATATTATTACTACTTCCATGAATTTGGCATTGATTTTAATGATTTCATTTCACCGTGCTGATTTGAAGTGGCAAATTAAACTGTACCAGGTTATACGTTGCTTATGACTAACTGACTAGTCATCACGCATCAAGTGTGCCTCAAAGATATGTATATGAATACTTGCACTTGAAGAGTAAGTTAAGTTATCTCTTTAGTGTGAACGGAAACATTCAATTATATTCACCTCATATTACAAATCATAAGAAATGGAGACTTTTCATCTCACTTGTTGATTTAAATTTATTTTACTTGAAATAAAAAAAAACATATAAAAGCAGGATGCGGAGAAGGATTGAAAATGAAATTTGCTGTAAAGATCAAAAATCGGTGGAAAATACCCATTTAACATTACATAATTCATCTATATACATTTGTTAGTTGTTGAAAGAGTTTTTAAGCTGACCCATTAGATGTGTTAAAGTAAACAGCTTAATAGAAATTTATGGAAGTAAAATTATATTTGTAATAATCTCGCCGATCGACGTTCAATTTATTCCCAGACTTCATTTATTCTCTAAATTTTAATAACAATAACACACACATTCATACAGACACCTCCACATGTCTCACGTTCAACATATTACATAATAAATAACTCACATTCTTACTTTATACAGACTTGAAATCTGAATATTATTGGACAAGTGTTTTATAGTGAATTGTTTCTGACTGTATTGATCTTTGATTAATTCCTTGAATAAACTTATCTTACTGAGCAACACATCAAAACTACTTAACGTCTCGTTCCCCTTCTCTTTTAAATATCAAAATGTCTATTTATTTAGTTGCTGATTTCGTTTTGTTTCAAAAGAGCTTTCGTTTCTTTTTGCTCGCCCATTTTATC
This sequence comes from Schistosoma intercalatum, assembly GCA_944470365.2. Taxonomy (NCBI): domain Eukaryota; kingdom Metazoa; phylum Platyhelminthes; class Trematoda; order Strigeidida; family Schistosomatidae; genus Schistosoma; species Schistosoma intercalatum. The sequence continues at coordinate 206,862 of OX103732.1, read as the reverse complement.
GAATTAGAGATGACATATTCTTTTGAATTGTGCTAAAAACCAGTACGAGACACCATGGTAACATGACCACAGATGACAACTAGACATGTATACTGGAGGGCTGCTTTTTTTTCGGTGTAATGATTATTTCCTGTTACACTATTAACAGTACAAATTGTAAAAATTTCTAACAGCAATGTTTTTTTTGTTCTGTTTTGTTTTGCCTATTTAAAATTTCTTTAGGGAGGTATTCGTGCAGTAGTATGGGTTGATCTTTTCCAACTAATTGTTCTCATCAGTGGATTTTGTTTAATAACACTATTAATTACTTTAAAAGTTGGTGGATTCCAACGTCTATGGGGGATAGTAATAGACGGTCAGCGTGTTCAATCTTTCGAGTAAGAGTATTATGTGATAAGTTTAAGTGAGTTTTTACATTTAGAGTTTCACATCACTGACTGATTTTCTTTAAATAGCTATCAAAAAACAGGAAGATTGAACAGCTATTTCGTCCTAGTGTCCCTGCTAAGGTCGTCTATGTCCACTGCTGAGTGGCCCTGTACCAGGACAATCCAGCTGTTCAATGTTATCTAGTTTTATAGTGTTGTCTAGGAAAACGTGGTCCGTAGTATAAAATCTAAAGTTCAACGATCGTTGTAAACGGCCGATTGTTATAATTCTCTCTTATTACAACCCAGCCATTCCTATCGCTTATTATTCTCAGACACCAATTCACTCGACAAGTAACCAAATCAGAACACGGTTGAACAGGAAAGAGATTATATTCCAAATAACAAGGTTAAATGGAAGTAAGAAACACAACAGGAAAAACGTTAGTATATTTATAGTTTTTACGGGAGAAGGTTTTTAAAGTGTTCTCCAAGTAATTGTACATTGAGCATGTTTTAATCCAATCTATGTCCCGATAACATCGATAATGACTTTTTTATATATCTGGATTGTAACCGTTAAAGTATTATTTATGTTTTAAGATAATTTACAGCTTTTGAATTGTTGATAATTGAACTAAGCACAGTTGTTAGGGAGATAGTGTTCGATTATGTTGTAGGTGTTTCATGTTATCGCATCTAGTTTTCGAATCGTATAGTCAGAGCTGACACGTATCACGTTTTATTTGTAAGTTGTTTTACGTGTAAATTTCAGCTTGTATATCATTCTCGTCAATAATATAATCGAGCTATCTTCATAGTTAGTCCATAGTTTTCGCTTCAGTTATTATATATATATTAATTGTGGTTCCTGTTGGTAGCTTTTAATTACATTATCATGAATAACTCATATATTTGGGTTCATTTTTTTAAAAGATTTACTCAGTAAGCTTGGAATAAACCTGTAGATACTGAAATTAGAATATAATCTTTACATATTTTTCAAAGCATGAAAGTGATTGCATCATTTCTCTTTAATCACGTTGATATATTAGTTTGCAGAAACCGTTGACCAATGATTTGTACCGTTGATTTCCGTTCATTCAATTACCAGTTCATTCTCTATATATAATACGCCTTGAACAACTCTGCATAAAACACATACTTTTGAGTTTGTTACACTAACTTATGTGTTGTTATTGAGTTACTTTCTGTGCTCAGTTGACTGGTATTGAACGTGAAGTGATTTTAGATAAAACTTCCGGAGTTTTTCACCATACTTCCTTCAATATATCACATGGTTTAAATATTTTTATTTCGAAATCTATGTATCCTTGAACTGAACCTATACTTTCAAAATAAATTAGAATAGCGTTTCTCCTTATCTTGAGCATCGATATAGACTATATCAAAAGAAGTTAAAACAAAACTTTCATCCTCCTTTTTTTTCTAAATTTCTCGTACTGTTTTGCCCTTACTTACTTCTGACATTCATCATCATACTCTTACATAACTATTGTTTATATTTAACTTGTAATGAAAGTTTTTCTATTCTTTGATTTCCTGATTAAATGTTGTGTAGTTTGGTGGCTACTAATCTAATTGTTCTTATTTTTGTTTGTAAATATTTACTTACTTACTTTACTTACGCCAGTTACTCATAATGGAGCATAGGCCGCGGACCACCATTCTCCAACCTACTCTGTCCTGGGCCTTCTTTCGTAGTTCCATCCAATTCTTGTTCATTTTTCTTATGTCTGTCTTGTGACGCAGTTGGGTGCTTTCCTCAATGTGTGTTCTATGCACTTCCAGCTCTTCTTCCTGATTTCTTCCACCGCTGTGATCTGGTTTGTTCTCTCCAACAGTAGGTTGTTGCTAATAGTGTCCGGCCAACGGACCGGAAGTATTTTGCGTAGAAAACTGCTAATACACACCTGTATCTTCTGGATGATGGCTTTCATAGTTCTCCAGGTTTCTGCCACATACAGTAGAACTGTCTTGACATTTGTATTGAAAATCCTGACCTTGGTGTTGGTTGCTAATTGTTTTGAGTTCCGGATGTTCTTCAATTTTAAATATGCTGCTCTTGCCTTTCCGATCCGCCCCTTCACATCTGCATCAGATCGACCGTGTTCATCAATGATGCTGCGCAAATATGTAAAGCTTTTTACATCTTCCAAATCTTTTCCGTCAAGTGTGATTCGACTGTTGCATGCTGTGTTGTATCGGAAAATCTTGCTTTTCCCTTTGTGTATATTGAGACCTACTGTAAATATTTACTTTGATAATTATAATTAACTGATACTCTTTTTTGGATTATGTCGTCAATCTACCGACATCATTGTTATAGTCGATTGTAGGATCATATCGTTATTATGTAACACTACCATTTGATTGATATTATATTATTATTGCAAAACATCAATGTAGAGCGATTAATGCAAATTTAACTTGTTAAAAATTCTTGTACTGTTAATTAGAACAACATTAATTGAAAAGAACAATTTCAATGTTCTATTGTCTTTCTCAGCAGTGCGCATCCACGACCTCGCCCCCTGCGGGATTCGAACCCAGGACCTACTGGTTTCGCGCGCGAGTACTGAATGCGCACTGCTGAGGAGTCCTACAATAGGACGAAACGGCCGTCCAGTGCTTCCAGGTTTTCCATGGTGGTCTAGCTTCAACTGACTCATGATCTTAACCATTGAAATCACTACAATCTCCACAAAATCCATCTGATATTGTCTTTCTATAATGAATTCATTCTTAGAATAATCCAATGTTTCATGAAATCAACTATAAGTTACGTCGTAGAAAAGAAAATTTTCTTTATAGAATTCTTTTCATTCTTTAAATTTATTTTTACTGATTAACAATAACACAGGTTAGAAATTGCGTTGACATTATCGCTAACTTGTTTAAGGTGAAGTAGGAACTATAAAGAAAGCAATACTTGAAAGGGTATTTACCAATTAAGTATGGTCTTCTATCCTTAGGTTAACGTAAGCTGTATTTCTATCGAATATTTTTTCGAGCTTAGGAATTAACTTGAATTACCTATTATGTTTAATAAAGAGATATTATGTGAAATGGAGATGATTTAATTGTTTTAAACTCGGTAGATTGAAAACGGATTTACTTTGTATATTCCATGTTTTACTATTTCTAAACTTTAAGTATTTATTGTTTGACTTGGATTGTTTTGTTACATTTATCTAACGGTTATCTTCAATAATTTCGTAGACATTAATTATGGATAATTCATTTTGGTGAAAAGCATAGTCTGTCGATTGACTACTATGGAGTTTTGAGGGAGTCAGGTTACTTAGTTTCCTCATAATTTGTAATACATACTCTTAAGAGTATTTGACTTTGTTTGATTAGTTAGTACCTTTTTTCAGTTAATCTGTAATGGATGTTGAGTAGATTCATATCAAAATTATTTTGCGATTAACTACTTACTTACTTACTTACTTACTTACGCCTGTTACTCCCAATGAAGCATAGGCCGCCGACCAGCATTCTCTAACCCACTCTGTCCTGGGTCTTGTTTTCTAGTTCCATCCAATTCTTGTTCATTTTTCTCATGTCTATTTCCATTTCTCGGCGTAATGTGTTCTTTGGTCTTCCTCTTTTCCTTTGGCCTTGAGGATTCCATGTGAGGGCTTGTCTTGTGACGCAGTTGGGTGTTTTCCTCAATGTGTGTCCTATCCGCTTCCAGCGCTTCTTCCTGATTTCTTCCTCCGCTGTGATTAACTAACATGCATCTATATACTACTTTGATAAAAAGTCCCATTCTTTAGAATTTTCTTTCCAAGTGCTTAATTATTCATATATTATTCTAGTTTTAGTATTGATCCTTTTAAACGACATACATTATGGACTTTAATTATTGGTGGAACCGGATTGGTTCTTAGTATATTCGGTGCTAATCAAACACAAATTCAACGTTATATGGCATGTCGAGATTTAAAAACTGCTCGAAGGTATGTTATTTTCGTGGTCGTGCTCAGTTTTTTAGTGTTCATCAATATTCCCTATTGTTTATGATGTTAGGGATTGTGTTGAAATAATTGACTGATTAGTGAACTGACGAAACCAGTCCACTATACGCATGACGGAGAATTATGAGTACTTTTTTCGTCGATCTCAAGCAGTATATAGATAGGAGTTTATTATTCGTTGTCGTGTAGCGTGGAATAATTTTTTAATGACTAATAAAGTAATTTGAATAAGAATACAATGAACTTGCACCGAGATATCTTTGTCACTACAAATTTCTTGGGAATCATATCGATAAAGGGTATATTGTATTGCTTTATTCTAAACCAACTATAATACTAGGTGGAAGGGCAACCATATGGTTGGTATCGACATGTGAAATATATATAATGAGTTTGATCTTACGCATCTGCTTCTAGACTCACACTGGACAAATGAGATAGAAAACAGTTGTTTGTAAGAGCGCTTTCATTATCCTAAGAAGAAGCAGACATTGTTACAAAGCTTTATACAAATAATCAATCTCTGAATATAGTACAGAAATACTTATAAAGTAGAAATTGCACCATAACTTCGCCTGTAACTCTTCTAGAGTTACCAGCAGCAATCGCCGCCAGCTTTCTATTCTTTGCCGTCTTTACCGGATGATCGGGTCTCTCTACGACCCACATAAAGCCAAAGGATCAGTTCCGGACACGGTATGTTCCGCTAGAGCGCACATGTTACCAGGAGGATGACTCCACGGACCCAGGTCGACGCCAGGCGCCAACCCAGGCTGGGCCTCCTCACCACACCAGCCTTTATGGACCAATGCAAGATGGGTAGCAGTCAGATGTGGCCGTTCGCACCTGCTACATAGTGCTATGCCAAGTACATTTATCAGCGCACAACAGCCCAGCTGGAGACCCGAAGTTCTCGGTGACATTTTAGACGTAGCATCATACAGACAATACGTTACTGGCGGGAACCACGAAGAGGTAGTCGTCACGCAACTACAACCCCAAAATGTGCTGATAGATGACGAAGCATTTGGCTACCTTAAAAGAGTCATAGTTACTCCCGCCTAATCTTTCATACAGTTCTGATAATCTAGTCTTTCTCATTGTACTATTCAAATTTATCAGGTGACTTATTATTTCAACTGTCACATAATAAGTAATTCATCAAATATCACAAACATAATCAAGGATCTTTCACTGTTGCTAATTGTAACAGTTCACATATGTGTTGTTTTAACAGATTAACATTTTATCAATAAAACGTCATTACTTTGAATTTATTTTATTCATCTAACAAGGAAAAACCGTGAATCATCTTTTCATTTGATATTTCTTCCTTTATATATATAAATTTCTCGCTTCACAGAGCTATATTACTAAATATTCCATTGACAAGTGTATTTTTGGCAGTACAATTATTCACTGGCTTAGCTATTTATGCTTATTTTGCTGGTTGTGATCCAGTATTAAATGGATCTATTAAACGTTATGATCAAATATTACCCTACATAGTAATGATTTTATTCGATGGTGTACTACTTGTTCGTGGAATATTTCTATCAGTTATATTTGCAGCTGCTTTAAGGTGAGTCAACAAAACATTGATGATAGAAATATTAAATGACTTCATTTGATATTTAGAACTGGTTATCGGAGTTAAAAATGAGCTCAATTCTTAAAATGTAAACTCTTTTTCAGTGTTATTGCTTCGTTTTAACAAATTGCATATCATATTATCGGACTAATTTCTTTATTCATAAATTTGCTATGTTTGAAGCGATTACGAGTTCACCTAATCTGAGAATGGAACGAGAACTCTGTGACACAATAACAAATAAGCTAGCTATTCCGATGCGTCCTAGCCCAGTTAACTAAAGAGAGAAGTCTTAATTCGAAAGAGCGAAATATATTCTACAAGCAGCCAGAATTATGAACAACCTTGACGACAAGTCTAGTCGGAAATACACTCATTTATATAGTGTATCATACACCCATTTTTGATGAACAATTAAAATAAAATCACATATATGAAAAATACTTAGAGTTATAATAAATCATATGCTGAGTATAGTTCATGTTAACTTATCATATGTTATACGGAATAAAATATCACTCTGGTTAGCGTTTTTTTAGCGAGTTAGTTTTCTACGGGATGGGCTCGCTAACCCTATGCCCAACCCTCCTCCTTTATCCGGGCTTTAAACCGGCAGTAGCCCCCGGAGGGACTCCAGGCGGAGTTAAAATATCACTCTAGGGAACAGAAACAATAACGACATTGAGTAATCATTACATTGAATTAAAACGGAATTAATGTTGAACAGAAATTATAATGATTAAATCAATCTAATTTTAACTTTTCTTTCCATCATATCAAACTTCATGCAGTAAAATGCTAGAAAACAAAAATAATGACCACAGTGGAAAAGAAAGAATAAGAATTACAAAATATCTTCTTGGATGCATAGTTTGCACATATGCCAACATGAGACTGATCAATTACAGTCCTAAATAACAATCGGGAGATACAAGTAAAACAACACCAAATGAATTTAAAGTTCTTGGTATTATTTACTTGAATGTTCCCATTGATAGTTAGAACTGAAATTGATCTATCTCTTATTGGGATATTGTGCGTATTGCTTCGATATTGCCTTAATTCACAAGCATTCTAAGCAAAGATGGAGAGTGGCTATCAGGACTCAGTAGCTAAGTGGATAACTCGATGGCCTTGAAAGTGAACCGTACTGGGTTCAAGTCGCGGAGTGAACATCAATTCTGCGATGCAGGTACATCCGGCTGATGAGTCCCGAATAGGACGAAACGTGCGTCCTAGATTGCACTGATAGCCACTATCCATCTTTGCTTAGAATATCGTCGTCTATTTGCTAAGTCGATTCATTTTCTGAATTTAACCTACTTTTATTTTCTACATCTTTGGCGATTTTCTAACTCAATAGTTTGTCCTTATTTTAATTATTGCATCTTGTTTTAACCAGTTGACCGTGCAACAGTAAAGTAATGATGGATAACCACATTTAGCGGAAATTGTAAATCTTATCGAAACAACTTCTTAGACCTTGTTTATCATTCATTTTGTACGACTATAAACAACTAATTTTCATCTCAAATGTCATTTGTTTGTGTGTCATTACAGTGAAAAGAATTCACTGGTTTGATTTGATTATGTAATCACTTTCATTACTCTGTTCAGTTCATTATTTTACTCAAAACTCTCAATATGTATTTACATCATGGAATTATTTGAGAATGTGGAGGGGATTCAGTGGACAGTCTCCATTTTTTTTTCCAACCAGTAGACTAGATACGTGATCGACATATAAATTAATTTATTTTAAACATTTGTATAAATTGAGTTTTTGATCTAGTTTATTACTGTCATTATGAAAATATAGTGTTATGTTATGTCAATCGCTACCTGAATATCTTAGTGGTAAAGTTTAATAGTTGGAAGCCAATGGATACGAGTTCGAATCACATAAGGGGCGTCAAGTTCTTCAAGATTATAGATACATTTTGCTGATGGGTTCAAATTAGCACAAAATCTGCAGATTACCTATAACCAACTAAATGTTTTATCGATTATTCGAACAAAACTATTCAACTGTATTCTGATCTTGAAAACTTTGTTGAAGATATTTAATTTTCGATTTAATTTCAATGAACTATTTTACAACGTCTAAATATCATCGCTTCATTAACTCACGTCAAGTAATATGCTATTTGTACGTAAAAGAAAATCTAACTTATGTCAATTTTGGAAAATGTAGAGTATTTGAGCGAACAACTGTTTTTAATAACTTCATCATCAGGCTTTACAGTCATACCTTAAGTGAATATTATAAAACCGCCTACAGTTCCTCTCCCTAATTTCTTTTGTTTACATCTTTCTTAATCTTCACGTTCATCTTTCTCAACTTACATGAATTCTTTTTTTAAAAATCGTAATTACCATGGTAACACCCCTCTTATTATTGACATATTTATGATATTCATACAACGATATTATTATTACCTCGAATAATATGACGAAATTCTCCTACTATGTACTCTAATCACACCATTGTTTTTTCTCATTTTCATTTTTACTATATTACTATTATATTGTTTGTGACTGTTGAGTCGGCTTTCGGAAAACTTCAACGTAGCCTTTAGAGGCCCTAGAGGAGCCCAAGAGTCCAAGCCAATCAGAGCATAATGGAACATTCTAGAATTCCAATGTGGCGTTTTACTATTGGTCAGTAGCATAATATGTCGTTAACGGATTGGCCGAAATATGATGTTGATTTAACAAACGTTAACATCTATAAATACCCATGTTTTCTGTACAAAGAACGAACCTTGGAGTAAAGTGTCTCTCTCATACTTTGCGTCTTCTTTCTGATGTTCAGGTCGCTGTATAGTTCTAGCGTGCAAGTTATCAAAATAGCTTGGGAACGAATATAGCGTCCAATCAACAAGACTTAACAGTGACTTGATACTTTACTTTAAATCATTTCTATCCTTTCTATTTATTGACTTTTCTAATTTACAAATAACGCCATTTCGAAGTAATCTATGTAGTAACAGATGTAAATGCTTACTATTTTTTAATAGATAACTTTGTCGAATTCATGAATACATGCTTCATTTCAGCCTTTGTAAAATATCACAATAATTAATGTAGAGTTTTGTTCTTTGAGCTGGATTGTTTAATCATGGAGTTTTCATCGTTCTTCTGAACGACATCAGAAGAAGAACGATGAAAACTCCACGACCAAACCATCCAGCTCAACGAGTAAAACTTCACTAAAATCATCCACCTGAGCTACAAATCTTCTCCATCATCTCACAATAATTAAAGACTTATAGACTGTAGAGACTGATAATAATATAGTTATTATAACAGAACCAATGATTCGATCAAATATTCTTCTATGAGGATTATGTGATTTGGTTCACTCAAATCGATTTTTAAAAAATCGATAAATTCTTCTATTCATAAGAAAATATTTTTTTCAATGTTTCTATGAAATGTTGCCAGTTCTTATTTATAAATTGAATTTTATTCTAGAAGAATTTTAACTGTCATCATCATATTCAAGATGATAGTTGTTACTTAGTAATAATAATAATCACTCCAGAATTGTAAAAAATGATTCTCTTTTTTTTTTTAAAAAAAACATCTACTTCTCATAAGATTCTCAGATGTCTGAATCCTCTTAACCAGATCTGTTATCTATTTTCATGTACCTTATGTAAGAGATCTAACGTTTTGCCTTTACGAATTATATTTTGGTTTTTTAAACAAAGATGGGCAGTGGCTAGCATCGGAATTCAAGGACGTGGTTTTTTTTTCCTATTTAGACCTCATCAACTGGATGTACCTGCATCTTAGAGTTGATGTTCACTCGGAATGTGCATCATGAATTCCACTGCTAACCACTATCCATCTTTGCTTAAAAAACTTTGTGACTTAAGGAAATATCGAGGCAATTTGTACAGGATGTACATATATCAATATGAAACTGATCAATTACAGTCCTAAATAACAAGGGGGAGATACAAGTAAGAACAACAACATCAAGTGAACTGAATATTTTAGTTTATTTTAAAAAATATTACCTTTAAGCTGATATTTTTTTAGCTTGACTGGACCTAAGTTTTATTGATTTCTTGTTTATACACTAAATTCACGTAACAACAACCTTTTACGTGATTTTTGAGCTGATACTATTATTACTATCGGCTTTATTTAATATTATAACGATGTTTAACCATGAACGATGCGATAATATGACAACTATTATATCTAGCATGAAGTTGTTGATCAATCATTTAGGCCTATAGATTTGAACGGACTAATAAATTGATTGGAAACTATTTCATTTTTGATTGAAAAGCATATATATGTCTCTATATTACTAAGTGGTAACCACTTTTATTTTTGTCTTGTGATCAATACTGATAGACATCTGTCTATTGAGTTTCATTTAAACAACTAGCGTTAGTCACTGCACATGGGATACACTATGTTTTGATATAAGATGGTTGTAGGAGGGCAGAAGCTGTATTGAATAGATCACTTACACACTTAGAACCTACCATTCCAGAGAAGTAGGCTGGAGAGTGGCTGCACAAAATACAACGAAGTCATATTGCCTATTTTATTAAATTGTGCTGGCACTATGTTGTTCTACTCACAATCAGTATCTCCGTCAGTAAACTTTAAAATGATCATATCTCAACTTGCCTCAAGGACAGCTGTTGCTGACGGTGATGCCTTAATATTGTAGACTTACCATTTTTACTATCGAATCGTGGTTTTACATGAGTATTCTGAATTATAAAGTTTTGATTTGTACTAACTTCATCAGGACATTAAACCTATGACAAACGTAGTTTGTGAGTTGATATTAACGTCAATCCACTTGAGTTTCTTCACCAATCTCTTCTATTAATCAACTAATCACCTTAATTCAATTGCCATTAAAATAATACATTACGTTTCATGAATTTAGTTGATATTTATTCTCAGAAATTAAGTTATTAGAGATGTTACTTTGCTTATTCGATGCGTACTTTATCCAAAAGAATTCAAGAACATTATCCGGCATGGCTAAAAAGATGAGGCAACGGGTCAATAATTCACATCTGACCAACTTAATGTGCATTTACCAATTTACCTGCTCTTGTAGAGCTAGATTTACAAGTCGTTCGATGCGTACTTTATCCAAAATAATAATTCAATCGTAAAACTCTCAAATATTAGAGACATGTTCAAGTAGGATTTCTCCAAAAAGTTAATCTATACTTTAATTAATTCTTATTCATAACTGTACATCATTATATTCTGAACTATTTGTTGATTATGTTTGTTGTTCAGTAATGAAATCATGAAAGCTTCATCATTAAGTTATGACCTTCAGAGAACTTAATCTTTATATCCTCAACTTAAGTTACATTTATTCTTTATCGTTTACAGAAATAGTGATATATTGTAGTGAACAAGAACACGGGTAGGGACAATCGAATTGTATTTAACACAAAATTACAGAGTTACTTGGTAAAATAGAAAAACACTGTAGTAAATCGTTAGTTTGCAAAATATCAATCCATCATATCAAACTGGACTGTTCCTGTTGCAATCATCAATCCATTGTCTCATATTTCATTGTTTATGCGTTTTCTTGCAAATTGCATTGTGTTCTCACTCTTCCTTTCTTGATCTTCTCCTATCTTCTGTTGCTAGACATTACGTTTTTAACTTGCATCATATACTACTTATATCAATATAAGTAGCACGCACCAAAATATTATTCTCATAGTAAGATTTCTCAGTAAATATGATTCAGAGTGATTGAATATCTACAATTCTACTTAAATGAATGCTAAAATTGTTTCTTTTACTTTGTAAACATTCATTACATAGTACTGTATCATCAGGTGTAAATAGTTTGGCTAATGTTTGCCTAGAAGATTTAATTCGACCATTGTATATTCATTGGAGACATGTGGATATTTCAGAAAGATCTAAATATCGATTGGCCATATTTTTAGGTATGTTTATGTTTCGAAAGAATTTTTTTCTTGTTAAATTTTATTTATTCGATTTCATTTCTTAAATCGAGTTAGTTAAAATATGATCATTTCTGTTCATAATCTAATCGATCGATTATCAGTTTTCTTTTTCATCCTGTATTCAGTTATTAAGCCGATATTTTTTATGTGATATTATGTTCAGCAGTGTGCATCCACGATCCTGCTGTCCGCGAGATTCGAACTCCAGGACCTATCAGTCTCGCGCCAGGCGCTTAAACAACTAGACCACTGAGCCGTTATCCAACGGTGTTAATGGATTGGTTGAAGTTAGACATTAACACCGTTGGATGCCGGCTTAGTGGTCTAGTTGGTTAAGCGCCTGGCGTGAGACTGATATTATGTTGTTGAGAAATTATTATTAAGTGTTAATTCGTGATTTCAGAAACATTACACAATACCATGTACTCTTACATATATTTCTCAACTTATCTTTGTCATCTGTGACTGTCTCACTAAACAACCCTAATAATTTGTATGATTTCACAAAATGGTCGACTACTAATGGAAAATGAATAAAAACCAGGTCTGACGTTTAAAGCAATTGCCATTGTTGCCATTGTACTTGAATTGATAGGTTCATGCTAATTTTTAATCCTTGTTAGTTATATTTTGTTTTAGGTCTCATTTTAAAAAACCTTCTTGTACATAATTTAGGACGATCTTATGTAATGACTAAATAATAGATCAGAAACGCGTGAAAAACTGCCACTGTATATACAGACCGTTTGATTTGTTTGTTTACCAGATAGATCATGTAAGTCTAATTGTAGTCAGACTGGGTTACAGTAAATCCTTTCTGTGCCTCCTTTCTTAACCTTTGAGTAACAATTTCTTCAATAGCATCACTTAGGAGTTGTAATTTTAGGAACAGTACTTTCTCCGAAATGGTAGATATATTTCGACTTCTTTTCATGTCATTCATGTTTATTAATGGGTTTCGCTGGATGTTTATTCCTCCTAAGCGGGTTAAGTATATTACTCAATTCATCTACAATGGTGTCATCAGAGCAAATCACTCTAGATCGATGAGTCGGGATCTTTACTAAGTTTCTTTTGTATCTGATTGGTACAGCACTACATTGTCCAACTGTAGACTTTATATGTATCTCTATCTTAAATACTTCATTTAATCTTCTTAGTTGGACATCTGGAAACGTTATGCTATTACTCTGTTCTTCCTCAAATGCAAAAGTAATAGATAAATGAGTGTCATTAAATATTTTGAGTAAATTATCCTTTTCATGTTATTTCTCTAATACTATAAAAGTATCATCTATGTATAGACAATAAGATACTAGACGACTAATTGTGTCTTTAAGTGGTCTACTTTCCAGTTTTTCAATAAAAATATCTGTCAGTGGCGGTCCCAATGGCTACAACATCCAATTATATATAGTATTCATTATCGAATCAGATGTGAAAATTCATCGTGTATTCAAGACTCAATTATTTTATTGTGGATACGGGAATTAAGGTTTGCAGCGAACTATTAAAGTAGCGTAAAGAAACCTTAATTCTCCTATCTGCAATAAAAAAGTTGATTCTTAGATGCACGACAAATTCTCACTGCCGGTTCAACAATTATTCGAACCCAGAACCTTAGATCTCGTGTGCGAACGCTTAACTTCTAGACCACTGAGCAGGCATCCAATGATGTTAATATCAAACTCCAACCAATCCACGATATTTCACAACCATCTTCCATCGTCTCCGGTGGGTAAACGCATCACACCCGACACGGTTGGACTTCACTGGTCACAACTTCTCACTGGAATTCTGAGAATTGCCTCTCAAAACTAGTCACTGGTAAGCCCAAGATAATTAATAGTATAGAATTGTGGAGATTATTGAGTTTTGATTGTGACCATGAGCTGATCAATGTAAGACCACTATTGAAAACCTGAAAGCACTGGATGGCCGCTTCGTTCTAGTATGTTACCCCTCAGCAGCACACATCCACGATCCAGTACCTGGGATTCAACACAGGACCTTGGATTTCGCGCTCGTACGTTTAACTTCTAGATTACTGAGATCGATTCATTCTTTTTACTAAACGTCCAAGTGTGAATTTTTACTACAACACAACTTAATAATTTAAATGAAAACGAATGAATAGTATGTTTTTCTCTATAAGTTATGTCATTTAATTTCTTTCCATTCCTTCAAATGTATTTTAACAACTTTTGAAGTTTGTCGATTACTTAGGAATGTGCAAATTAGATCGTCTTTGATATATATTCTTATTGAAGTATACTAATGATCTTATGCTATGATTCTGTTATCATAAGAATTTATTCAGTCAGTCAATAACAACGTAGAACATCGTACGTACGTACGTACATCAGTTCGAGTTGCCACACCACCTTAGCACAGAGATGCAGTTATCGATTCAAATCCCGTAGTGATAGAGGCGGTAAGAGTATAAGCAGTAATCGGACACATTAGGGTTTGGAGATGTTATTCAAAGAGTATAATCCAGTGAAATAAATTTGGGAAGAGAAAAAAGAGACAAGGAGGAATAAGGAGACTAGAATTTGGGAGCACACAAAGAGTGTATGCACCTGCTCTATTGTAAACGATTTTCAGCCATGTCATTCAGGGCTTCTAACCACCACTTGCTATCATCTCGCGGTCCCCAACCAGGTAATCCACACCTACCAACATGACTCAGTCCACTTGTCAGTGACTTCATGGACTTGTTCCATGTTTTGGTCTGGCCGCCCCTAACTTTCTTCCAACCTACTCCTATACCACTGAACATCGCACGTCGATAAGAATTTATTACTTTTGGCAATGTTGTGGTCTATGAACTATAATGATTTAATGATAAGCTTTTTTTTTTAAAAAAAAACATAACATCACTGTTTAATTAAATTGACAGTAAGCTTTTGTAGAAAATGTATCTCATAATCATTAATAAATCTGGTTGATCTTGATCACTGTGTTTATTCATGGATGATCGTCACATGTCATTTTTCATTGTTTGTTTTTCAAATTCTTATGAATTGTTTCATTTATGGTTTAACCTTTCGAACTTTTCTTTATGAATTAGTAAGATGAATTTATTTCATTTATAATCACCTGATTACAGGCTAGTTGAAATGTCATGTTTCTGGTGATTCTTTGATATTTTAAAAGTTTTCGATAAATTAGAGAAAGTCATAAATAAATACTATTTGCTTAAATTATCTATTTAACATTTGTTAAGATTTTAATAGTGGAGATCATGAGTCAATTAAAGCTAAACCACTATAGAAAACTTGGAAGCATTGGACGGCTGTTTCGTTCTAGTACCGGACTCCTCAGCAGTGCGCATCACGATCCCGCACCCCGCGAGGTTCGAACCAAGGACCTATCAGTCTCACACCAGGCGCTTAATCACTAGTCCACTGAGTCGGCCAAAATCCAACGGTGTTAATGTCTAACTTCAACTAATCCACGAAATTGAGCAACACATGCATCATTATCTTCAGTGAGTTACTATCTCACAACAGACTCAGTTGAACTCCACAGTAGGACGAAATGGCCGTTCAGTGCTTCCAGGTTTTTTATAGTGGTCTAGCTTCAATTGGCTCATGATCTAAACTATTAAAACTACTACAATATCCACAAAAACGCCTTTTTATATTTAACAATTGTTAAGATATTTAAAAATGGAATGAATTTATTCAACTACATACAAGATTTTAAATAATTAGATCGTTTGGTAAATTTGAATAATCTGATGAGATGATGAAGGTGGAGATTGTAGTAATTTCAATGGTTAAGATCATGAGTCAGTTGAAGCTAGATTACCATAGAAAACCTGGAAGCACTGGACGTCCGTTTCGTCCTATTATGTGACTCCTCAGGTATATCCTGGAGTTCTAGTGAGAAGTAGTGACCAGTGAAGTTCAAACGAGTTTGTTGTGAGTTAGTAATTCACTGAAGACAATGGTGAATGTGTCGCTCAAATTCGTAGATTTGTTAAAGTTAGACATTAACACCGTTGGATACCTGCCAGCTCAGTGGTCTAGTGATTAAGTGCTCGCGTGCGAAACCAGTAGGGGGCGAGATCATGGATGCGCACTGTTGAGGAGTCCCTCAGGAGGTCGAAACGGTCGTTCAGTGCTTACAGGTTTTCTATGGTGGTCTAGCTTCACCTGACTCATGATCTTAACCATTGGAACTATTTTATATCACTAATTTGAGACAAATGTCTTAAATGAAATGAATTGATTAAATAATCTTCATTAGTTCATAAATCTATGAAGAAGAATAATCTAAGTATTTTGTTTCAATTCATAACATCTCACCATTTTTAATTCGTGTTTTTCATAGGAATAAATTTTACTAGTTATCCTGTATGCTTGTTACACACATCCTCTCTCTCTTTATTTCTCTCTTCTTGGTGTGCAGGTATTTTATTTGGTACTTTAACTGTATCATTGGCTTTCATATTTACATTATCCAGTTCACATATTTTACAAATATCATTTTCTTTATTCGGTGCAATTGGTGGTCCAGTTTTAACTGTATTTACTGCTGGAATATTTTTTCCATGTATTAATGCTGAAGTAAGTAAGTATATCACTAGTGTTAATAAAAAAAAATCTATATATATTTCATGATATTTTTAGTTAGACAGTCATAAGTCAGTCAGTCAGTCAGTAACAACGTAGAACTTCATACGTACGTACATCAGTTCGAGTTGCCACACCACCTTAGCACAGAGATGCAGTTATCGATTCAAATCCCGTAGTGGTAGAGGTAGCAAGAGTATAAGCAGTAATCGGACACATTAGGGTCTGGAGATGTTATTTAAAGAGTATAATCCAGTGAAATAAATTTGGAAAGAGGAAAAAGGGACATGAAGAATTCAGAAGATTAGAATTTGGGAGCACACAAAGAGTGTATGCACCTGCTCCATTGTAAACGATTTTGAGCCATGTCATTCAGGGTCTCTAACCACCGCTTGCTATCACTTCGTGGTCCTCAACCAGGTAGTCTACACTTACCAACACCTACCAACTCAGACAGTCATATGGAAATTAAAAAACAGGGACAAATCGACACCGGTTCTAGTTGCCACAATTTGTAAGCATAGTACAATAAAAATATTAAAATATGAGTCATAGTGGTAGTTGTGCAAACAACATCAATTTTAGTAGAAAAAATAAAATGTAAATGACGGCTAGTATTAGAGTTGGTTAGGAGGAAACTAGGGGTAGCCAAGCGAAAACATAATATCATGTCATCAAGTTACTAAGTGTTGGATTGAGTCATTTAGTTAGATGTACGTTACTTGGTTGGTGTAACTAATTGACCAGAGATTTCGGGTGACGTTTTTGAGAATCGTTTACGATTAGCCGAATGCATTCACTTTCTGTCTCTCCATAGACGCTGGGCTTATTTATCTCTTATCCCTAACCAGATAATGTAGATTTTCTGATTCAGTTCCATGGGATAGTGAGAATTTATGATTGATGATGTTAAGTGACATGGTCCGAAACCACTTGAAATACAACTGCTACATTCATTCTCTTCTGCTAAATCTTGATTTCAGTGTCATGCATAAAATTTTCATTACTAAACATTAATGCATACGTGTATTTTAATGAGTGAAACAAAATTAATATGGTCTTATACTATATGACTGACGATTCATTGAAAATACTTCCTATTTAATTTTAGTCTCATTGCTACAAAATTTATGGTAGTACTGTTTATCTGGTTGAAATCATGAGTCAATTGAAACTAGACCACCATGGAAAACCTGGAAGCATTGGACGGCCGTTTCGTCCCAGCATGGAACTCCTCAGCAGTGCGCATTCACGATCCCGCACCCCTTGAAATTCGAACCCAGGACCTATCAGTTTCGCGCCAGGTGCTTAACCAATTAGACCACTGAGTCAGCATTCAACGGTGTTAATGTCTAACTTTAACCAATCGACGAAGTTGCGCTACCGTACACCATTGTCTTCAATGAGTTCCTATCTCACAACAGACTTGGTTGAACTCCACTGGTAACGACTTTTCCACAAAACCCATTCTGATAGTACTATTTATGTTTAAATGTTTTTGATGTTCAATATCGATAAATGAATGACACTTGTACACTAACGTTTACTGATTATATTTTTTTTCGTGTCGATTTATTTAATCAGGGTGGATTATGTGCATTAATTAGTGGTGTTATTTGTGGTTTATGGATTTGCATTGGAAATACATTTATAACTTCAAGAACTGATAATGATCGTTTACCTTTAACCATTGAAAATTGTTCATCTAAAATTCTTCAGAATATATCATCATCTATTGTAACTGCTACAATGAATACATCAACTACTATTACTGTTAATATTATAAAGACGACAACATGGTCATTTTATTCACTTTCATATCTTTATTATGCAACAGCTTGTTTAATTGTTGGAATTCCTATAGGATTTATAATTAGCGCAATTACAGGTAAACTGTCGTTTTTTTTAAAAAAATATTCATAATGTTTATATGATAAAATATTATTTTCTTAAGAAATATTAATACAAATAAATATTTTGTTATCCGAAGGGGTTTTGTGGAGAAGCCGTTACCAGTGAAGTTCAACCAGGTCTGTTGTGAGATATTAGCTCACTGAAGACAATGGTGTACGATGGTGTAACTTCGTGGATTGGTTGAAGTTAGACATTAACACCATTGGATGCCAGCTGGCTCAGTGGTCTAGTTGATTAAGCGCCTGATGCGAGACTGATAAGTCCTGGGTTCGAATCTCGCGGGGTGCAAGATCGTGGATGCGCACTGCTGAGGAGTCCGGTACTGGGACGAAATGGGCGTCCAATACTTCCAGGTTTTCCATGGTGGTCTAGCTTCAACTGACTCACGATTTCAATCTGTGAAATATTTTGTTGTAGACAATTCAGAATAGTTTGTTGTATAATCAGGATACTATTGTAGTAGAATCATTTTTCAGAACTTGTTGTATTTGTTTATTATACTGGTTGAATATGTAAACGAGTTCTGCTTGTTTCAAATCGTCTGATCTTGGATACGTTTAGTTCATTCAAAATATACGTATCCATAAACTTCTTCATTTGACTCTTGAATTTAGCCTATCTAGACTAAGGTGATCTTTTTATACAGTTAGTTGCACATGTATCCCTGTTAATTATTTTATCAAAATATTGTGAAGTAGTTCACAGTGTACATTGTGTCGAATGAACTCGTTAGCTATTCTCATATTAGGACGGTGATGTCATATAGTGTAGTAAAACTGAAATTTTTCATGAGGATTAATTAAAGTTGATTAATTGATCAGCGAAGATAGCTGAAATCACATTTCTTTATTCCTTGATTCTAATCTAATTCAATAGATCAAGGTACAATGTATCCAACTGTCTAAGTGACTTGACATCGCGAACATTATGCTTTTGATTGTAAATGGTCGGTAATCAACAGGATTTGATCATTGAACAAATTTGGCCTTAGTCACTACATAGTGATCTATCAGTGTATATATCTTGATCATATAAGAAGTTAGTCGCTGTCCAAAGAGCTCACTGCTAACGATTCTGATTGTGATACTGGTATTTACTCTACAGGAAGCAAGTCTCTTCAAGACCGCGGATACGCCTTGCTGACAAACATTAATTAGCATGAAACTTAGATCTAGGTTTGTATCCTAGGTGTTTCCGATCATTTAGCATCAGTAATATGTTTGAAATGTACTGTACAAATACGATCACATATTTTTCGGAATATCTTCATTCTCTCACAACAACGTTGAAATATAAACAACTGACTGATCATATTAAATTTTATTTTATACAAGCATATTTTTTTATATTAATCATACCAGGATTTAATAGTCGATCACAGGTTAATCCACGTTTATTGGCTTGGCAGGCACGTTCATTCTATAGACATTTTCCAAATTGGCTTCCTCCACAAACAGCAAATGATCAGGTAAGTTTGAATTTGATATTACTGATACAGTTGTTTAATAGTCAGTCAGCTACAACGTAGGACCAGGCACATATATGAATCGTTCCAAGTTGCAATACCTCATTAACACAACAATATAGACACCGGATTCATAAAAGTAGTTAGTTCAGAGGTGGTAGTGATTTGTAAAACAAGGATTGCATATAAGGATATAGTATAGGAAGAAAGAATTAGTTAGTAGAAAGAAAGATATGAAGTGATTTTATTCTCTTGATTTAGAGGAAGACAGGGAGAGAATACACCGACGCCATTGTGATGGATTCTGAGCCCTGTCACCAAGAGTCTCCAACCATTGGGTACGATAGTCACGCGGACCCCAACCAAGAAGTCTGCATCTACCAACATGGCTCAGACTAGAAGTTGGTGTCTTCAACCACAGATGTCACATTAAAATCAATCATGTATCGGTAGTCAGTCAGTCAGTCAACTACAATGTATATGATCAGGTACATATATGCATCGGTTCAAGTTGTTACATCTTACTCATTAGCACAACAAGATCAACATCAAATTCATAGAAGGAGTTACTTTGATCGATTCTGAGCCATGTCACCAACAGTCTCCAACCATTGGTTACGATAGTCACGCGGACCCCAACCAAGAAGTCTGCATCTACCAACATGGCTCAGACTAGTAGTGACTTCAAGTACTGATGACACGTTTTGGTTTGGCCGCCCCTAACTTTCTTCTAACCATCTCCAACACCGGTTAGCATTGCACGTCGTGGTAATCGGTGTTCAGGCATACGTAACACGTGGTCCAACCATCTCAGTCGATGAAGATTCACAACCATCATTCCCTAATACTCTGAGTCTAACCTCACTATTACTTACCCGCTGATCCCAGCAGATGCGAGCAATATTTCTAAGGCATCTGTGGTCAAATACTAATAGCTTACGGGTGTCTTCTACTCTTAATGGCCATGTTTCGCTACCGTAAAGTAAAACAGAACGAACTGCCGCGCAGTATACTCGTCCTTTCATTGATAGACGGATATCTCGCCTTCACAATAGGTGACGTAAGTTGGCAAAAACCAAACTAACTTTTCGGATCTATACAGAGATTTTGTTAGACACCAACCCACTATGGCTGATTAGACTTCCAAGATAAGTGAATTCGTCAACGCGTTCGACTACTTCACTACCTGTCCTTAGTTCAGGTGTTGACGCAGGCCAGTCTTGAAGCAACAACTTGCATTTCGAGGGAGAGAAGCGCATCCCAAACATTCTGGCATTGTTGCTTAGTGCTACCAGAAGACTCTGCATTTTATCAGCGTCTTCACCAAACAGGACTATGTCATCTGCGTATTGTAAGTCGATAAGTGGACCTCCTGGATGGAGATCAATACCCGAGAATTCAGTCGACGAGAATTTTATTTCCGTCAATAGGTCTATGATGACGTTAAACAAAAATGGAGAAAATGGACAGTCTTGACGGACACCACTTGAGGTTTCAAAAGTAGATGACAGTTCGCCATAAGCTCTGACTCGACTAGTAGTGTTCGAGTAAAGAGCCTTCACAAGGTTTATGTACTTCTGAGGTACGCCTTTCAATGACAGACACTGCCACAGAATCTCTCGGTCTACCGAGTCAAATGCTGCTTTTAAGTCAAGAAAGACCACCATTGTCGGACGCCGATAAGTACGCCCATGTTCTAGAACCTGGTGAATGGTGAACATGTGGTCGATGTAGCCACGACCAGGTCTGAAGCCAGCTTGATTCTGTCGTGTTTTCAGTTTAGATAGTATATTAGTTGTTTAATAAAACATTAACTTTAGAATCCAAACAAAAATTGATTCCAAGGACAGATTTTAAATTCCTAATAAACTATATGTAATGATTGTGTAATTTTCTTATCATTCTCTAATCAAATTCTATTGAATTACAACAATTCACATGTCCTGACTAAGTATTTCTAATCGTAATTATAATAAAGCCTAATGACACTTATTGAACATCCTTCTCTCTCTTTACTTACATTACAATTTCTGTTATTAAATCTAACTGTTATGTTTACATTCGTTCATTTTCAGGAATTTAATCCAATCTCTTCCACATACATTGAAAAAACCGAAATTTTAGACATGAAATTACCTCGTTTACAAGTAATCAACAACAACAACAACAACAATTCCATCCATAGAAAATGATCAATTAAAAGATTCTACTATTTGATGTAATAATAATAATAATAATAATACAAGGAGACTATCATGTGAACAATAGAGTATACTTGATCAATTCTTGTTTATCCTTCATAACTATTTCTTTCATCTTTTATATTAATTGAATCATATTTATCAACATAAATATGATCAATGATGAATACAATGAATCCTACGGTAAAGAGTGAACTATAATGTTGGTTTTTTAACTCAATCCCATATTTTGTTTTACACTACTTCATGAAAATAGAAATCAAATATTGCGATGTTCATTTGTTAATGGATTATTTCATTTTCAAACTACCATTTATTTTCATATAAAAGATAAATAACAAAATAGTGTGCCTATTTACTAATAGATGGATGGTATAACAACTTGGCCCGATGCATATATGTGCCTGGTCCTATATTGTAGCTGACTGACTGACTGACTGAGTTGGATGAATGGATTACAACAATTATCTACAATGAAACTAATTAGTGAAATGTAATTTATCAATCACAAAATTCTTTGATGAAAACTAATCTAATGATTGAATTGGAAAAAATATATATAAATGCTGACAGTTACCGGTTACTTTATTGTTATGATTGAATAAATTTACAACAAATGAACGGTCTAAATATTATTATGATAAAAGTTAACGAAGATAATACAAAACAAGTAGGATCAACCTCAATCTCAGATGGTATGAATGAGTTCATTAACGTGTTATCGCTCACCGGAAAGCTACATCATACAAATAGTGTCCATTACAAATATATAATGAAGTACCTTCAGTTTACGTACTATTTCAGCCTTTAACAATTTGTTTTATAGGTTTAGACTACAACAGTAAACTGTCGTATAGCATACTAAACGATTAATGGACGGTAAACTATCAAGATAGCTGTTTAACAACTCTGTACTGGGAAGAAACAGCTAATTAAACTCCAAAAACTTTTCCAGGTAATATCAAACAACGATGACAGTAGAAATTACTGACAGATCCTAGTTTAAGTCGTACATGATGATTTCAGAAAACTGGTAGTAGACAATCTTACAGTCTGTGTTTATCAACAGTAGATTGAATGACATAAATGTTACCCAAAATGTATATGCTAAAAAGTCGTTCGAGTTGCTGCATAATGGCTAAAGTAAAGAGCTCAAAACTCGGAAGTTCATTTTACTTTACAACCATTCTCTGATACATAACTCATCAATTTCTACGAAACGTCTTAACAAAGTACAAAGTATTCGTTGAAATCAGGCGAATTTTCCTTTAAATGTTTATCGCGTCTTCATATGAATAACCAATCGATTTGAATAGAATTGTTAAGAATCAGTCACAATTTGCGGAGATACTTCCATCCTTTATCTCTCAATAAGTTTTTTACTTTCAAAAGTATCTAACACTTTTCTTTCTTCAATTTTACTTAGTCTTTAACCATATTCTATATGTTTAATACTTTAGTTTAGATTTGTCTTATTGTGTTGTGACGAATTCGACTGATGAAACTTATCCTAAACCCCACATTATCTAAATGGACGTACTTTTACAGATAACACATTCCTAATCTAAATTTCCAGGGGTTGAACTTCTACCAGGAGATTCACTTGTTGACTTAGAATATGCCGATGACATAGTTCTACTTGGTGAACACGCTGACAAAATGCAGTCTTATGACCACTCTAAGCAATAATGCAAGCATGTTCGGGATGCGATTCTCCTCGTCGAAACGCAAAATGTTGCTTCAGGGTTGGGTTGAGCGTGTCGACCGCTTCACTTATCTCGGAAGTCTCATCAGCCCTTGTAGTCACGTGTATCACGAAATCTCAGCACGGATACAGAAGGCTCGACTAGCTTTTGTCAACTTGCGTCATTTATGGCGTAAGCGAGATATCCGTCTATCAACCAAAAGGACGTGTTTACTGCGCAGCAGCTCGTTCCGTCCTATTTTATGGCAGTGAAACATGGCCGGTAAGAGTAGAGGATATCCGTAGGTTATTAGTATTTGGTCATAGGTGTCTTCGAAATATTGCTCGTATATCCTGGGACAATCGAGTAAGTAACGCAGTTGTTAGGAAACGGGTACAAGGTAAGGATGGCAAATCAATTGATGACGTAGTGAAACTTCATCAGTTGAGATGGCTGGGACACGTCTTACGTATCCTCAACCACCGACTGCCTCGAAGTGCGATGTTCAATGGTATAGAAGTAGGTTGGAAGAAAGGTAGGAGCGGCCAGACCAAAACATGGCACAAGTCCATGAAGTCACTGACAAGTGGACTGAGTCATGTTGGTTGGGGACCGCGAGATGATAGCAAGCGATGGTTAGAAGCCCTGAATGACATGGCTGAAAATCGTTTGCAATGAAGCAGGTGCATACACTCTGTGTTCTTCCAAAATCTAAACTTCTGAATTGTTCTTGTTCCCTTTTTATCCTTCCGAATTTATTTCACTGAATTATACTCGTTGAACAACATCTTCAAACCCTAATCTTTCCGATTACTGTTTATACTCTTAACGCCTCTATCACTACGGGATTTGAATCAACAACTGCATCAGTGTGCTAATGTGGTGCGGCAACTCGAACTGATGTATGTACGTACGAAGTTCTACGTTGTTACTGACTGACATTCCAGGCTTGTTAAGACGTTGACATTTACAATGCACACTTTCGTTCGTATTATTTATATTTGAGATGTTTCTTTCATCCTAATAATTAAAAAAACTAAATGACAGGCGAAAAAAAAGAAAGAAATTTCTTTAGTAGACTAATAAATATCAAATTACAGAAAGAGAGATAGAGAAAAATGCAATCATCATGGTCATCATCATCATCATCATATCACTCAAGCATAACAAATATTCACACTATAATTGTAATTGAGACTAGAAAAATACAAATCTTAAAGACTGAAATAAACTCTGTATATGTTGCTGTTATTATTATTATTATTAGTTTTGTAGTTATCACAATATTCTACTGCTTCTGCAGGCTAATTGAATTACTTTTGTTTGTAAAAATGCAATATACACAAAATTATACAAATAAGGACAATTTTTTTTTCTCGATAACATTGAATCCTTCACTTTGATTAAAATATACGATCATTGATGTTAGATGAATCTTGATCCGGTGGAAGACCACGATAACGTTGATATGGTTGGTTAATAATTTGTTGATTTGGTAAAGGTCCAGGGACCATAACATTTGGACCTCGCCTAGTTGGGAAATTAGGATTAGCAACATTACGGTAATTATTTGCTAATCCACGTCTAGCTCTATTAGCTTGTCCTAAATACTCTAAAAATGAAGCACCATTCTTTGAAAGGCAGCTTAAATCACCAGGAGGTGGATCTTCATGGAAAAAATCATGTGATAAAGCTTGATCAGCATCTAAACGTTTATTTGGATCTAATACTAGTAATTTGTCAATTAAGTCAACAGCTGATGAACATGGAATTTGTGGTGTCAATTTTTCTTTGACATGACGTTTAACATCTTTGGGTAACTTTATTTTTTGATAAGTTTCTAAATTCTGAACAGCTGGCCAAACTTCCGGTGTGATAGAACCACAAAGTTGAATAATTAAATTAAGTTGAAGAAGTTCATTCTCACCCTTTAAGATAAAAAGGAAAATGTGGGAATTCAAAATAAACCAAGTTATCTTAAAACAAATCCGTATGAAATTGTTAGAGGTCATATTAAGTAAGTACGTTCAGACATAAGTGTTCCAATAATCAAATAATTTTTGAATCAGTTGATTTAGCCCTATCCCCCCCCTCAACTTCATCTGTTCTGGTTTAGACAGCCATATACTATGATTAGTCAGTCGTGATCTAACTTAGATCGGTTCATGATTTCAGTGAGACTATCATTAGTTTTCACACCAAAACCATATGGCTCAAAGTCATGTACATACACTCCGACTGAAGGTAACAACCAAATGATCACCATGAGTACAGTTAGTAATGACAGTCTAACACATACATCATACAGGATAAACAGTTGGATTCACCAATAAGAAATAAATTCCATGTCATAAAATTGTTTCATTTTTTTCTAAATCAGATCAGATCATTGTGTTACAGACGTTATAGTTTACAGTAAGCCAGTTAACACGTATCAACCACCTAATTCGATCAAGATTCACAACCTCATCAACATATTTGCTAGCTATGGATAGTACTCAACTTTCCAAAAATGCACCTACGATAGCTATGATCAGATAATTGCAGCCTGTGAGTGTCTATTTAAAAGACCGTATTTCACACCCACGGAGTAAAATAGACAGAATTACTGTGCCGGATTTCTTTGAGAAACGGACATATTGTCTACGCCACACGGATGCAAGTTGACAGAAACGAGCTGAGGGTTTTGAATCTGTGTCAAGACACTAACCAATCAGGGCTGATGAGACTTCCAAGCAAAATGGTCGATGAACTCAACTACTTGACTCCTAATCACTAGTTTATGCGTTGATGCATACCAGTTTTGAAGCAATATTTTGCATTGAAAAGGAGAAAATCACGTCCCAAAGATTTTTGAATTGTTACTCAGTGTGTCTAAAAGACTAAATTTTATTAGCATCCTTGCGAGGAACAAATCGTCTACGTATTCTCAGTCAATTTGTGGATCTCTTGGTAAGAAATTAATCTTTGAAAAGTCAGAGGAATAAAGTGTTATTTCTTAAAGAATGTCTATGGTTAGGCAAAACACAAACTAAGATAGTTTGCAACCCTAAAGAACACTGAGTCGTCGGCTTTTCGCAAGCATCCAATAATACTGTCAGCCTGTTAGTTAGTGACTGAATCGGTAACTAGACACTATGACTATGAGAGAGGTCGTAGAGGTTCCTCTCAAATTTTAGCTGCAATCCACAAGAATAATGAGATCTTGAAAAAGATAAGCACTGTAGGACGTTAAATAAGAAAATGTGTGATATGCTGGCAACTGAAAGTAAGGTTAGTTCAACAAATGACTTTTCGTACTTATGCATAGCTTATGAGACTGATATGAGTTTTATCCTGTTGAAGTTAAGTACTTCGGATCTCTTTCTTTTTGATGACGGAGGTCAGTGGAAAGATATGGGTGTGTACTTATGCGTCCATAGACTCCCACTAGGAATAACCGATGCTGTAAACAGTCCCTATTATGGGATTGGTGCGTTATATTAAAAAAGAGGGATGTCAACGGCAATATATTACGACGATAGATCTAATTTTGTAGATGACATTTCCGAATTGCGTTAGTTTACACAACAATCGGATCCACAGGTGACACGCTCACTCCAAAGCAGATTCAGTAAAATTTTAAACTAACGCCAGCCAACCACTGTGTTCGGGTTTCTGGAAGAATGGTACAATCCACACATTAGTTGTTCTTCGTCATTTTCAATGAACAAATTTTACATGAAGAAACTCTCAAAGGCTCGGCGTGTGGTCCCCTAAGAAAACCACCTGCTTGGGTTTGGGCACCCGGGCAGTATCACGCCCCTCACACAAATCGAATGGTTTATATGGCGCATACGTATTTGGTGCCTCCTTGTACCAAAATCTGTGTTAAAATAAAAAATAAATAAAAAAACGAAAACAAATGAATATGAAGTATGATTTAATTAAGGTAGATATGTGACATCAACAAATCCAAATAAAACTTGCTTTAAATAACCTTAAATACTTGAAAAGTTTATTCGTCAATTACTTACTTGCATAATTGGGTAATTTGTCCAAAGCTCAGCCATAATACAACCAGCACCCCATATATCTACCGGTCTTCCGTAATAACGATCATTGAGCAAGATTTCTGGAGGTCGATACCATAAAGTTACTACACGACCAGTATAACGAGAAGCACGGTCAGGTCGAATAGAAGTGACTGTAAGCCTTGCCAAACCAAAATCTGCTATTTTTAAAACACCTTCACGATCAATTAGTATGTTAGATGTTTTTAAGTCACGATGAAGAACATTATTTCTACAAGATGTTAAAAAATGAGAGGTACTATTGATTTTGTATGTGAAAGTTGGGCACTTTAACTCCTTTGCTTAAGCTTGATATGGAAATCTCAGGCAGCAACATTTTCTTATAGATATGTTAATGGATGAACTGAACAACCTAGAAGTTACATTTTGAAAAGATCTCAGGAGAACTCAAAGAACTTATTCTAATGCTATGACTACTAAACTATTCTTTACTTGTCAAGTGTCATTAAAAATTAAGTTTCAGCTAAAAAAAGAAGTTATTTATCAGTTTATAAGATCAAGGAATTTTATCGTTTGAGGTTATTTTTAATAAGACATGAGTATGCATTCGTAAAACCATTAAAAATTAGTATGTACTATTTACATTAAAATATTATTTTATTCCCCCAAACGTCCTGGTACGGCCGAGAGAGGGGTGAGTCCGCTCTCCCTTTCCAAATACCAAGCGTATATAGCCTCTGCCAGGGAAGTCCTACTCACTGCCTTCTCGTCGCGAGGGTGTTGTTTACGAAAATGAGAGGACGAAAAGCGAATGTCCAGCGCTTTAATCGGATTCCAAATCAATGGTGCACATGGGCTCCAGTATCCTGTGGGAACAAATAGTGTATGAACCAATTGTTGGTCACCGGCTTCCATGGGACTGCATTTCCTCACGATGCTCCACTGCCTTGTGGATCAGACCTTCAGGTCGAAGGCTCGGGGAGTGGCCCCCTAAGAAAATGACCTGCTTCGGTTTGGGTACCTGGGTAATATCACAGCCCTCACACATATCGAATGAGATTTGTGTGGTGCATATGTATTTTGTGCCTTCTTGTACCAATATCTATGTGTTAAAATAAATAAAATAAATATGGGTAATGCAAAAATTAGTACACAATTTATAATGACACTGTACTTTTACCATTTTGCCAAGAAAATCGCCAATGAAATACCTGAAGTTCGTTGCTTATCCTCAGGTAAATCTTTATTAGAAATGAAACTATATATCTATATACACAATGATGACCATTTGTAATATCCGGTTGCGTGAAATAATATAGGTGAGGCTGGGACCGAATACGAGACTTGATGTTTGAAAGTGAGGTTTTTAATAACTAATCAGCAATCCTAATACAACAGACAGTTTATTTAAAAATGACAAAGTTTTAAAAAAAAAATTAGTCATCTGAAAATGATATTTACTTGTGTAAAAAGTAAAGTCCCGTAAGCAACTGTTGCATTATGCTTTTCTTCACTGGGAGACTGAACTCGACTTTTTGAGCTAATAGACCTGCTAGATCATGCTCACAAATGTCGAACAGGAGATAGAACTCGTACCTGTAATTGCTAGAAGGGGCAGCTATAGATTGAAATCAATATTGGATGAACAGTATACCTTTTTTATGACAAACGCCTCGCAAACGCACAACATTTTCATGGGAAAGTGAGCTGAGAATTCTAATTTCTCGTAGAGCAGTGACTGGAAACTATATGTATTAGAGAAATAATGGTAAAAGTTTACTTACACCCTCTGTTTCTTGCTCTGTTTTAAGTCGTTTCAAAGCATAATGTTGTTTAGTAACTCGATGGCGAACTTTGAACACTTCACCAAATGTTCCCTGCCCAATTTTCTGAAGTCGTTCATAATCATCAACCACCAAAGTGGTGGTTTTTTTCTCCAATTCACGATCAACATATTTAAGGGCATCTGTATAATCAGCCTCCAACTCTTTTAATAACAAATCTAATTCACAGTCATCCATAGAGACTTCAGCCACATCTTATTCTGTCTGATATTTGCCAAGCCTTCGCAATGAGTTGATGAAATGATTAAGCTGAAATTAGTAGTTAGATAACATTAGATTATTACCATGTTAACTATCAGGTTTAATATAACCAATAAAAGTGACGTATTTGGGATAGATATCATTAATAAAAAAAATCAGAACTAAAATTGGTGTTTTGAGTGGAATACTTTTGTATTAAAAAAGTCATTCGCGTATTGTGATAAACAATGAACAAAAAACTATGTGACAAAATTATAAGTACTATGACAGTAATAAAAGAGTAAATTGTGTAATAACCAGAGGAGAGATGAAATTTCAAGAATAATATGTATCAAATACATTAGAAGTCTATGCACACAACTATCGTATTATATAAAAACAGAGAGAATGAGAATACAAAGATGACATATAAGCTGCCAGAACGGGTTTCGTATCTTCTATGTCTAATCTTTTCAATTGTCACTGATAATGTTCCTACTCATACTATTCTGCCACCTCGCTATGTTCAAGTGATTTCGCAACCTGAACCGATGCATATATACTATGTCCCACACTGTCCATAAATGATTGACTAACCAGTTGTGTATGGTTGACTTCAAGTTACACTCTTTGTGCAGAGGTGAACAATATTATTTATTCCCTCATACCAAAGTCAGTCAGTCAGTCAACTACAACGTAGGACCAGGCATATATGTGCATCGGTCCAGGTTGCCATACCGCATCAGCACAACAAGATGAACACCGGATTCATAGCAGTGGTTAGGTCAAAGGTAGTAATATGTAGGAGAAAGATTGCATATAGAGATATAGTACAAGAAGAAAGAATTGGTTCGTAGAAAGAAAGATATGAAGCGATTTTAATCTCTTAGTTTAAGGGAAGACAGGGAGTGTATACACCGACGCCATTGTGATCGATTCTGAGCCATGTCACCAAGTGTCTCCAACCATTGGTTACGTTAGTCACGCGGACCCCAACCAAATAGTCTGCATCTACCAACATGGCTCAGACTAGAAGTTAGTGACTTCAAGTACTGATACCACGTTCTGGTTTGACCACCCCTAACTTTCTTCCAACCATCCCGAACACCGGTTAGTGTTGCACGTTGTGGTAATCGGTGTTCAGGCATACGTAACACGTGGCCCAACCATCTCAGTCGATGAAGATTCACAATCTCATCAACTGATTTACCATCATTCCCTAATACTCTGAGTCTAACCTCACTATTACTTACTCGGTGATCCCAGCAGATGCCAACAATATTTCTAAGGCATCTGTGGTCAAATACTAATAGCTTACGAGTGTCTTCTACTCTTAATGGCCATGTTTCGCTGCCGTAAATTAAAACAGAACGGACTGCCGCGCAGTATACTCGTCCTTTCATTGATAGACGGATATCTCGCCTTCGCCAAAGGTGACGTAAGTTGGCAAAAGCCAATCGAACTTTTCGAATCCGTGCTGAGATTTCGTCCGATACCAACCCATTAGGGCTGATCAGACTTCCAAGATAAGTGAATTCGTCAACGCGTTCGACTACTTCACTCCCTATCCTTAGTTCAGGTGTTAACGCAGACCAGTCCTGAAGAAATAACTTGCATGTAGAAGGAGAGAAGCGCATTCCAAACATCCTGGCATTGTTGCTCAGTGCTACCAGAAGACTCTGCATTTTGTCAGCGTCTTCACCAAACAGGACTATGTCATCTGCGTATTCTAAGTCAATGTCACTGCTGCTTCCACAGCTGCTTGTATTTCATTCCAAGCAACATCTGGGTCAGCCTCGTCTTCAGAACTACCTAATCGTGACCTCAGTTGTTCCTGGAACCTACTTTTGGTTTCCTCGCTACTCAGTTCGGTTCTAATGGGTCTTTTTACTGTGGCTTTTTTGCGTCCAGTGAGGCGCAAGCAGATGCGTGCCCGTATTAGGGCGTGGTCGGAGTCCAAGCACGTACTCCAGAATGAGCGACAATCTTGTACCTACCCTCTCCAACGATGACTGATGGCAATATGGTCTATTTGAGTCCATCGTTGGTTTGGTGCAGGCGGTCGCCACGTTAGACGATGTCTCTCCTTATGCTTAAAATTTGTGTTTGCTAAAAATAAACGATTGTCTGAGCACAGTTGCAGCAAACGGTCACCATTATCTGTTCGCTGTGCCGGAATGCTAAAATATCCACCTAAATGCCTTTGTGTTTGGTTTAAGCTACCTATCTGAGCATTAAAGTCACCCCCTACGAGTACTATGTCTGAGCGTTTAGCTTTCTGAAGAAGTTCGGACAGCTTTCTGTAAAATTCATCTTTCACATCATCTGAGCTGCAGTCAGTGGGAGCGTAGGCAGAAACGACGAAAAGGCAACGACGTGTGTCCCTATCCTTCCGAGTTTTTACGGAGCCGTTTAGCCGAACAGCACATAGACGACTGTTGACGGGGATCCACTCTAGCAGTGTTTGTTCCGCCCTCATGCTTAGTGCTATGCCTACACCTGCCAGTCCACGAGAACTTGCCATCGGGTCACCAGATACACGAAGGGTGTATCTTGTTGGCTCTCCGTTTTGCCGAGGTGAGGTCAAGTGAATGACCACACTGGAATCCTGTATGCGTGTTTCGGAGACACAGCATACATCAATGGAAAGAGACTAGGGTTTTAGCCAAGGAAGCCTGCTGACCGATTTGACATAGAGTGCGTACGTTGAAAGTTCCAATGTGTAGTTTGGAGCGAGGTTTCAGTAGACCTGGGACAGAGTTTTGAGCACTAGAATCGTTGGCTATGGCGACACTTGAGGAGGAAGCCGAAGGAGGAAGTTTAGGGTTGAAAGTCGATGTAGGAGGAATAATAGGAATTGAAAAGGAAGGTTGATTATGAATACAGTGGTCTTGGGTGCTGTTAGAGGTATGAGGGCGATTATCACTTCCCGGTTGCCCACACCGTGGAAGGGTTCTTCTGGAGGTACCTGAAAAGGAAATTGGATTAGAGGCGGTCTCAGTGACCTGAGAGCGTGACCGCAGCGCCCAAGGGACAACTGCTTGAGGCCGGTCGCGCACGGCCTTTTCGTGGGAGGTTTTTGACGTGTTAGCTCCGTTCTTCAAAGGGCCTTACCGCCGGCGACGGAAATCCGTGACGTAAGGTGAGGTGTGCATTTTTAGGATCGACCTTTTCTAACACCACCCACCCCTCCTTGTGGGAAGGCAGCATCGGTGTCATGCTGGTTGTCTGAAGGAAACACCTTACTGCTGTCACACCTCTGTACAGTCAGCAGTACGATTTCGCCTTCGGACCTTGGGTTTGTTGCTTTTAGTCTTACCGCTCTTCAACCAACCTGTCTGACATGGTAGGACCTTGAGGAACGGTTGTTCCAGCCAGTATAGCTCGGTTGCTTCATCACGATAGGCAAGCCCGACCACCACGTCAAGGTAGCAACAACGGTCGGGTCATACCAAAGTAAATGAAGTTGGATTTCAACCAGTGATTAATTAGTCGAAAAAGAAAAAAACTAAATTACTAGGCTACAAGATTGTCTGCATAGAAATCAGTTAGACAGTTCATATTATAAGTAAGGTTATTATTATATCTTGAAATTTTATTAATCTTAAAACTTGACCGTAGTTTCTACACTAGTGTTATGGTTAGGATTCAGGTACCTCAAACTTGGACTCAGATTAGTCGCATCGTAATCAGCTACTGCCGGCATGCTTCTTTTGGAATACTTAGCTGAACTGCGATCACCCCTTTGTTTGCTCTAACCTTATCTTATCATACGTTGGTAGCAGTAACTGTATCTCATAACGGCTGGGAGCTCTTCCAACTCACTCGAGTTACTGGAAGAAAGTTGGTATTGGGAAAACAATTTGTGAGGCTGATAGGACACCAATTAATAACATCTACTGACGTCTTATAAGATGGACAGAGTTCTTCGAAGAACAGTTCGGCAGGTCTATTGCCTCGCTGATATCGATCGGACTATTCTGTCCGCCAAGACCGGTGACAACTGATCCAACTAACGAAGCAGAAGTTCACAAGAAACCACAAGTTATGAAGCCCCATAAACCACCAGAATTATATCATTTACCCCCAACCTATCTTAAGGATGGTGGCGAAAAACTCGTTATGAAACTGACCGAGTTGTTTCCAAACGTTTGGCAATTATCGTTCCAACATCTTGAAATGAGGCTATAGTCGCCCCTATCTTCAAAAATGCTTTACATCTCATGTGAAACAAATATCGGAAGATAAGTCTATCTACGACTGCATCCAAAATACTACCTTCCGTCATATTTTGCAGATTGTTCAAAGCCCCTAAAAGCCCCCGCCCTTCCTATTGAAATGCTCTCACACGGCCACGCGTATATAGCCTCTGCCAGGAAAGTCCTACTCACTGCCTTCTCGTGGCATTACTGTTGTTTACGAAAATGAGAGGACGAAAAGCGAATGTCCAACGCTTTAACCGGATTCCAAACCAATGGTGCACATGGGCTCCAGTATCCTGCGGGAACAAATGGCGTATGAACCAATTGTTGGTCGCCGGCTTCCACGGGACTGCATCTCCTCACGATGCTCCACTGCCTTGTGGATCAGACCCTTAGGTTAAAGGATCGGGGTGTGGCCCCCTAAGAAAACCACCTGCTTCGGTTTGGGCACCCGGGCAGTATCATACCCATCATACAATGTGTGGCGCATATATATCTAGTGCCCTCCCGCAAAAAAGTAGGCTGGTTTTTGCTCTGGTCGAGGATACATTGATTATATCTTCACCCACCGTTAGGCGTTAGAACACCGTCATATTTAATGTAGGCCAACAATCGTTGTTTTCTTGATGTCACAGCCTCCTTTGATTCGTTGGACAGGACCGTCCTCTATGGTTGTCTATTGAAGAACGGTTTGTCTGAGTTCATTAACATCTGGAAGAGCTTATATACAAACAGTTTAGGCCGAGTGAGGGCATATAATTACCTCGCACGATTGTCCCATCCAAGCAGTAGGGTTAGACAGGGCTACACAATCTCTTCAACTTTGCCACCGATGATGTTCTGGAAACGGTTGTCATGTAAGTAGGTAGTGCTGATGTGGATCGGTTGACTGGAGGAAGACTTTTCGACCTTGAGCATGCAGATGATATTGTCTTACTATGTGATGATAATCAAGCTATGTAGTCCGCACTAAATCAGTAGGTAGTTGGTTTTCGTAGGTATGGTATATGCTTTACACTAATGTCCACAGTACTTTTACACAACTATCAGGAGCCTATGCCTGCACTCATTCTTGGTAGTGAGCAGTTAGAAGTAGTCGAGAAGTTCGTGTACCTTATTATCACTTAAACAAAGTTGGTACAAGGAGGCACCGAAATACACATGCGCCACACAATAAAAATGAGATTGTGAAGAGATACAGAAAGGAAGGTGCAGATAACACAAAGAAGAACAAAAGTGAAAATTAGTGTATGATGGTGAAATAATAATAATAATAATCACTTACGCCACCGCCATCACTTACACAGCTACCCAGACACGAACTTCTTAATTACTCTTATCTGCTCATTACCAAGAATGAGTGTATTTGAGTAGCTGTGAGAGCAGTTTTGCTCGATGCTCGTGATACCTAGTCTCTCCAAGTTGACGTTAAACGGCTCTGTGTTCGATCATCTTTTTCTCCGAAGGATTGTTGATATTCAGTGGAAACACCGTGTTAGTAATTTAGAGGTTTGGAAAAGTCTGTTCGAGCAAAGCGATAATAACTCACTTGGTGTTACTATCTTCAAACACCCCCTTCGGTGACATGGACATGTACTACAAATGTTGTCCCAGTGAATTCTACACCGTGCATTATTTGCTGACTCTGGGACTGGTTAAAAAAGCAAAGATGGCCAGTTTATGGAATGGCGCTGTGGTATGAAAGTAAGCCGTGCAGGATAGGCATTTATCAGTCTTTCATGATTCACTGGTTAGGGTCCTAGAGATAGCATAACACTGGATCGGTACATTATCAGGCACAGTTCGGAATAGAAACCAGTGGTAATTCTGCTGTAAATTTCTTTTACTTTCTCCAAATAAGTGAGAACTTCTTTAACTAATAGAACTAATCTGGTTGTGTTTTTTGACTAAGCTTCTCCCACTATATTTCTTTCGAACCCGTTCACTTGTTTTTATTTGTTTATTGTTTTTTTTTCATTTATTATACCTACATTTAAATCTCCACAATCTCATTTTCGTACTATGCACCGCATATGCATTTAGACCCAACCGTAGCTGCTACCTCGACGCGGTGGTCGGGCTTGCCTATCGTGATGACCCAACCGAGCTACGTTGGCTGGAACATATGTTCCTGTAGGTTCTACCATGACAGGCAGGTCGATTGGAGAACGGTTAGACTAAAAGCAGCAGGGCGAAGTCGTACTGCTAACTGTAGAGGGGTGTGACAGCAGTAAGGTGTTTCCCTCAGACAACCAGCATCTGCAGCGATGCTGCCTTCCCACAAAGAAGGATGGGGTTAGGAAAGGTTGACACTAAAAATGTTGCACCTCACCTTATCTCACGGATTTCCATCTCCGGCGGTATGATCCTTTGAAGAACGGAGCTAACACGTCAAAAACCTCCCACAAAAAAGCCGTGCGCGACTGGCCTCAAGCAGTTGTCCCTTGCGCTCTGCGGTCACGCTCCCAGGCCGTTAAGGCCAACATTAATTCGACCTCCTTTTCAGGTCCCTCAAGAAATACCATTCCACTGTGTGGGCAGCCGGGAAGTGGCACCAGCCCTCATATCCGTAACAGCACACGAGACCAAGTTGGTCACAATCAAATCCTTCCTACACCTCTGAATACCACTCTTATCTCCCCGACTAACCCTTCTCACGTCCCTTTTTCACCTCGCACCGCCAGGGCAAACGATTGGAGTACGCGGAACGCTATTCCTGATCTCCTGAAATCACGCTCTAAACTTCATGTTGGAGCTTACAACGTCTGAACACTGTGCCAAGTAGGACAACAAGCTTCCTTAGCAAGGACTTTAGAATCTCGCGCCATCGATATGTGCTGCGTCTCGGAGACGCGCATACAGGGTCCGAGTAGCGTCATTCATTTGACATCACCATGTCGAAATAAAGAACCAACTCAATTCACACTTCGTGTATCTGGAAGCCCAGATGCTGCTTCTCGTGGACTCGCCGGCGTAAGTATAGCATTGAGTTTATTTTTATTTATTTATTTCAACACATAGATAATGGTACAAAGAGGCACCAAATACATATGCGCCACACAAATCTCATTTGATATGTGTGAGGGCTATGATACTGCCCGGGTGCCCAAACCGAACAAGGTGGTTTTCTTAGGGGGCCACACCCCGGGCCTTCGACCCGAAGGTCTGATCCGCAAGGCAGTGGATCATCGTATACGCGTGGCCGTGTGAGAGCATTTCGAGAGGGAGAGCGGACTCTCCCCACTCTCGGCCGTAGCAGGGCATTTGGGGGTATAGCATTGAGTCCTAGGGCAGAACTAGATCTTTTAGGCTGGATCCCAGTAGACAGTCGTTTGTGCGCTGTCCAACTAAACGGAACAATAAGGACTCAGAAAGACAGGGACTCTCGTCGTTGCCTCTTCGTCGTCTCTGCCTATTCTACCACTGACTGCAGCTCAGATGATGTCAAAGATGAGTTTTACAGAAAGCTTTCCAACCTTCTCCGAAAAGCTAGGCGCTCTGATGTAGTTATAGTGGCTGGTGACTTTAATGCTCAAGTGGGTATACTAAGCGAAAGGGAAAGACACTTAGGTGGATCTTATTGTGTCGTGGCTCAAAGAACAGATAATGGCAACCGTCTGTTGCAGCTATGCTCAGATAACCGTCTGCTTCTTACAAATACTAACTTTAAGCTTAAGGAAAAACATCCTTTAACATGGCGACCCCCGAATTCGTCCCAACGTTGGACCCAAATAGATCACTTCGCTACCGGCCACCAATGGAAGGGCTCCATAGAAGACTGTTGCTCATTCTGGAGCACATGCTTAGATTCAGATCGTGCTTTAGTACGAGCGCATTCCCGTCTGCGTCTTACTGGACGTAGGAAAGACGCTGCAAGGAAACCTCTTAGGGCCCTACTTAATGATAGTCAAGCTAAGAGTATATTTCAGGAACAACTAGGAAAACAGTTAGGCAGCCATGTAGGTGATGCCCACCCCGAGGCAGCATGGAATGATATCCGAAAAGCTGTGGAAACAGCCATGATATCTGCTAGTACGGTAAACCGTAAGGTTAGGGAGCAACACTGGATCTCAGCAGCATCTACCGCACTGATAGATGCTTGAAAACTCATTTCATCTGGATCCGAACATGACGAAGAGCGGAGTCAGCTTAAGCACAAGCTAACAAGAAGCCTACGCAATGATCGCGAACAGTGGTGGGTAGCGAAAGCAAGAGAGATGGAAAAGGCAGTGGCAATAGGTCATAGCAGACAATTGTTCAGACTCGTTAAGGAAACCGGAATTAGGAACCCGACCGTTAGCGAAACACTCTCAGAGAAAGATGGACATATTATACATTCTCAATCCAGGAGATTGGATCGATGGGCAGAATACCTTAGGGATCAGTTCAACTGGCCTTCAGCCACACTTCGGTTTCCCACGATCTCCAGTCAACCTGAATGGCAAGTTAATTTAGGTCCTCCGACTATTTACGAAGTTGAAAAAGCTATAGGAAATCTGAAACGAGGGAAAGCAGCAGGCCCTGAAAGGTTAACTCCTGAAATTTTTAAGGATGGTGGTCCAGTATTAGCAGTGAGATTAACTGAGGTCTTAGGTAGAATTTGGGAACTGGACGCAATCCCATCTGACTGGTCTCAATCACTGGTTGTGCCAGTCTATAAGAAATGACAAAAGTCCTCTTGTGACAATCACAGAGGAATCAGTTTGACTAATATAGTGTCTAAAATATTAGCTTCAATAATACTTCAACGCCTAACTAATGCTCGTAAAGAGCAGACTAAAGAAAACCATGCTGGTTTTTGACCTGGACGTGGTTGTATAGACCAGATATTCACACTATGTCAGGTTCTAGAACACAGACACACATTCAGACGCCCCACAATGGTAGTATTTCTCGACCTCAAGGCAGCATTCGACTCTGTTGATCGTGAGGTTCCATGGCAGTAGTTGTCACTGAAAGGAGTACCAAAGAAGTGCAATAACATTGTAAAGGCTCTCCACTCGAACACAACTGGTCGAGTGAGAGCTTATGGCGAACTGTCATCAGAATTGATTACCTCAAGTGGTGTTCATCAGGGCTGCCCACTCTCTCCATTCTTGTTTACCTTTTTCGTTGACGTACTTTTAGAGACAACACTTTCCTCATCTAAATTTCCAGGGGTTGAACTTCTACCAGGAGATTCACTTGTTGACTTAGAATATACTGGTGACATAGTTCTATTTGGTGAAGACGCTGACAAAATGCAAAGTCTTATGACCACACTAAGCAACAATGAAGGCATGTTCGGGATGCGATTTTCCCCCTCGAAATGTAAAATGTTGCTTCAGGATTGGGTTGCATCGATACCCGAACTAATGATAAAGAGTGGAGTAGTTGAGCATGTCGACTGCTTCACTTATCTTGGAAGTCTCACCAGCCCTTGTGGTCACGTGTATCACGAAATCTCAGAACGGATACAGAAGGCTCGACTAGCTTTTGCCAACTTGCGTCATTTATGGCGTAGGCGAGATATCCGTCTATCAACCAAAGGACGTGTTTACTGCACAGCAGCTCGTTCCGTCCTATTTTATGGCAGTGAAACATGGCCGGTAAGAGTAGAGGATATTCGTCGGTTAATAGTATTCGATCATAGGTGTCTTCCCAATATTGCTCGTATATCCTGGGACCATCGAGTACGTAACACAGTTGTTAGGAAACGGGTACTAAGTAAGGACGGCAAATCAATTGATGAACTAGTGAAACCTCATCAGTTGAGATGGCTGGGACACGTGTTACGTATGCCCAACCACCGACTGCCTCGAAGTGCGATATTCAATGGTATAGGAGTAGGTTGGAAGAAAACTAGGAGCGGCCAGACCGAAACATGACACAAGTTCATGAAGTCACTGACAAGTGGATTGAGCCATGTTGTTAGATGTAGACTACTTGG
The DNA here is from genome assembly GCA_944470365.2 of Schistosoma intercalatum. NCBI lineage: Eukaryota > Metazoa > Platyhelminthes > Trematoda > Strigeidida > Schistosomatidae > Schistosoma > Schistosoma intercalatum. The sequence goes on along the minus strand of OX103732.1, from coordinate 166,899 downwards.
TTGGGGACCGCGAGATGATAGCAAGCGGTGGTTAGAAGCCCTGAATGACATGGCTGAAAATCGTTTGCAATGGCGCAGGTGCATACACTCTTTGTGTTCTCCGAAATTCTAGTCTCCTTATTCCTCCTTGTTTCTTTTTTCTCTTCCCAAATTTATTTCACTGGATTATACTCTTTAAATAACATCTCCAAACCCTAATGTGTCCGATTACTGCTTATACTCTTACCGCCTCTATCACTACGGGATTTGAATCGACAACTGCATCACTGTGCTAATGTGGTGCGGCAACTCGAACTGATGTACGTACGTACGAAGTTCTACGTTGTTACTGACTGACTGACGATATACATTTAGATGCCCCTTTGTATCAGTATTTATGTTCTAATAAATTAAAAAGGGCTGTTATAACGACTTAGTTGGATTGTTTATATAAGAACACATGTTGTTTAGGGGGTTCTAGCGTGCCAAAGAGCTGATTTGGGAATCTCGACAGACCCAACACACACTGTGAGCTGACGATATCGACAAATGGGTATAAAAAATCTTTCGACGTTTCCTGAGTTACACTATATACCATATGAGAAATCACTTGTTTGTAAAAGGGTGAGTACATTGGGCGGCTGTGATAGACGCGATGTACTACAGAAAAGGTGGAGCATATATGTTGCTAAAACCACAATTTCGCACATATAACTCGGTGGAACTCTTGAACGAGTTTTAACCAAAACGTTTTGGAACATCTTAACTAATTATCCCAAATAGTTATATTGATCCGTTTTCAATTTTTAAGATAGATTTACGTTTACTTTTGTTCACATAACCAGTTGCCAATTTTGCGTAACTTTCAGTTTTTTAACAACGAAAGATCCAAGCATCATTGCTGTATAGACCAAGCTTTTGTCGTAAAGTGAAATCTAGCCATTTGAATACGTCTACATAACTGTTTGAAGGTAATTATTTGTCACACTGCTTGATCTAATATCAGGCATCACTGTGAACCACGGCTTTACGAATACTTAGAACATAGATGACCTGATACACCTGACCATCTGTTGAAACATTAAGCGACAGAAGTGGTACATGGATCTTATACATGTTAGGTCTTAGTAAAAGAGGACCCGATCATCTGTTTGAAACACTAAATGTTTATCACCACTGAAGGATTTTAGCCGATAAAGCAAACACGACAGCGAGGTTTTCCCTTGAAAGTCTGGGTATTTCGACACCAAACAGCCTTGCCCTAAGGCGTCAATATGAAGACGATTCCGTCATATCCCCTTACCTCGAGATTGTGGCCCGGACCGAGTTTAAAGAGGAAAAATCAAAGACATACTTGGACTTACAAATGAACCATACGAAGCTAGTCTGGCGAAATGAAATTTGGGGCATGTATGGTACAAAAGTGTAGGGGACGATAATACTGTGCTGTATTATACCGCTTGTAAACCTCGCCATCCCAACAGACAAATACGTCTTGATAGTGAGACTACATCTAAGAGAATACCCATGGTACACCACGAAAAAACATATTTAGAAATACATAGGAACGTTCTTGTGAGGAATCTGTTAATAAGACATTTCAGTGCAGGCGGCAACAGTAACGAAACCTTCAGTTGATTTTTCCGAGGACCCGAAGGTTGTCATACTTTTGAGGTCTAGTTACTCGATAATACTTTCTGTTATTGACTACATTCTTTATTACTTCACATTTCTGATTGACTAAGACAAGAATGACACTTCTTCATAAATCAAAGAACACCGTTACAACACATCCCACGGGACAAGTGGTTTGCGCTGACAATAGACTCAATTCAACTGGAGAATACAGTAGACTCTGTGATCGAGTGCAGTACTGGTTTAACTTACAACGATGTGTCGGAAATTAAACTTTTCTACACAATCCTAAGACAGGTGATCAAGAAACTTTACCGTGATATTAATAACTTGAGGCCGGATATATTATCACGAGTTAGCAAAGGAGTTTACACGTCAAATGAACCACTTACTCATGGGGCACGAATATTGTAATTACCCACTGAAACTTACTGTTAAGAATAGTAACGCATGTCCACGGATAATTTACTAGCCAAGCAATAAAGTAGGTAGGAACTGACATTGAACCTTGACCTTATATCCTTACACGAAAAATCTCGACCTTTCTTATATGCTTCGAGCCTGATGGCATGAACTGATTTAGTTTTTCTAATCTAAATAGCTAAGGAGAGTCAAGATGTATTTTATTGATTTGACTCCTTTACTTAAACTGACGAAAAGAAGTAACTGAAAGCTATGTGTTGGAAAGATATCAAACTACTACATAAGATTCACCATCACGACACATTACCCAAATGCTGTTAAATCAAGAGTACCTGTCATAAGGAATACATGCAGTAACAAAAAGACATGTTACCTTGATTTCAAATTCCGCAAGGACGCCGCAAATTCTTTCAAAATTTTAATATCTACATAATTCAAACCTCGAACTCTGTCCAGGAGGTTGGCGGAACACTATGTTACTTCGTATCTGTAAACCGGTTTTAAGAGACAGTTCTTTGAAACCCACGATGTTTTGGGTGCTTCTTTTCCGCGCTAATTTCAAAAAGAGCAGTGATTTTTGTACTTGTTGTGATTATACTTGCTTTTGGTACTTATTGCACTAAAAAGCATTCTTGGTCTACTTTAACTAAGAGTTCTTTGGTTAAAGTTTGAAATTTTTTGCTACATTTTGTCCTGGGTACCTGTTTTTTAGTCCTTGACTAAGACTTGTGTTCACATTGTTATCGTTTTTTGTTTTTAAACCTTTTAAATCGAATTACAATGGTTGGTAAGACTCACAAATGTGGGCAACCAAATTGTTTGTTCTCCGTTGAGGAGGGAATGCAGTGTGACGACTGTAAAAAGTGGTATCACAAAATGTGTACACGACTAAGTCCGACGGCTTACAAAAGATGCTCGAAGCCTAACTCGCATTGGCTTTGTGTGTTCTGCTGTACGGATAAAAAGGTACTAATACAGGAGGCTATGGGCCTATTGGCTTTGGCGTGCAAGAAAAACGATGGCGGAAGCACTGATAACAGGAGTACTGACGATGAAGAATGTGTCAGTGTAGTAAGTGCTGCTACTGGACCCATTAAACACCTGACTGCGGTTGACGGGAACGTGAAATCTCCGTTGACATTAACGAGAAATGAAGTGTCGCCTGATATTGACATCGGCAGTCATACACCTCTAGTCGAAATAGAAGATCCGGATAAAACTGTCACCGTTCCACATAGTCCAGGTGTGGCTGTTCTGAGTGGTGACAAATGGACTCCGGTAAGAAAAAAAACAATAAGAAGAAAAAGGCTGTAGGCAAAACGCAGCTGGTCAGCAAGACATTGGAAGGGACTTTATCAGAAGAAAAATCCTCACCGCGTGAAAAGACAGATCTCTCTGAGAGATCAGTCATTTTTCATAAGATAAGAGAATCTTCAGACACTGAACCAAAGGCAAGATTTGAACATGATCTCAATCATATTAAGACATCATTAAGTAAACTACTCCCAGATACAGTTTCAGGAGTTAGTATTTGTAAGCTTTATAGAATAGGAAAAAAGGTGGATTCCGAAAGTCCTCAGAAAAACCGCCTCCTAAAGGTTACATTCAACACGGTGGAAGAAAGGAACCTGGTTCTAAGTAATTCACGTAAACTGATTGGGTCCGGAATATATGTCCGTGAGGACCTCAGCCTAGCTGATCGTATTAAGAGAAGGGCTGCAGAAGCGGAAATAAACGAGCGTCGCCGAAACGGTGAAAGAAACCTCGTTCTTAAGGGTTTTCAGATTGTAAAAGTTCGGAGCAAAACGATCCCCAAGCCACTCTGGGTGGCAAGGGAAAGCTCTCCACAGACTTAAAAGTGTGCTACACAAATGCTCGCAGCCTACTAAATAAAATGGCGGAGCTGAAGTCAGTGGTGGATAAAGAAAAACCGGACGTTATCGCTGTCTCGGAAACTTGGTTAACGTCAGAAGTATTAGATAGTGAAATCCAATTGACTGGTTTCGTAACCAGTAGGGCTGATAGATTAAACCGAAGGGGAGGCGGGGTTATTGTGTACACGAAAAGTACCCTAACAATAAGATTAGCTGAGACAGTAGCACATGTTTCAGGGACATGTGAACTGGTGAGATGTAAGTTGAAATGCCGAAGGCAAGATATTGAATTAGTTGTAGTTTATCGCAGTCCAGAATGTGTAGCAGACGATTTTCTCCTCAGTAAACTTAAGTCCTGGTGTAACAACGGTAAAAGCCTTGTAGTAGGCGACTTTAATGCACCATATATAAACTGGGTTAACTTAGAAGTAGAGCCATCTATATCGTCGTTCGACTCCAAACTGTTAGAAACCTCGATTGGACTAGCATTATTCCAACACATTAGAGATCCCACAAGGTACGACTTAAGAAACTCTTCTCTTTTAGATTTAGTCTTCACACACGGTGAGGACGTTGGTCAAACGGCTTTTCTCCCACCACTTGGGAGAAGTGACCATGCAGTCATCTTATTCAAATTCATGGCTGAGTTTGCTTGTCAAACAATTGCGCCGGCCCGTCCTAACATATGGAAGGCAGATATGCAGGCAATTAACTCCGCAGCATTGGCTGAGAACTGGGAAATTGACTCAAAGGCATCAGTACAAGATGCATGGACTCTATTCAGGCAGTTATACAATCGGGTAACTCAACCATACATACCCTGGACTGTCCCAAAGAAAAAGAAGCACGGACATCCCTGGTTAGGGCGGGATATTCGACGCTTACTAAGACAAAAGAAGAAATGCTGGGATATTGCCATCCGCCTTCGCACAGCAGATACGATGGAACACTACAGATCGATAAGAAACGTGTGTATAACTAAAATTCGGGAAGCGCAAAGAAAATACGAAATGCAGCTGGCAGAATCTGCACTCAAGCAGCTCAAGAGGATATTCTCGTACATAAACTACAGAACAAGGACTCATCACTGGATTCCCAACCTAACTAAAGTAGGAAGTGAATCTGAAATGATAGAGGAAGATCAGGAAAAAGCTGAGATTATGGCTGACTACTTTGGGGCAGTTATCACTCAGGAACCTCCTCTAGAGAAAGAATCAGACCCAATTACAGAGTCAACAAACCAGCTGCTCACCGTGGACTTCGACCAAAACGATGTGCTTAAGGCTCTTAGCACCCTAAACATGGAGAAATCAACAGGACCAGATGAACTACACCCTAAAATCTTGAGACATATTGCCGAATATATCGCAGCCCCACTAACTGTGATATTCAAAATGTCATTTGACCAAGGTGTGTTACCTATGGACTGGAAGGACGCAATCGTCACTCCCAGACATAAAACTGGTCTACGACAAGTTCCATCAAATTACAGACCCGTAAGCCTCACCAGTATTGTAATTAAAATACTGGAAAGGATAATCAAACGGACCATAACAGCATTTATGGAAACCAATAACTTGCTGAACATGGCACAACATGGTTTTAGAAAGGGTCTATCCTGTACAACGAACCTCCTTATAGCTAGGGAGCTCTGGATTAATGCGCTAGACAACGGAAACTCAGTGGATGTTGTCTACATAGACTTCAGTAAGGCTTTTGACAAGGTGCCAACTAATATACTGCTATTGAAGTTGGCAAACCTTGGTATTGCCGGACCTCTTTTAAAGTGGATTAAGGATTTTCTAGTAGGTCGTAGGCAAAAAGTAAGAATAAATTCCAAGTGCTCCATCTGGAGACCAGTACTTAGTGGAGTACCCCAAGGTTCCGTCCTAGGTCCTTTAATTTTTATAATGTACGTTAATGATCTTACAAGTATAGTACAGTCTCCAATGTTATTATACGCTGACGATGTAAAAATTTGGCGAGTAATAACTGAGAAATGATTTCGGACCTAACTTATTCTCTCTCTTTCTTCCCACTAGATCGGGACACCTAAGAGGACATAGCAGGCGAGTAGAAAAGCCAAGAACGAACAAAATACCCGTGGCATACAGGTTTTCACACCGAGTCATCAATACTTGGAACCTGCTGCCTGAAGCAGTGGTATCCGCACCTTCAATTGACTCTTTCAAAAGAACATTGGACACTCACAGAAGCATACTAGAAAAGGAATAACATAGGCCGTAGGCCTTCTGTCCTTACTACACAAATCTGAATCTGAATAACTCTTGTTTAATTAGTTTCTAAGTTTGAAAGCGAACACCTATAATACTTTCAGATTCAGATTTGTTTAGTAAGGACAGAAGACCCAGGGCTCATGTTATTCCTTTTCTAATATGCTTATGTGAGTGTTCAGTCTCCTCTTGAAAGAGTAAATTGAAGATGCGGACACCACTGCTTCGAGAACCAGGTTCCAAGTATTGATGACTCGATGTGAGAGCCTGTACTTACTTACTTACATACTTACGCCCGTTACTCCCAATGTAGCATAGGCCGTCGACCAGCATTCTCCAACCCAATCTGTCCTGGGCCTTCTTTTGTAGTTCCATCCAATTCTTTTTCATTTTTCTCCTGTCCATTTCCATTTCTCCGCGTAATGTGTTCTTTGGTCTTCGTCTTTTCCTTTGGCCTTGAGGATTCCATGCGAGGACTTGTCTTGTGACCCAGTTGTGTGCTTTCCTCAATGTGTGTCCTATCCACTTCCAACGCTTCTTCCTGATTTCCTCCTCCATTGGGATCTGGTTTGTTCTCTCCTACAGTAGGTTGTTGCTAATAGTGTTTGGCCAACAGATCCGAAGTATTTTGCGTAGACAATTGTTAATAATCACTTGTATCTTCTGGATGATGGTTTTCGTAGTTCTCCAGGTTTCTGCCACATACAGTAGAATTGTCTTGACATTTGTATTGAAAATCCTGACCTTGGTGTTGGTTGACAGTTGTTTTGAGTTCCAGATGTTCCTCAGTTGTAAATATGCCGCTCTTGCTTTGCCGATCCGCGCCTTCACATCCGCATCAGATCCGCCCTGTTCATCAATGATGCTCCACAAATACGTAAAGGTTTTTACATCTTCCAAATCTTCTCCGTCAATTGTGATTGGATTGGTGCATTCTGTGTTGTATCGGAGAATCCTGCTTTTCCCTTTGTGTATATTGAGATCTACTGCTGCTGAGGCTGCTGCTACACTGATCGTCTTCTCTTGCATTTGTTGTTGCGTTCGGGATAGAAGGGCCAGATCGTCTGCAAGTCCAGATCGTCCAACTGCATCCTAGATGTCCATTGTATCCCGCGCTTCCCTTCAGATGTTGACGTCTTCATGATTCAGTCGATCACCAGGAGAAAGAGAAAGGGTGAGAGTAAGCAACCTTGCCTAACACCGGTCTTCACTTCGAACGACTTTGTCAACTGTCCTCCATGCACAATTTGGCAGTGTAATCCATCATATGAGTTCTGTATGATATTGACTATCTTCTGAGGCACGCCGTAGTGTCGAAGAATTTTCCATAGTGTTGTTCTGTCCACGCTATCAAATGCCTTTTCGTAGTCAATGAAGTTGATGTAGAATGGTGAATTCCATTCAATTGTTTGTTCCACAATGATCCGTAGAGTTGCGATTTGGTCTGTACACGATCTATCCTTACGGAATCCTGCCTGTTGGTCACGAAGTTGGGCGTCTACGCAGTCCTTCATCCTGTTTAACAATACCCTGTTGAAGACGTTTCCTGGTATTGAGAGAAGTGATGCCCCTGTAGTTATCACACTTGCTGAGATCGCCTTTCTTCGGTATTTTGATCAGAAGTCCTTCTTTCCAGTCTGTTGGTACTTGTTCCTTGCAGTTGCCGCTACGTCTGCTTTTAGTGCCTCTGCTGAGATGTTGTCCGATCCTGCTGCTTTGCCACTCTTGATTTGTCTGATGGCCATGTTGATTTCTTCAATTGTTGGTGGGCCAACATTGATTGGGAGGTCCGTGGGTGCTGCTTCGATGTTGGGTGGGTTCAGTGGAGCTGGTCGATTCAAGAGTTCTTTGAAGTGTTCTACCCACCTGTTTTGTTGCTCTTCGATGTTGGTGATTACCTCGCCTTCCTTGCTTTTCACTGGTCGTTCTGGTTTGCGGCGATTTCCAGAGAGTTTCTTTGTCGTGTCATACAATTGTCTCATGTTCCCTTCTCTCGCAGCCTTTTTCGCCGTCGTTGCTAAATCTTCCACATATTTACGTTTGTCGGTTCTGATGATCCTCTTCACTTGTTTGTTCACTTCTGTGCATTCAGCTTGTGCCTTGTCTTTTTCGGCTCTTGTTCGACTAGTATTGATTGCTGCCTTCTTGTTCCTCCTTTCTTGAATCCTATCCAGTGTATCAGCAGTGATTCATTCCTTGTGATGGTGCTTCTTGTGACCCAGGACCTCATGACATGTTGAAGTGATTGCCTCTTTGATCCCCTTTCAGTTGCTCTCCACAGTAGTTCCTTCTCCATTGAGTAGATCATGAAAGGCCTGGAACTTGTTGCTGAGGTCTATCTTGAATTTGTTGAGTTTGTTAGTATCCTGAAGAAAGGCCGTATTGAACTTTTGTGATATTGTCCGCCCCATTGTCCAGTGCTTCTTGAGTTTCAATTTCGTCTTGGCGACTAGCAAGTGATGATCTGATGCCATATCAGCTCCTTTCTTGGTTCTCACGTCCTCTATAGTCCTCTTGAATGTTTTGTTGATGCGAATATGGTCGATTTGGTTTTGCGTGGTGTGATCCGGTGAAGTCCATGTGGTTTTGTGTATGCGTTTATGTGGGAATATGGTGCCGTCTTTGACCAGTTTATTGAAGGCACATAGGTTTGCAAATCTCTCACCATTTTCGTTTCTTTCTCCCAGTCCGTGTCGTCCCATGATGTCTTCATATCCAGTGTTGTCCGTTCCAACCTTGGCGTTGAAATCTCCCATCAGAATGGTCAGGTCCTTTGTTGGGCACTTCTCGACGATTGACTGCAGCCTATTGTAGAATTGATTTTTAGCGTCTTCATTGTAGTCGTTGGTAGGCGCATAGCATTGGATGATGTTTATTGAAATGCCCTCTTTCTTTGTTTTAAACGAGGCTTTGATGATCCTTGGTCCATGAGATTCCCATCCTATAAGTGCATTTTGCGCTTGTTTGGACAGCATCAATGCAACTCCTTGTGTATGTGTTACATTTTCTTCTTCATGGCCGGAGTATAACATGAGCTCTCCTGTAGTTAGTCGTTGTTGTCCAACTTGTGTCCAATGTGTTTCATTGATTCCAAGTACCTCTAGGTTGTATCTTCTCACTTTTGCAGCAATTTGGAAGGCTCTCCCGGTGTCTCACATTGTACGAACATTCCATGTACCTAAATAAATGGTCGCTCTGGTTGTCAGGAGGGGCATCGGCCTCGGAACTTCCGAAGCAATTCGGCTTTCAACATGAAACGTCATACTTCTTCTAAATGAAGATCGTATGAATCCCAGGGCAGAGTTTAAAAGATATGGTTCACACACTCACTCACTCACTCAATAAAATCTCAGTCTTTCCACATACGAAATATTTGAACCAGCGTCATCTTATGACGTTTTCAACACTCTCTATCATATCAAGAGTTTTGAATACCTCAAACAGTTCAGACTGTGCTGTACGGTCAATGGTATATCCGGCAGAACATAACGTGCTGAACGGCAATGTGAATGGTCAACAAAAATAAGTAGTCAGTACCTGAGGGTCAATAAGAGTATTTTCAACAAAATAGGATCAAATGTCTACATGCAAGGATTCGAGTAACCGTTTCCACAAGTCGTTCAATGGTCAATGATGATAAACTGAACCATGCTATATTATTGAGTTTGGTCAAACACGACCTTATTGTCAGTAACCTGGCAACACGCAACAGTAAAATTAAGTAGTTCAGGTAAATCGTTAAAGAAAGTTGGGTAATCGAAGTCCGGACAAAGATGTGGCCACAAAATACCTTAGGATAAGTAAAAATACAAGACAGGAGATAAGAACGTAGAATTATCATTACTGTTCAATGGAACACATTCGAGGTGTGTTCAGCGTATTATTTCCGTTACAGTCGATTTGAAGCAAACAAACGGACCAATAGAAGAATAATCAGGTAAGCGACAACAAATTTAATTCTGACAGTTCTCTAACTAATATAAATAATATAGATCATTAGAAACGTCGAAAAGATGGATCAAAATTTTATTCAAATGATTTCTCTGATTACAGTGACCATTGAGACAATACTAAAGTTCACGTAAATTAGGAAAATGGTAAATAGAATGCCGAGTAATTGAGATAAAATGACAGACATAAAGTAGATGTTGTGGTAATGTTGGAATGGAAGTTGAAAATCAGGACTGCTTACAACAAAATCTAGTCAACTGCTTACATGTCTAGTCACACCACTCGTTCAATTCATACACCAGTTGATGCAAACGTCTCACACAAGTCATTAGAATGCAGGACGTTGGCAGAAAAGTAATGAAACCACTTGGTTATAAGTATTAGCAGACACAACCATAACGCACAATATACAAGGAAAATATAAATAATTCGAGTTGTATTAGTAGTTGAGAGTTGACCATCAAGGTGACTAAATCCCAAGTTCGCAGAGGGGAAATGTTCATTTGACTTTTATTTGATCCGTTTAGTAGTCATAGGAAAGATTCAACACACCATAATATGAACATCGCTTGACGAATGCCGACAGTTCAAACCTTTCTAGTAACACTGACTTTGACTTGAAATACTCAGCTAAGTAGCATCAGGGACGCATGATTTGTGCAAATCAGTTAAAGTGTTAGTAAAGATCAGATTAGTTTACTGCAACCAGAAACAAGTGATAGAAACAACGGTTGTAAGACTGATTGTTCGATGACAATTATAAATGCAACTGAATGGTGAGTGTGACAACACCATCCAAAACCTACAAACTTCGTGACATTTTAACTGAATAACTGCTTTTCTGTTCTATGATCGACAAATGACACAACGATTATTTGTCACTCACCGTGTCAGCGACTACAGTCACAAACCAACACACGATTGCATATAACACGTTCAACAAAAACTCCATTAATGCACTGTATTAACATCTCATCAAGTGTGATCACTCAGTCAGTTAGCTACCTAACTAATTGTAGTCAGAACTACTGTGAGACAATTACAACTCGTCAAACTCACTGACATTGATGCTATCAACATGACAACGAAAATGTCCGAATCTAACAACATGTGTACAATCTCTATCAGACATGACAACAACTACGAGGTAATCAGTAGCATATGAAACGCCCAGTCAATGTGGAGGATATTGTGTAGGTGCCATCTAATGAGCATGAAATCGAGTTACTTGTTACCACATCAAACCTAAAACTAAGACAAAACACAGTCGAGACCTCCACATAGTCAGTGTGATCAGGTCATAGATGATGGAAGACGATAGAAAGTCGGTAATGTGGGGTTAAGTATATTTAATGGTTAGACAAATAAGTAGAATGGTACAATTGGAGATGAAATTGTGTATGTAGATGGTGATGATATGAAGAGAGAGTTGAGGGAATCGGTGGTGATGGGACATGATAAGTGTTTTGAGTCAGACACAAATATGTACTTGTTCCATATTTGATCAATTTTATTGTCTACGGACTGAACGACGAATTCGTCGACACGAAACGCGATAGCCATTTCCGTATTTTCGTTTGCGACAACGCTGATGTCGGTAGTTCGGATGGTTACGATTGCGACGATCATAGTATCCACGGAGCAGTTGTGAGTTTAAACGGCGTGAATGTTTGTCACCCTCCAAGTGGAACTTATCTTCTTCGTCATCATCATCGTCGTCGTCATAGTCGATGTCGTAGTCGTCATAACCATCATCGTCATAATCATCATGATCATCCACCCCATTACTGATCCGGGAGATGTGCTTAGCGCCGTCTAAACCTACAGAACAAGAATGAATCACATTATTAGAGGAACGTTGAGGAACACAATCTGTAAGTACACAACTCAATTGAACTCCATCTGAATATGAATGTGGATGGTAGAACACAATTTGAACCACTTATCAACAGCACACTCGTTTACTGTAGGTCTATCCAGTGGGTAGTCGACTCCATGAACAGACGACTACTGATAATATTTGACCACTCATGTAAAACGAATGTAATCCGAAACAGTAGTTCATTGCAGTAACCACAATCAACTACTAATGCTGCGAAACACTTTATCTCAGGGAATATTAAATTCAACTACACACTGGATGCTAGTTGTCTTCAACGAGTACCCTCATCTCGTCACCCATCTCTAGAGACATGAATCAGTCGATCACAATGGAGAAGTTCAAGTACTAGGATAGACTGGGATATAGATGGACTGAAGTTGATGAGTTCACTGGACTTGTGCTTACCATCACGAGTTTCGGTGGAACACATAAACATACCTTGATTAGTTTGAACGGCAGGGTACAATGGTATTGGCTCGGCCAGCAGTTGTTCGAGCAGAAACACACTGAGTATCGGTAGGAAGACGAGCTTCATGACAGTTCTGCAAGGAGAAGAGGGATGCAGATTTGTGAACAACAGTTGTGTGTTGCGTGATTTGTTCAAGTGAACTGGTTATCATGTGTGTGGTGATGTGTTGTGTTTCGTTGTGTAATACAGTGTTGTGTGGTGCAGTGCTCCGTGGTGTTGTAATGTGCTGTGTTTTAATATGGACGAAATACAATTCAGTACAAGTCGATAACTTACTTCACTCACTAATCGTCGTTCACTCGATCACTTCAATCGGAATACACCGTGTTCCACGTGTATTTATATGGTGATAGAAAGCTCGGAACGTGGAAGGTCACAGTTGAAAATCACGCAACACAATCACTGATGCGTAAGATCCTGACCACTGTAACAGTCACGTTGTGCACATGTTCCACTGTGCTGCAGTGACACACAAATGTGACGATTGACAGTTGCTTAGTCTTTACGTAAGTATGTTGTGATGAATAAATCCATGTTTCATGACAATCAACACTGATCACATGGACAATGTGTGGATCGCTTGATTTGAAGAGAATTATGAGAAATGAGGTTGAATACATGAAGTGTACTAATCTTGAGATGAGACTGATGAATGAGGTGTTATTGAGTATCTCGGAGTGACGATCCGTCATTCGGCATTATGTGATTGGTGCATGTCGAGTGAATCTAAATGCAGTGGAATACATGTGACATGTTTTCACTATTGTGTCAAATCTCTCTGGATTAATATTCTTCCGATAGTAAATATATATGACGAAAATGTACAATGGGAATTATCTCGTAAAATATATTACGTACGCAATTGTTCATATCGTGTTTATATGCCATAACCCACATACTTAATGTTTATACAGTACCTGTTCAGATCCCTACCTAATATTAAAAATATATAATCGTGTATGATAGATCACTATAAACACCATTTTATATAGTATCCTTTACATTGTATTCGAATGCTATGATTCATTTAATTTCCCAAATTACCTGTTTTATCCGGTCAGTCTGTCATAGTTCTTGGTCAGTATTTTAACCTGAAAATCTGTTTTATATATTTGATCATGAAGCATCATCGTAATTCTAGACGGTAATATTCTTTTAAAGTACTTATTTGTGCACCCCATCCCACCCAATTTCAACCAGTGCGGGCTCGCAGTTTATATATGTATCACATTCCGTATCAGCTTTGATTGTTTGGTACTACATATCGATAGGCCAAGATTACTTTATTGTATATGGCTACTTGTCAGTGTAATACGTGTGTTAAGATTTACACAATGTGCACATTATTGTTCTCTTTTGACTCCATACATGTACTGACATGCATACTGCATCTGTACTACAATCTTCCTGCCATTTCGCCCTCTTGCTATTGACAGCTTCACTGATTCTCACGACACATGTACCCATGTTTCAAACATGGGTTTTCACTTCAAAATTATCTTCAGCCCTCGGCCCTGATTTTTTCACCCATTTCTATTTTCGACATTTTGTTCGATCCTTACGCTACTTATCACTTTCTTATCATGCCTCAAAAAACATCTAAAGTCACTGCTTCAAGGCGTCAGCCTTGTTGAAGGCTCTTTTGATAAACAATTATCCTAATCCCAACAGCAACCATATGGATGATATAAAAAAGTTGCACGTTGACATAAACGTTCCCAATCGGCTTAAATATCTCATCAATCCCAACTTCACAGAGACTCAAAATCAGATGAATGACATAAATAATTTCCAAAATCGTGTTGGTTCAGAGGTATTTGAAAGAATACGACGATCTAGCAATGCAATTGTGCTTAATACACCGGACATACTGCACCGTAGAAAGCTGATAACTCGGTTGTTTTCGATAATTTATGAATAGTAATGTAAAAGTTATTCCTGAGTGCATATAAACCCACTAATGTCCTTCACATTAGCAAACCGGGATTTTAATAGACTATGCAGCATCTGAGCTTCGAGAATTACATAATTCAAACAAACAAACTCTGTCACCAGTCTCTAGAGCTCGTGGATGTATTGGGCTTGTCGAACGTAAATTCACTCTGAAGGGTTCCAAAATGATTATCTATAAAGTTTGTGTTCGGCCTCAACTTTCCAATCAGTTGCATGCATTTTCTAGACTGAAAGATTTGCAATGCACTGCATTACATTATGGAACTTCTTACTCCCGATCGATCTTATAAAGAAAGATGCGAAGCATGGAAACTGGATCTCTTGCAACCGGAACTAACTGGTCTTGACCCCACATTACGTTTCGGGATTATACATGATGAAACCGTGGTACATTATGATACTTTATAGGGTAATGTATTTTCGATATTAACTGTGAGGCATGACGTCGAAATAAGCTAGGAGGTCACATCATTCCAGTCTAAACAAAGTGGACCTCGATCACGTAACTAGATATCTACATTATTCATCTGCACAAAATCTCAAAGCATTTCAAAACCGTACTTTTTTGCAGAACAAACAAAACCCTGAATTCTGCAAATGGCAATGCATAAACAGTAGTAATTCAAATGAAATAAAACAACATACAAGAAATATTCTGTTAAGTTTGTAGGTTGCCAAAGTTGACGATCAATTGAAGGTTTTAACTGGATCTTGCCTACGATGTAGAATAAGAGTGAATAAATGTATTTCCGTGTAATTGTCAACATATGCCACCAACACAAAAATAATATTTAAAAATTGAATGCATGAAACATCCGCAGTGCATTGATTCAGTGAATAAATCATCATCAGCAACACAGTTTCAACGAGGAAATTACTACCGACCATCTACAGGGATTATAATTCAGACAACGGGTTGTTGGTTTATAAAGATACGAGATGTAATTGGTCTACAACTGGATCAACTGAAATTTCAGTATTTGGTCCGAACTCATTGCTAGAGAGCCAATGTTTGTTTGTTTGACCATACTGCGTTTTTCAGTATGGCGTGCGAAGCGTTTTCAATTGACTCGCATTGAATTATATCCAAACACATAGTCTGTGGTCAATTTAGACAGTTCTAATTTAGAAAATAAAACAAATTATATCAAGAGTTTTGAATACCTCAAACAGTTCAGACTGTGCTGTACGGTCAATGGTATATCCGGCAGAACATAACGTGCTGAACGGCAATGTGAATGGTCAACAAAAATAAGTAGTCAGTACCTGAGGGTCAATAAGAGTATTTTCAACAAAATAGGATCAAATGTCTACATGCAAGGATTCGAGTAACCGTTTCCACAAGTCGTTCAATGGTCAATGATGATAAACTGAACCATGCTATACTATTGAGTTTGGTCAAACACGACCTTATTGTCAGTAACCTGGCAACACGCAACAGTAAAATTAAGTAGTTCAGGTAAATCGTTAAAGAAAGTTGGGTAATCGAAGTCCGGACAAAGATGTGGCCACAAAATACCTTAGGATAAGTAAAAATACAAGACAGGAGATAAGAACGTAGAATTATCATTACTGTTCAATGGAACACATTCGAGGTGTGTTCAGCGTATTATTTCCGTTACAGTCGATTTGAAGCAAACAAACGGACCAATAGAAGAATAATCAGGTAAGCGACAACAAATTTAATTCTGACAGTTCTCTAACTAATATAAATAATATAGATCATTAGAAACGTCGAAAAGATGGATCAAAATTTTATTCAAATGATTTCTCTGATTACAGTGACCATTGAGACAATACTAAAGTTCACGTAAATTAGGAAAATGGTAAATAGAATGCCGAGTAATTGAGATAAAATGACAGACATAAAGTAGATGTTGTGGTAATGTTGGAATGGAAGTTGAAAATCAGGACTGCTTACAACAAAATCTAGTCAACTGCTTACATGTCTAGTCACACCACTCGTTCAATTCATACACCAGTTGATGCAAACGTCTCACACAAGTCATTAGAATGCAGGACGTTGGCAGAAAAGTAATGAAACCACTTGGTTATAAGTATTAGCAGACACAACCATAACGCACAATATACAAGGAAAATATAAATAATTCGAGTTGTATTAGTAGTTGAGAGTTGACCATCAAGGTGACTAAATCCCAAGTTCGCAGAGGGGAAATGTTCATTTGACTTTTATTTGATCCGTTTAGTAGTCATAGGAAAGATTCAACACACCATAATATGAACATCGCTTGACGAATGCCGACAGTTCAAACCTTTCTAGTAACACTGACTTTGACTTGAAATACTCAGCTAAGTAGCATCAGGGACGCATGATTTGTGCAAATCAGTTAAAGTGTTAGTAAAGATCAGATTAGTTTACTGCAACCAGAAACAAGTGATAGAAACAACGGTTGTAAGACTGATTGTTCGATGACAATTATAAATGCAACTGAATGGTGAGTGTGACAACACCATCCAAAACCTACAAACTTCGTGACATTTTAACTGAATAACTGCTTTTCTGTTCTATGATCGACAAATGACACAACGATTATTTGTCACTCACCGTGTCAGCGACTACAGTCACAAACCAACACACGATTGCATATAACACGTTCAACAAAAACTCCATTAATGCACTGTATTAACATCTCATCAAGTGTGATCACTCAGTCAGTTAGCTACCTAACTAATTGTAGTCAGAACTACTGTGAGACAATTACAACTCGTCAAACTCACTGACATTGATGCTATCAACATGACAACGAAAATGTCCGAATCTAACAACATGTGTACAATCTCTATCAGACATGACAACAACTACGAGGTAATCAGTAGCATATGAAACGCCCAGTCAATGTGGAGGATATTGTGTAGGTGCCATCTAATGAGCATGAAATCGAGTTACTTGTTACCACATCAAACCTAAAACTAAGACAAAACACAGTCGAGACCTCCACATAGTCAGTGTGATCAGGTCATAGATGATGGAAGACGATAGAAAGTCGGTAATGTGGGGTTAAGTATATTTAATGGTTAGACAAATAAGTAGAATGGTACAATTGGAGATGAAATTGTGTATGTAGATGGTGATGATATGAAGAGAGAGTTGAGGGAATCGGTGGTGATGGGACATGATAAGTGTTCTGAGTCAGACACAAATATGTACTTGTTCCATATTTGATCAATTTTATTGTCTACGGACTGAACGACGAATTCGTCGACACGAAACGCGATAGCCATTTCCGTATTTTCGTTTGCGACAACGCTGATGTCGGTAGTTCGGATGGTTACGATTGCGACGATCATAGTATCCACGGAGCAGTTGTGAGTTTAAACGGCGTGAATGTTTGTCACCCTCCAAGTGGAACTTATCTTCTTCGTCATCATCATCGTCGTCGTCATAGTCGATGTCGTAGTCGTCATAACCATCATCGTCATAATCATCATGATCATCCACCCCATTACTGATCCGGGAGATGTGCTTAGCGCCGTCTAAACCTACAGAACAAGAATGAATCACATTATTAGAGGAACGTTGAGGAACACAATCTGTAAGTACACAACTCAATTGAACTCCATCTGAATATGAATGTGGATGGTAGAACACAATTTGAACCACTTATCAACAGCACACTCGTTTACTGTAGGTCTATCCAGTGGGTAGTCGACTCCATGAACAGACGACTACTGATAATATTTGACCACTCATGTAAAACGAATGTAATCCGAAACAGTAGTTCATTGCAGTAACCACAATCAACTACTAATGCTGCGAAACACTTTATCTCAGGGAATATTAAATTCAACTACACACTGGATGCTAGTTGTCTTCAACGAGTACCCTCATCTCGTCACCCATCTCTAGAGACATGAATCAGTCGATCACAATGGAGAAGTTCAAGTACTAGGATAGACTGGGATATAGATGGACTGAAGTTGATGAGTTCACTGGACTTGTGCTTACCATCACGAGTTTCGGTGGAACACATAAACATACCTTGATTAGTTTGAACGGCAGGGTACAATGGTATTGGCTCGGCCAGCAGTTGTTCGAGCAGAAACACACTGAGTATCGGTAGGAAGACGAGCTTCATGACAGTTCTGCAAGGAGAAGAGGGATGCAGATTTGTGAACAACAGTTGTGTGTTGCGTGATTTGTTCAAGTGAACTGGTTATCATGTGTGTGGTGATGTGTTGTGTTTCGTTGTGTAATACAGTGTTGTGTGGTGCAGTGCTCCGTGGTGTTGTAATGTGCTGTGTTTTAATATGGACGAAATACAATTCAGTACAAGTCGATAACTTACTTCACTCACTAATCGTCGTTCACTCGATCACTTCAATCGGAATACACCGTGTTCCACGTGTATTTATATGGTGATAGAAAGCTCGGAACGTGGAAGGTCACAGTTGAAAATCACGCAACACAATCACTGATGCGTAAGATCCTGACCACTGTAACAGTCACGTTGTGCACATGTTCCACTGTGCTGCAGTGACACACAAATGTGACGATTGACAGTTGCTTAGTCTTTACGTAAGTATGTTGTGATGAATAAATCCATGTTTCATGACAATCAACACTGATCACATGGACAATGTGTGGATCGCTTGATTTGAAGAGAATTATGAGAAATGAGGTTGAATACATGAAGTGTACTAATCTTGAGATGAGACTGATGAATGAGGTGTTATTGAGTATCTCGGAGTGACGATCCGTCATTCGGCATTATGTGATTGGTGCATGTCGAGTGAATCTAAATGCAGTGGAATACATGTGACATGTTTTCACTATTGTGTCAAATCTCTCTGGATTAATATTCTTCCGATAGTAAATATATATGACGAAAATGTACAATGGGAATTATCTCGTAAAATATATTACGTACGCAATTGTTCATATCGTGTTTATATGCCATAACCCACATACTTAATGTTTATACAGTACCTGTTCAGATCCCTACCTAATATTAAAAATATATAATCGTGTATGATAGATCACTATAAACACCATTTTATATAGTATCCTTTACATTGTATTCGAATGCTATGATTCATTTAATTTCCCAAATTACCTGTTTTATCCGGTCAGTCTGTCATAGTTCTTGGTCAGTATTTTAACCTGAAAATCTGTTTTATATATTTGATCATGAAGCATCATCGTAATTCTAGACGGTAATATTCTTTTAAAGTACTTATTTGTGCACCCCATCCCACCCAATTTCAACCAGTGCGGGCTCGCAGTTTATATATGTATCACATTCCGTATCAGCTTTGATTGTTTGGTACTACATATCGATAGGCCAAGATTACTTTATTGTATATGGCTACTTGTCAGTGTAATACGTGTGTTAAGATTTACACAATGTGCACATTATTGTTCTCTTTTGACTCCATACATGTACTGACATGCATACTGCATCTGTACTACAATCTTCCTGCCATTTCGCCCTCTTGCTATTGACAGCTTCACTGATTCTCACGACACATGTACCCATGTTTCAAACATGGGTTTTCACTTCAAAATTATCTTCAGCCCTCGGCCCTGATTTTTTCACCCATTTCTATTTTCGACATTTTGTTCGATCCTTACGCTACTTATCACTTTCTTATCATGCCTCAAAAAACATCTAAAGTCACTGCTTCAAGGCGTCAGCCTTGTTGAAGGCTCTTTTGATAAACAATTATCCTAATCCCAACAGCAACCATATGGATGATATAAAAAAGTTGCACGTTGACATAAACGTTCCCAATCGGCTTAAATATCTCATCAATCCCAACTTCACAGAGACTCAAAATCAGATGAATGACATAAATAATTTCCAAAATCGTGTTGGTTCAGAGGTATTTGAAAGAATACGACGATCTAGCAATGCAATTGTGCTTAATACACCGGACATACTGCACCGTAGAAAGCTGATAACTCGGTTGTTTTCGATAATTTATGAATAGTAATGTAAAAGTTATTCCTGAGTGCATATAAACCCACTAATGTCCTTCACATTAGCAAACCGGGATTTTAATAGACTATGCAGCATCTGAGCTTCGAGAATTACATAATTCAAACAAACAAACTCTGTCACCAGTCTCTAGAGCTCGTGGATGTATTGGGCTTGTCGAACGTAAATTCACTCTGAAGGGTTCCAAAATGATTATCTATAAAGTTTGTGTTCGGCCTCAACTTTCCAATCAGTTGCATGCATTTTCTAGACTGAAAGATTTGCAATGCACTGCATTACATTATGGAACTTCTTACTCCCGATCGATCTTATAAAGAAAGATGCGAAGCATGGAAACTGGATCTCTTGCAACCTGAACTAATTGGCTTTGATCCCACCTTACGTTTCGGGATTATACATGATGAAACCGTGGTACATCATGATACTTTAAAGTCTTTCAAAGACAGCAATAACGACATTTAGAATCTAAACACTAAACTGAAAGTGCCAATATCATCAAGCAACTGAAAATTCTCTTCCTACAATGCAGGTTGCACTGATTCCTGGAATAGATTATGAAGGGACATCTCATCAAACAAGTCTTTCACAATTCGAATCGTCCTTAACCTGCCTCAAGGAACAATTTGGCGTTCTCTATATATTGTGTGCAGCTTACTTAAGTCAGGCTACATCTAACTATGGGGCATCATTCGAGATGGCTCCAGTAAGGCACGACAAAGTCAATCTAATCACAACCCGATGGAGCTTTCCAGAATATCACTGTCGTATGCTATGATAACTCCGCCTGGATTCCCCCCGGGGGCTACTGCCGGTCTCAAGCCCGGATAAATGAGGAGGGTTGGGCATGGGGTTAGCGCGCCGTTCCGTAGAAATCTAACTCGCTAGATAAATGGTAACCAGAAAAAAAGTATTCAAATCTTTTAAACTCTGCTCTGGGAGTCAGAATGTCTCCATTTAGAAGAATTATGACGCCGAATTCCTTCGGAAGTTACGAGGCCGATGCCCCTTCTGACAACCAGAGCGACCATTTGTTTAGGTAAATGGAACGTTCGTACAATGTGGGACACCGGGAGAGCCTTCCAAATTGCTGCAGAAATGAGAAAATACAACCCACCCAACATCGAAGCAGCACCCACGGACCTCCCAATCAATGTTGGCCCACCAACAATTGAAGAAATCAACATGGCCATCAGACAAATCAAGAGTGGCAAAGAAGCAAGACCAAATCGCAACTCTACGGATCATTGTGGAACAATCAATTGAATGGAATTCATCACTCTACATCAAGTTCATCGACTACGCAAATGCGTTTGATAGCATTGACAGAACAACACTATGGAAAATTCTTCGACACTACGGCGTGCCTCAGAAGATAGTCAATATCATACAGAACTCATATGATGGATTACACTGCCAAATTGTGCATGGAGGACAGTTGACAAAGTCGTTCGAAGTGAAGACCGGTGTTAGGCAAGGTTGCTTACTCTCACCCTTTCTCTTTCTCCTGGTGATCGACTGAATCATGAAGACGTCAACATCTGAAGGGAAGCGCGGGATACAATGGACATCTAGGATGCAGTTGGACGATCTGGACTTGCAGACGATCTGGCCCTTCTATCCCGAACGCAACAACAAATGCAAGAGAAGACGATCAGTGTAGCAGCAGCCTCAGCAGCAGTAGATCTCAATATACACAAAGGGAAAAGCAGGATTCTCCGATACAACACAGAATGCACCAATCCAATCACAATTGACGGAGAAGATTTGGAAGATGTAAAAACCTTTACGTATTTGTGGAGCATCATTGATGAACAGGGCGGATCTGATGCGGATGTGAAGGCGCGGATCGGCAAAGCAAGAGCGGCATATTTACAACTGAGGAACATCTGGAACTCAAAACAACTGTCAACCAACACCAAGGTCAGGATTTTCAATACAAATGTCAAGACAATTCTACTGTATGTGGCAGAAACCTGGAGAACTACGAAAACCATCATCCAGAAGATACAAGTGATTATTAACAATTGTTTACGCAAAATACTTCGGATCCGTTAGCCAAACACTATTAGCAACAACCTACTGTAGGAGAGAACAAACCAGATCCCAATGGAGGAGGAAATCAGGAAGAAGCGTTGGAAGTGGATAGGACACACATTGAGGAAAGCACACAACTGGGTCACAAGACAAGTCCTCACATGGAATCCTCAAGGCCAAAGGAAAAGACGAAGACCAAAGAACACATTACGCGGAGAAATGGAAATGGACAGGAGAAAAATGAAAAAGAATTGGATGGAACTACAAAAGAAGGCCCAGGACAGATTGGGTTGGAGAATGCTGGTCAGCGGCCTATGCTCTATTGGGAGTAAGTGGCGTTAGTATGTAAGTATGCTATGATAAGACAATCGTATAAACTTACCACTTGATGATTTTCTGGATTATGGTGATGTTACATGTTAAACCAGAAACCATAAATACACCTGTTCACTTGTATGCTTCCCTCACTCACTCAATAAACTCTCTCTCTCTCCACATTCGAAATATTTATACCAGCAATCAAGAGATCGTGAAGTTGAGCTTCCAATCCGTCTGGAAAATCGCATTTGGCAGCCTGGTCCCGTAGTTCGAGTATGAAGTCTTTAACTTTCCAATCACTTTGTTGCGTCATCTTATGACGTTTTGACCTCTCTCTACATTCACAGCTAGCACACTGCACGTGACTAAGTAGTATCTTCTTGAGAGATCTATATGACAATGAAGTCGGTTTCTCTGGAAATTTCTGATTCTTTAGCAGGTTAATCAGTTAGGAATCTGAACATCTCTTATGTTACACAACACATCACATGGATTCGGACTGCATGTTGGACGTCGTGACGGTCATCAGTGTTAACATGAATTAACTGACTTCACTCCATGAACCGGCGTATGTGGCAGTAGTGCTATGATGAACTTCTCTGGCCTTTTCTTACGATACATTTCTTCATTGTGATCGAATTTGTTCTATGTATCCGTCAAAGTAGCTACAGTACTGGGAAATCACGAAAGGGTAATGTACATTCGATATTAACTGTGAGGCATGACGTCGAAATAAGCTAGGAGGTCACATCATTCCAGTCTAAACAAAGTGGACCTCGATCACGTAACTAGATATCTACATTATTCATCTGCACAAAATCTCAAAGCATTTCAAAACCGTACTTTTTTGCAGAACAAACAAAACCCTGAATTCTGCAAATGGCAATGCATAAACAGTAGTAATTCAAATGAAATAAAACAACATACAAGAAATATTCTGTTACGTTTGTAGGTTGCCAAAGTTGACGATCAATTGAAGGTTTTAACTGGATCTTGCCTACGATGTAGAATAAGAGTGAATAAATGTATTTCCGTGTAATTGTCAACATATGCCACCAACACAAAAATAATATTTAAAAATTGAATGCATGAAACATCCGCAGTGCATTGATTCAGTGAATAGATCATCATCAGCAACACAGTTTCAACGAGGAAATTACTACCGACCATCTACAGAGATTATAATTCAGACAACGGGTTGTTGGTTTACGAGATGTAATTGATCTACAACTGGATCAACTGAAATTCCAGTATTTCGTCCGAACTCATTGCTAGAGAGCCAATGTTTGTTTGTTTGACCATACTGCGTTTTTCAGTATGGCGTGCGAAGCGTTTTCAATTGACTCGCATTGAATTATATCCAAACACATAGTCTGTGGTCAATTTAGACAGTTCTAATTTAGAAAATAAAACAAATTATATCAAGAGTTTTGAATACCTCAAACAGTTCAGACTGTGCTGTACGGTCAATGGTATATCCGGCAGAACATAACGTGCTGAACGGCAATGTGAATGGTCAACAAAAATAAGTAGTCAGTACCTGAGGGTCAATAAGAGTATTTTCAACAAAATAGGATCAAATGTC
The DNA here is from genome assembly GCA_944470365.2 of Schistosoma intercalatum. NCBI lineage: Eukaryota > Metazoa > Platyhelminthes > Trematoda > Strigeidida > Schistosomatidae > Schistosoma > Schistosoma intercalatum. The sequence goes on along the minus strand of OX103732.1, from coordinate 142,602 downwards.
TACATGCAAGGATTCGAGTAACCGTTTCCACAAGTCGTTCAATGGTCAATGATGATAAACTGAACCATGCTATACTATTGAGTTTGGTCAAACACGACCTTATTGTCAGTAACCTGGCAACACGCAACAGTAAAATTAAGTAGTTCAGGTAAATCGTTAATGAAAGTTGGGTAATCGACGTCCGGACAAAGATGTGGCCACAAAATACCTTAGGATAAGTAAAAATACAAGACAGGAGATAAGAACGTAGAATTATCATTACTGTTCAATGGAACACATTCGAGGTGTGTTCAGCGTATTATTTCCGTTACAGTCGATTTGAAGCAAACAAACGGACCAATAGAAGAATAATCAGGTAAGCGACAACAAATTTAAATCTGACAGTTCTCTAACTAATATAAATAATATAGATCATTAGAAACGTCGAAAAGATGGATCAAAATTTTATTCAAATGATTTCTCTGATTACAGTGACCATTGAGACAATACTAAAGTTCACGTAAATTAGGAAAATGGTAAATAGAATGCCGAGTAATTGAGATAAAATGACAGACATAAAGTAGATGTTGTGGTAATGTTGGAATGGAAGTTGAAAATCAGGACTGCTTACAACAAAATCTAGTCAACTGCTTACATGTCTAGTCACACCACTCGTTCAATTCATACACCAGTTGATGCAAACGTCTCACACAAGTCATTAGAATGCAGGACGTTGGCAGAAAAGTAATGAAACCACTTGGTTATAAGTATTAGCAGACACAACCATAACGCACAATATACAAGGAAAATATAAATAATTCGAGTTGTATTAGTAGTTGAGAGTTGACCATCAAGGTGACTAAATCCCAAGTTCGCAGAGGGGAAATGTTCATTTGACTTTTATTTGATCCGTTTAGTAGTCATAGGAAAGATTCAACACACCATAATATGAACATCGCTTGACGAATGCCGACAGTTCAAACCTTTCTAGTAACACTGACTTTGACTTGAAATACTCAGCTAAGTAGCATCAGGGACGCATGATTTGTGCAAATCAGTTAAAGTGTTAGTAAAGATCAGATTAGTTTACTGCAACCAGAAACAAGTGATAGAAACAACGGTTGTAAGACTGATTGTTCGATGACAATTATAAATGCAACTGAATGGTGAGTGTGACAACACCATCCAAAACCTACAAACTTCGTGACATTTTAACTGAATAACTGCTTTTCTGTTCTATGATCGACAAATGACACAACGATTATTTGTCACTCACCGTGTCAGCGACTACAGTCACAAACCAACACACGATTGCATATAACACGTTCAACAAAAACTCCATTAATGCACTGTATTAACATCTCATCAAGTGTGATCACTCAGTCAGTTAGCTACCTAACTAATTGTAGTCAGAACTACTGTGAGACAATTACAACTCGTCAAACTCACTGACATTGATGCTATCAACATGACAACGAAAATGTCCGAATCTAACAACATGTGTACAATCTCTATCAGACATGACAACAACTACGAGGTAATCAGTAGCATATGAAACGCCCAGTCAATGTGGAGGATATTGTGTAGGTGCCATCTAATGAGCATGAAATCGAGTTACTTGTTACCACATCAAACCTAAAACTAAGACAAAACACAGTCGAGACCTCCACATAGTCAGTGTGATCAGGTCATAGATGATGGAAGACGATAGAAAGTCGGTAATGTGGGGTTAAGTATATTTAATGGTTAGACAAATAAGTAGAATGGTACAATTGGAGATGAAATTGTGTATGTAGATGGTGATGATATGAAGAGAGAGTTGAGGGAATCGGTGGTGATGGGACATGATAAGTGTTTTGAGTCAGACACAAATATGTACTTGTTCCATATTTGATCAATTTTATGGTCTACGGACTGGACGACGAATTCGTCGACACGAAACTCGATAGCCATTTCCGTATTTTCGTTTGCGACAACGCTGATGTCGGTAGTTCGGATGGTTACGATTGCGACGATCATAGTATCCACGGAGCAGTTGTGAGTTTAAACGGCGTGAATGTTTGTCACCCTCCAAGTGGAACTTATCTTCTTCGTCATCATCATCGTCGTCGTCATAGTCGATGTCGTAGTCGTCATAACCATCATCGTCATAATCATCATGATCATCCACCCCATTACTGATCCGGGAGATGTGCTTAGCGCCGTCTAAACCTACAGAACAAGAATGAATCACATTATTAGAGGAACGTTGAGGAACACAATCTGTAAGTACACAACTCAATTGAACTCCATCTGAATATGAATGTGGATGGTAGAACACAATTTGAACCACTTATCAACAGCACACTCGTTTACTGTAGGTCTATCCAGTGGGTAGTCGACTCCATGAACAGACGACTACTGATAATATTTGACCACTCATGTAAAACGAATGTAATCCGAAACAGTAGTTCATTGCAGTAACCACAATCAACTACTAATGCTGCGAAACACTTTATCTCAGGGAATATTAAATTCAACTACACACTGGATGCTAGTTGTCTTCAACGAGTACCCTCATCTCGTCACCCATCTCTAGAGACATGAATCAGTCGATCACAATGGAGAAGTTCAAGTACTAGGATAGACTGGGATATAGATGGACTGAAGTTGATGAGTTCACTGGACTTGTGCTTACCATCACGAGTTTCGGTGGAACACATAAACATACCTTGATTAGTTTGAACGGCAGGGTACAATGGTATTGGCTCGGCCAGCAGTTGTTCGAGCAGAAACACACTGAGTATCGGTAGGAAGACGAGCTTCATGACAGTTCTGCAAGGAGAAGAGGGATGCAGATTTGTGAACAACAGTTGTGTGTTGCGTGATTTGTTCAAGTGAACTGGTTATCATGTGTGTGGTGATGTGTTGTGTTTCGTTGTGTAATACAGTGTTGTGTGGTGCAGTGCTCCGTGGTGTTGTAATGTGCTGTGTTTTAATATGGACGAAATACAATTCAGTACAAGTCGATAACTTACTTCACTCACTAATCGTCGTTCACTCGATCACTTCAATCGGAATACACCGTGTTCCACGTGTATTTATATGGTGATAGAAAGCTCGGAACGTGGAAGGTCACAGTTGAAAATCACGCAACACAATCACTGATGCGTAAGATCCTGACCACTGTAACAGTCACGTTGTGCACATGTTCCACTGTGCTGCAGTGACACACAAATGTGACGATTGACAGTTGCTTAGTCTTTACGTAAGTATGTTGTGATGAATAAATCCATGTTTCATGACAATCAACACTGATCACATGGACAATGTGTGGATCGCTTGATTTGAAGAGAATTATGAGAAATGAGGTTGAATACATGAAGTGTACTAATCTTGAGATGAGACTGATGAATGAGGTGTTATTGAGTATCTCGGAGTGACGATCCGTCATTCGGCATTATGTGATTGGTGCATGTCGAGTGAATCTAAATGCAGTGGAATACATGTGACATGTTTTCACTATTGTGTCGAATCACTCTGGATTATTATCCTACAGAATATCGACCACGATACTTATGCTTATTTGGTACTATTGAGATAACTTTTCCTATCAGTTGGTCACATAATTCGTTTACAATATTTATTTTGATTACTTGTATTGTGAGGATGGTTGGAATTGATCATATAAATGTGCTATTCACTACACACCTCTTGTGATTGAATTTTCATACTACGTCCTCAATTTTTCGTAACTACTGTCGAAACACAAGCTTTGATGATCAATCAGAAAATATCGTAAGCCATATGAAATACTATGAAATATCATGAGAGATTCATTCTGTTTTGTGCCTCGATGCTATGCGATCTACAAAATTGTCTTTTCTTTCATGAAGTAAGACGTGGGAGGTATGAGTATACGACTTGATTACGGATTACAAATCACATCCTAGAACTTTCAATTGTGACTCGAATTGCATTCTATGTGCCTACTTAGTCGACGTCTCATTCCTTCTCGTGTTTTCTTTTTCAGCTGTCCTCAAACAAACTGATCTTAGTTCAGGAATGGCACTCAAGTAACTTCATGAGATATCTTCAGATAATAATTATATAGGAGGAAAAAGGCACAATGAGAAGTATCTCGTAAAATATATTAAGTACGCAATTGTTCATATCGTGTTTATATGCTATAACCCACGCATTTAATGTTTATACAGTACCTGTTCAGATCCCTACCTAATGTTAAAAATATATAATCGTGTATGATAAATCACTATAAACACCATTTTATATAGTATCCTTTACATTGTATTCGAATGCTATGATTCATTTAATTTCCCAAATTACCTGTTTTATTCGGTCAGTCTGTCATAGTTCTTGGTCAGTATTTTAACCTGAAAAGCTGTTTCACATATTTGGTCATGAAGCATCATCGTAATTCTAGACGGTAATAGTCTTTTAAACCACTTATTTCTGCACCCTCATCCCTAGATCGTGTTGCTTCAGAGGTATTTGAAAGAATACGACGATCTAGCAATGCAATTGTGCTTAATACACCGGACATACTGCACCGTAGAAAGCTGATAACTCGGTTGTTTTCGATAATTTATGAATAGTAATGTAAAAGTTATTCCTGAGTGCATATAAACCCACTAATGTCCTTCACATTAGCAAACCGGGATTTTAATAGACTATGCAGCATCTGAGCTTCGAGAATTACATAATTCAAACAAACAAACTCTGTCACCAGTCTCTAGAGCTCGTGGATGTATTGGGCTTGTCGAACGTAAATTCACTCTGAAGGGTTCCAAAATGATTATCTATAAAGTTTGTGTTCGGCCTCAACTTTCCAATCAGTTGCATGCATTTTCTAGACTGAAAGATTTGCAATGCACTGCATTACATTATGGAACTTCTTACTCCCGATCGATCTTATAAAGAAAGATGCGAAGCATGGAAACTGGATCTCTTGCAACCTGAACTAATTGACTTTGATCCCACCTTACGTTTCGGGATTATACATGATGAAACCGTGGTACATCATGATACTTTAAAGTCTTTCAAAGACAGCAATAACGACATTTAGAATCTAAACACTAAACTGAAAGTGCCAATATCATCAAGCAACTGAAAATTCTCTTCCTACAATGCAGGTTGCACTGATTCCTGGAATAGATTATGAAGGGACATCTCATCAAACAAGTCTTTCACAATTCGAATCGTCCTTAACCTGCCTCAAGGAACAATTTGGCGTTCTCTATATATTGTGTGCAGCTTACTTAAGTCAGGCTACATCTAACTATGGGGCATCATTCGAGATGGCTCCAGTAAGGCACGACAAAGTCAATTTAATCACAACCCGATGGAGCTTTCCAGAATATCACTGTCGTATTCTTTGATAAGACAATTGTATAAACTTACCACTTGATGATTTTCTGGATTATGGTGATGTTACATGTTAAACCAGAAACCATAAATACACCTGTTCACTTGTATGCTTCCCTCACTCACTCAATAAACTCTCTCTCTCTCCACATTCGAAATATTTATACCAGCAATCAAGAGATCGTGAAGTTGAGCTTCCAATCCGTCTGGAAAATCGCATTTGGCAGCCTGGTCCCGTAGTTCGAGTATGAAGTCTTTAACTTTCCAATCACTTTGTTGCGTCATCTTATGACGTTTTGACCTCTCTCTACATTCACAGCTAGCACACTGCACGTGACTAAGTAGTATCTTCTTGAGAGATCTATATGACAATGAAGTCGGTTTCTCTGGAAATTTCTGATTCTTTAGCAGGTTAATCAGTTAGGAATCTGAACATCTCTTATGTTACACAACACATCACATGGATTCGGACTGCATGTTGGACGTCGTGACGGTCATCAGTGTTAACATGAATTAACTGACTTCACTCCATGAACCGGCGTATGTGGCAGTAGTGCTATGATGAACTTCTCTGGCCTTTTCTTACGATACATTTCTTCATTGTGATCGAATTTGTTCTATGTATCCGTCAAAGTAGCTACAGTACTGGGAAATCACGAAAGGGTAATGTACATTCGATATTAACTGTGAGGCATGACGTCGAAATAAGCTAGGAGGTCACATCATTCCAGTCTAAACAAAGTGGACCTCGATCACGTAACTAGATATCTACATTATTCATCTGCACACAATCTCAAAGCATTTCAAAACCGTTCTTGTTTGCAAAACAAACAAAACCCTGAATTCTGCAAATGGCAATGCATAAACAGTAGTAATTCAAACGAAATAAAACAACATACAAGAAATATTCTGTTAAGTTTGTAGGTTACCAAAGTTGACGATCAATTGAAGGTTTTAACTGGATCTTGCTTAAGATGTATAAAACATCCGCAATGCGTTGATTCAGTGAGTAAATCATCATCAGTAACACAGTTTCAACGAGGAAATTACTACTGACCATCTACAGAGATTATAATTCAGACAACGGGTTGTTGGTTTACGAGATGTAATTGATCTACAACTGGATCAACTGAAATTCCAGTATTTCGTCCGAACTCATTGCTAGAGAGCCAATGTTTGTTTGTTTGACCATACTGCGTTTTTCAGTATGGCGTGCGAAGCGTTTTCAATTGACTCGCATTGAATTATATCCAAACACATAGTCTGTGGTCAATTTAGACAGTTCTAATTTAGAAAATAAAACAAATTATATCAAGAGTTTTGAATACCTCAAACAGTTCAGACTGTGCTGTACGGTCAATGGTATATCCGGCAGAACATAACGTGCTGAACGGCAATGTGAATGGTCAACAAAAATAAGTAGTCAGTACCTGAGGGTCAATAAGAGTATTTTCAACAAAATAGGATCAAATGTCTACATGCAAGGATTCGAGTAACCGTTTCCACAAGTCGTTCAATGGTCAATGATGATAAACTGAACCATGCTATATTATTGAGTTTGGTCAAACACGACCTTATTGTCAGTAACCTGGCAACACGCAACAGTAAAATTAAGTAGTTCAGGTAAATCGTTAATGAAAGTTGGGTAATCGACGTCCGGACAAAGATGTGGCCACAAAATACCTTAGGATAAGTAAAAATACAAGACAGGAGATAAGAACGTAGAATTATCATTACTGTTCAATGGAACACATTCGAGGTGTGTTCAGCGTATTATTTCCGTTACAGTCGATTTGAAGCAAACAAACGGACCAATAGAAGAATAATCAGGTAAGCGACAACAAATTTAATCCTGACAGTTCTCTAACTAATATAAATAATATAGATCATTAGAAACGTCGAAAAGATGGATCAAAATTTTATTCAAATGATTTCTCTGATTACAGTGACCATTGAGACAATACTAAAGTTCACGTAAATTAGGAAAATGGTAAATAGAATGCCGAGTAATTGAGATAAAATGACAGACATAAAGTAGATGTTGTGGTAATGTTGGAATGGAAGTTGAAAATCAGGACTGCTTACAACAAAATCTAGTCAACTGCTTACATGTCTAGTCACACCACTCGTTCAATTCATACACCAGTTGATGCAAACGTCTCACACAAGTCATTAGAATGCAGGACGTTGGCAGAAAAGTAATGAAACCACTTGGTTATAAGTATTAGCAGACACAACCATAACGCACAATATACAAGGAAAATATAAATAATTCGAGTTGTATTAGTAGTTGAGAGTTGACCATCAAGGTGACTAAATCCCAAGTTCGCAGAGGGGAAATGTTCATTTGACTTTTATTTGATCCGTTTAGTAGTCATAGGAAAGATTCAACACACCATAATATGAACATCGCTTGACGAATGCCGACAGTTCAAACCTTTCTAGTAACACTGACTTTGACTTGAAATACTCAGCTAAGTAGCATCAGGGACGCATGATTTGTGCAAATCAGTTAAAGTGTTAGTAAAGATCAGATTAGTTTACTGCAACCAGAAACAAGTGATAGAAACAACGGTTGTAAGACTGATTGTTCGATGACAATTATAAATGCAACTGAATGGTGAGTGTGACAACACCATCCAAAACCTACAAACTTCGTGACATTTTAACTGAATAACTGCTTTTCTGTTCTATGATCGACAAATGACACAACGATTATTTGTCACTCACCGTGTCAGCGACTACAGTCACAAACCAACACACGATTGCATATAACACGTTCAACAAAAACTCCATTAATGCACTGTATTAACATCTCATCAAGTGTGATCACTCAGTCAGTTAGCTACCTAACTAATTGTAGTCAGAACTACTGTGAGACAATTACAACTCGTCAAACTCACTGACATTGATGCTATCAACATGACAACGAAAATGTCCGAATCTAACAACATGTGTACAATCTCTATCAGACATGACAACAACTACGAGGTAATCAGTAGCATATGAAACGCCCAGTCAATGTGGAGGATATTGTGTAGGTGCCATCTAATGAGCATGAAATCGAGTTACTTGTTACCACATCAAACCTAAAACTAAGACAAAACACAGTCGAGACCTCCACATAGTCAGTGTGATCAGGTCATAGATGATGGAAGACGATAGAAAGTCGGTAATGTGGGGTTAAGTATATTTAATGGTTAGACAAATAAGTAGAATGGTACAATTGGAGATGAAATTGTGTATGTAGATGGTGATGATATGAAGAGAGAGTTGAGGGAATCGGTGATGATGGGACATGATAAGTGTTCTGAGTCAGACACAAATATGTACTTGTTCCATATTTGATCAATTTTATTGTCTACGGACTGGACGACGAATTCGTCGACACGAAACGCGATAGCCATTTCCGTATTTTCGTTTGCGACAACGCTGATGTCGGTAGTTCGGATGGTTACGATTGCGACGATCATAGTATCCACGGAGCAGTTGTGAGTTTAAACGGCGTGAATGTTTGTCACCCTCCAAGTGGAACTTATCTTCTTCGTCATCATCATCGTCGTCGTCATAGTCGATGTCGTAGTCGTCATAACCATCATCGTCATAATCATCATGATCATCCACCCCATTACTGATCCGGGAGATGTGCTTAGCGCCGTCTAAACCTACAGAACAAGAATGAATCACATTATTAGAGGAACGTTGAGGAACACAATCTGTAAGTACACAACTCAATTGAACTCCATCTGAATATGAATGTGGATGGTAGAACACAATTTGAACCACTTATCAACAGCACACTCGTTTACTGTAGGTCTATCCAGTGGGTAGTCGACTCCATGAACAGACGACTACTGATAATATTTGACCACTCATGTAAAACGAATGTAATCCGAAACAGTAGTTCATTGCAGTAACCACAATCAACTACTAATGCTGCGAAACACTTTATCTCAGGGAATATTAAATTCAACTACACACTGGATGCTAGTTGTCTTCAACGAGTACCCTCATCTCGTCACCCATCTCTAGAGACATGAATCAGTCGATCACAATGGAGAAGTTCAAGTACTAGGATAGACTGGGATATAGATGGACTGAAGTTGATGAGTTCACTGGACTTGTGCTTACCATCACGAGTTTCGGTGGAACACATAAACATACCTTGATTAGTTTGAACGGCAGGGTACAATGGTATTGGCTCGGCCAGCAGTTGTTCGAGCAGAAACACACTGAGTATCGGTAGGAAGACGAGCTTCATGACAGTTCTGCAAGGAGAAGAGGGATGCAGATTTGTGAACAACAGTTGTGTGTTGCGTGATTTGTTCAAGTGAACTGGTTATCATGTGTGTGGTGATGTGTTGTGTTTCGTTGTGTAATACAGTGTTGTGTGGTGCAGTGCTCCGTGGTGTTGTAATGTGCTGTGTTTTAATATGGACGAAATACAATTCAGTACAAGTCGATAACTTACTTCACTCACTAATCGTCGTTCACTCGATCACTTCAATCGGAATACACCGTGTTCCACGTGTATTTATATGGTGATAGAAAGCTCGGAACGTGGAAGGTCACAGTTGAAAATCACGCAACACAATCACTGATGCGTAAGATCCTGACCACTGTAACAGTCACGTTGTGCACATGTTCCACTGTGCTGCAGTGACACACAAATGTGACGATTGACAGTTGCTTAGTCTTTACGTAAGTATGTTGTGATGAATAAATCCATGTTTCATGACAATCAACACTGATCACATGGACAATGTGTGGATCGCTTGATTTGAAGAGAATTATGAGAAATGAGGTTGAATACATGAAGTGTACTAATCTTGAGATGAGACTGATGAATGAGGTGTTATTGAGTATCTCGGAGTGACGATCCGTCATTCGGCATTATGTGATTGGTGCATGTCGAGTGAATCTAAATGCAGTGGAATACATGTGACATGTTTTCACTATTGTGTCGAATCACTCTGGATTATTATCCTACAGAATATCGACCACGATACTTATGCTTATTTGGTACTATTGAGATAACTTTTCCTATCAGTTGGTCACATAATTCGTTTACAATATTTATTTTGATTACTTGTATTGTGAGGATGGTTGGAATTGATCATATAAATGTGCTATTCACTACACACCTCTTGTGATTGAATTTTCATACTACGTCCTCAATTTTTCGTAACTACTGTCGAAACACAAGCTTTGATGATCAATCAGAAAATATCGTAAGCCATATGAAATACTATGAAATATCATGAGAGATTCATTCTGTTTTGTGCCTCGATGCTATGCGATCTACAAAATTGTCTTTTCTTTCATGAAGTAAGACGTGGGAGGTATGAGTATACGACTTGATTACGGATTACAAATCACATCCTAGAACTTTCAATTGTGACTCGAATTGCATTCTATGTGCCTACTTAGTCGACGTCTCATTCCTTCTCGTGTTTTCTTTTTCAGCTGTCCTCAAACAAACTGATCTTAGTTCAGGAATGGCACTCAAGTAACTTCATGAGATATCTTCAGATAATAATTATATAGGAGGAAAAAGGCACAATGAGAAGTATCTCGTAAAATATATTAAGTACGCAATTGTTCATATCGTGTTTATATGCTATAACCCACGCATTTAATGTTTATACAGTACCTGTTCAGATCCCTACCTAATATTAAAAATTTATAATCGTGTATGATAAATCACTATAAACACCATTTTATATAGTATCCTTTACATTGTATTCGAATGCTATGATTCATTTAATTTCCCAAATTACCTGTTTTATCCGGTCAGTCTGTCATAGTTCTTGGTCAGTATTTTAACCTGAAAATCTGTTTTATATATTTGATCATGAAGCATCATCGTAATTCTAGACGGTAATAGTCTTTTAAACCACTTATTTCTGCACCTCTATCCCACTCAATTTCAACCAGTGCGGGCTCGCAGTTTATATATGTATCACATTCCGTATCAGCTTTGATTGTTTGGTACTACATATCGATAGGCCAAGATTACTTTATTGTATATGGCTACTTGTCAGTGTAATACGTGTGTTAAGATTTACACAATGTGCACATTATTGTTCTCTTTTGACTCCATACATGTACTGACATGCATACTGCATCTGTACTACAATCTTCCTGCCATTTCGCCCTCTTGCTATTGACAGCTTCACTGATTCTCACGACACATGTACCCATGTTTCAAACATGGGTTTTCACTTCAAAATTATCTTCAGCCCTCGGCCCTGATTTTTTCACCCATTTCTATTTCCGACATTTTGTTTGATCCTTACGCTACTTATCACTTTCTTATCATGCCTCAAAAAACGTCAAAAGTCACTGCTTCAAGGCATCAGCCATGTTGAAGGCTCTTTTGTTAAACAATTATCCTAATCCCAACAGCAACCATATGGATGATATAAGAAAGTTGCACGTCGAAATAGACATTCCCAATCTGCTTATGTATCCCGTCAATTCCAACTTCACAGAGACTCCAAATCAGATGAATGACATAAATAATTTCCAAAATCGTGTTGCTTCAGAGGTATTTGAAAGAATACTACAGTCTAGCAATGCGAGTTTGTTTAATTTTATGGACGCCCGCTTTTAATATTATCTTGGCTAATATGCTTTTTGACAGCAAAATGACAAATGTCTCATTTATTGGCTGAGGATTATAACAGGTTTGTGAATTTGTGCACTGATTTATCCTGTTTAAATTCAGTACTTTTGTGGACGCTAGTGAGTTTCTGGCTTCCTTATTTCGCTGGGACGGAAACATATTTTCGTTGAAATTATGATTCTTACGCATAGACCACCGTACCGGCGAAAAACAATAAAATCCGGTAACACGCTAGTAGTGTCAAACTCTCAAATATTTCATAATCTCACTTTCCATAAATTATATCCAATTCTAATTGGACCTCTGACCTTACAAATATTCCTTCACTGATGGTCTCCCGAATCGCTTTGAGTTGGACACCTAAAAAAAGTTAACCTCAATGTAGGTGGTGTTCTTCCTCTTAAGAATATTGACTCAGATCCTAAGTATTCCTACTTATTATCGATCAGATGACACATTTCAAACTCATGTCATTGCAGCACCCATTTATAGTGACTGTGAAATGGCTAACGAGAAAGAGAGTCATAGCATTTATACAACTGTCCACACGCTGAACGTCATTATATTTAAACCTTGAAAGCCATAGCGAATATGTTTAAAAACTCTCGATTCTCCCCGAATTGTGAAGGGAGTAAAACAAATCACAAACCTTGGAATTAAACATCTTAAACATGTTACACACACGTCAAGAATATTAAGTCATACGGATTATCAACGGCCACTTAGTCGCATACATACGCAAGATAGACATGTTGGTCAGGTTCTCAAAATGTAATGACCAATAGCAATCAGGAAATGTTTTTGTATTTCCTCCGGTAAACATATTACAAACGATGAAAAAGTTACTGATTCTACTCCCTCTTACAGTTCAATTTTTACCTTAACCCATCCTACGAATATTCATGGAACTGTTATCTGTACTGTAACCTGCTTCATTATAATACCTCCCAGTTTCTTATCCTTTCGTTCAATACCCGCTCTATGTCCAATAAAATTACTCTTCTCAAAACCCTTTTATTCCTTGTAAATCCAACCATTGTCCTTGTACTGGAAACGTAGTGCAAATCATTCGTGTCTGGCCACTCCTTGCGCGTAGTTAACTGCGTTTTCTATTGAACCGATAGACCTCGTGAAGTAGGGGGCGGGTCAATTATGAATGTCCTTTCGGACAATCAGGCGCATAAATCTGAGAATGAATGTCTTGATGCTATGTGCGACCACTTCGTTTACTGTAAATAGTGGGTCGCAAAATTTACAACTGATGGAATGCATATACAGACCACCTCATGCGTATACTAACTTTGCTAAATTACTAGTAAACCAGTTTTTCATTACTTCGCACCAACTGAATAATATACGTGACTTATAATTGCAAACAACACAGACTCGATTTCAGTTCACGTTAGTCTTTAATTTTTTATGAGTGATCATGGAGTCATATTGAGTATTATTCATTATCTCAACACTATAGAGTTGAACGCTAAAGCTGCGACAATGTATCAGAGCAGGCAGTTCGACCAACAAACCTGGGAGAGCACTGAAACTTTTATCCGATACTTACCATGAGAATCTCATTTCACTAAAAATAATGTTGACGCTGCGTTTTTCCATTTATACTACAATCTGACATTAAATTGACTGCACTGCTCTAATTATTACCCATATGGCTTATAGCGTTAATAGGGTTCAGAATGCTTTAAAACCATCAAGAGAAAGCTTGAAATATTGAAAAACCGCTACCACAAGTATCATGACGTGTATCCACTTCAGAGTATGGGCAACATGATCGACCGAAATAATTCATCTAAACTAAAGTAACTTATGACCTTAGAAAATAAAGCCCTAAGAAGTAAAAGCCCAGAGTTACCAATAATAAGGCTTTTCAAATCTCATGTGAAATCCAATTCTCTTGGCACAACCAAGTTCTTCGTAGTTAACGCTAGCATTGTTGACGACCCTAATACTATTTGTGGACGATTCAGCCAGCATTTCTCACAATGCTACAACACTGAAACCAAAACTTATACCACTAAGTTTCCAATGTTGACATCTAAACTTCTATCCAAGTTTGATTTGACGTTCACCAACATCAAGCAGGCTATAGCTGCCCTGAAAAAGTAAACATAATGACATTGGCAATAGATGATAATGGTCAGTCAAATACCTTGAGTTCCTTCTGAAACAACCACTACTTTATTTTAGAAGAGTGAAAAGCTTTGAGCGTCAGTGGCATAACAGCGACAGTCGAGGTAGTTGGTTTTCACTTTGTATTTTTGAGTATTTCCAAAGATGATATGTTTTTGGATCGTTGGAAAACCGGATCCAGATTCTGGAGTTGAGTTTTTGTGGTGTTTGTATAAACTAAAGATTATTATGTACTTGTTGAATGCTTGTTTTCGAATTTCAAATACAGTACATTCATTCGTGTTTATCTAGTACTTTTCGATCCAATTCCGTTACTTCTGCGATTCTTAGTTTGTACTATAATTCAAATACTCCCAATTATCATAGTTTCTCCATATGGATTAACAAATAAACAGTCGTCAGTATGTGCATGCATAAGGTCAAGACCTCTGGATGTTTCGTCAGAAAATCGCTGTAGGGTTCGTTCATTTTATTTTATAGTAATGATAATAATGTATTCTCAAATAACAGTTTGTTACATGGGGCATGCCAGTTTACAGGCAAGATCAAATTGATACAAATGACACAATATACACTGTAGTAAATTACATGGCTGGGTTGATAATTTATAGGATATGAATGTAGACGGTTGTAGTCAGTATAACAGTTGGCGAGCTTCATGAAAGTGGCGTTGCGACGTGCAACTGATGGTCAAGGATAGATCCATTGAAGGTGGGAGCTTCTAGAAATTGCAATCTTATATCGCTTTGGAATATCTGAAGCTTTCAAGATGGTGCAGGATGAAGTCGGTCGTTCCATATCTCAAGGGGGCTGAAAACGAGAGCAGGTAAAAGAAACGGCGAGAGGCAGAGCAGCCAATGTTCATGTAAGGAAATTTAGAGTACGACTACTCGGACTAATTTTCTTTTATTAGAGTATTTACTAAGCAAGAGCATTCTAATAGTTTAAAGAAGTGTAAGCAATGTATAATTAAATAAGCAGCTGACAAACGGAGGTGGTTCAGAATGGAGCTGTGAGTATGGGATTATGTGTAGTTATAAATATAGTGCTAAAAACAGGATTGTGATACACAGTTAGCTATCTCTCATTTTTTCAAAGCTATTGGAGCATTTTCATTTATATATTAGTTTTTTTATAGATTTTATAGGGTCTTGAGTAGGCTTTTTATTTTAGTGAGTTGTCTAGTTTGCTTGTAATAGGATTACTGGGTAGGGAGTGAAACCAATTCAACGTTCTAAACACGATTTAATGAGGTGTTTTGCATGATAAATCAGTATTGATACCATAAGTTCGTGACATCCCACTAGACCATAAGGAGCCGTAATTAAACAAAATGTTCTGTCCTACACACATGGGTGGGTTGAAGTTATCTCCCCACCATCATGTTTGCTGGTCAGTACTGCCACCCTCCCTCATTTTGTGACGTTGGGCTCTCTTACATTTGTGGTAAGTATGAATACTGCTTTGATCAAAGCCCATAGTTGGAATACACTGTCTCTACTAGGTCCATGTTACAAGCAAATCAGATAGTTAAAGAATTTGTATTATGGGTTAGATGTCCATTTAGTATATCACACTGCTATGAAGATAACTAATGGTTTAAAGAAAGTAATGACTAATAGCAGATCAGAGGATACGAAAGAGTATATAATTGTAAAAAAAATGTTTTGTATAAGAAAAATAAAACGTTGAGCAACTCACAAGACTATATGACCAATTTTGAGCTTTGTATGATCGGCCTCAGTAGATCAGCATCCATAAGATTAGTGAGTTATCTGTCTACTTACAATAGAAAAACAAAGGCATGACACTTGGGAAGAATAACGTATATTTAACCTGTAGAGAGATTCGGGAACTGAAATTGAAGGTTAGGAGCATAGGGCCATGCTTAATAAACAATGAATAATAGGAAAGGACAAGCCATATATTCTGTGATTTGGTTATATATATATATATATGTTCTGTAATTCAGTTATATTCTTATTAATAACAATCGGGCTCGTTATATTCTTGTTCTTTCTAGATATCAGGCGGTTCATAATAAAGTGCATTATTGGTGGGTGGGAGTTCATGGAAAGGTTGAAGCTCTTTAGAGTCTAGAAACAGGGTTATTAGCCTTTTGAATCTGGTAACTGTGTCACAGTTACGAATAGGCATTGGCAGCCTGTTCCACAATAAACTATACCATACTGTAAAAAACTTACAACGAATTTGTTTTTGGTGTTTTAAGGTTATTAGTGTATATGCGTTGTTTCTAAGTCTGTAGGCTGGGTCGTGGGTCATATTCGGACAGGAGGTTAGAAAGGAAAGCCCATATATCGCTTTGTAGAGAAATATTAAATTGTTCTTTAGCCTACGGTGCCATAAAGGTTCTAAAGAGAGGTGCTTACATCTATCTGTGTAGTCGAGATTCGAGTTACATCCTAGTAGTTGACGTGTGAAACGTCTCTGAGCATCTTCTACTCTTATCTTGTCTGTGATATTCATATTAAAGAAGACAAAAGAGCAGTATTCAAGGGAGAGTCGTACACATATTTTGTAGAGAGTAAGTTTACTCTCTGTTGCGAAAAAGTTTTTCATTAAAAAACCAATTAGCCGTCTAGATTTAGAAATAATAGAGAAGGCATGTTCTTCAAATTTCAGGCTTCCTGTGTAATTAATCCCTAAATCGTGTACTGATTCGAGTGTTTGGATTCTACTTTCATATAAGTGAAGTTGTGGTTTATAGGGATGCTTTCCGAAGTGCATGATCCCGCACTTGTTGAGGTTAAATGGTAATTGCCATTTTTCACTCCATATAGTCAAGTTAATGAGGTCCTTTTGGATCTGGGATACACTTTCGCTTAGTGTCTCAGGCTTATAGCTGTATACTATTTTGAGATCATCAGCATATAAGTATGGTTTCCCAAATTCTATGGTGTTACATAAATCGTTTATATACATAAGAAACAAAAGTGGACCTAATACGCTTCCCTGGATGACTCCACTGGTGATTGGTCTAGGGGACGAGAGACAGTCGTCGTACTTTTCCATCTGTTTACGTTCTGTTAAGAACGAAGCAAACCACGAGTACAGTGGGTTGTGTATTCCGAAGGACTTTAGTTTGACGAGTAGCCTTTTGTGTGGGGCCTTATCAAAGGCTTTCTTAAAGTCTAGGAATAGGACTGATATAAGGAGTCCGCTGTCTCGTTTCACAGTTATATCATTCAGGTAGTCTACTAGGCATGTATCGCATGATCTGGACCTAAGAAATCCATGCTGGGAGGTCGAGATGAGTTTGTTAGTTAGTAGATGTTGGATTACAGCCGCCTTAACTAATTTTTCCATCACTCTGGATACCACTGAAGTTATGTTTATAGGCCGGCAATTTTCAACGTTTGCTTCAGGTCCTGTTTTAATTTTGGGAATGATATGTGTAGTTTTCCAGGCAGTAGGGTAACACGCTGAAGAGAGTGATATCGCGAATAGTTTGAAAAGCAAAACACACATATCATCACCTCCACGTTTTAACATGCTAGCTGGAATACCATCTGGACCATCAGTGTAGGAGTGTTTCAATGTACTGATTGCCTTGGAGATATTTTGTACACTGAATTCTACATTCACGGGGAGTTACTGGGATTGGTTCTGAATCATTAAATGGTTTTTCGTTAATTAGTGGGAAACAAAAATGTTCACTAAATAATTCTGTGACAAGTTTGGGATCTTCGTATACTTGTTTGCCTTTAATGAATATACTCCCTCTCGATTTAGAGCGTTTAAGTTTATTTTGGAGTGGTATGGTGAGTGCAGAGGAGTTATTATTAAGTTTGACTGCACGTTTTTCCTGTGTGATTGCTTTTTGTTTACTTATTGCCTCTGTTCGGTTGACGATAAACACAGCCGAGTAGTAAGGTAACGGAATTCGACGGCTTTAATATAATCCACCCCGAATCCTTCAGTTTGTTTAGTTCAGGCATATCACATAGCAGTGAGTTTAGGCTAGAGTGAGCGTAAATAAGGCATCCTCCGCCTCGTCCATTCAATCTATCGCTTCTATATAGAAAATAGTTATCAAGAGATATACTTCGGTCGAAAATATAACTATTAGTCCATGCTTCGGACATCATTATAAGTGATGGTTGATATATGGATACAAACAGGGCTAGATCCGTCTTTTTGTTGCAGGTCGATCTAGCGTTGATAAGACATATTAAACAATTGGTTTACTACGTTAAAATGGGTGAGAGTATCTTGGACAAAGTCGCCGTAACCCTCGCGGGTATGTGATGTGTTTGAAGTGAGGGATTGAATGTTCTTTAATAGCTCGGTATTTTGATAGCTAGACTTAGTGGTAGATGTATCAAATGATCTAGTGAAGTTGGTTGGGGAGTTTACTCAGGACGAAAGAGTGGGAGTACTCTGTGATGGAAACTGTACTGAAGAAACAAGTTTATGTTTTGCATGTGGTTTGAAATAACTTGGGCTATATGCTTCAACATAGGTGTCACTAGGGGTCGTATTCCAAAAAAATATTGTACAGGCCTATTGTGAAGTGTATTGTTATTTACAAAATAGTCTTGGTGGTTAGGCTCGTAGTCTCTGTTATAGCTATTGACGTTAGCGTAAGAGGGGTCTGCTGCGCGTAACTGGAAGGAGTTGCGACTGTTACTATACATAGGAGCCGTTTTTATGTGATGGTTTGGTACTAAAGGGTGTGAAAAGTTTTCTTTCTGAGAGTAATTACAGTTGTGATCCTGGGGAATGTAGAAAGGCATGATGATGGAAGCCTTAAACGTATCGTTTGCAACCGTGGGGGCTCAATTATGTCACATTCAAAAGACTGCAGCATCTTACAAGGTGGCTGAAATATTTTCACGACCATAAATTACTCCTTCAACGCAATATATTATGCAACAATGTGAGTTGCACAAGGCGATTTCAAGCTCGGCATTTTCATCAAGTGTCGATTGAGCTGTGCACAACCTGAAACCATAGATTTCATAAGAATAGGTAATTCAATGTTACCGTCCACCATCTTCTGCATGGTTGAGTCAAGTTATGATGTTTTAATAGACCCATACCAGTGGTCGACTGTGTTGGTAGACAGCAGTCGTTGTTGACACGTGCCGGCTGGTGCGTCATCAGGTTTGAGGATGGGCAAACTACAAAGCTTAATGAAGTATATGAAATATTTGTCGTGGAAATTGTGGTGTTGTAGGGCCAGTGAAATGTCACAGCCTTTAGCTAAATCATCCAGCAGTTGGGTCACTGAATATCGAATAGATCATTGATCCCTGCAAAGGTCAAGGACAACTAACGCGCACCAGTTAATTGTAGGCCATGGACTGGCCCTCCCCTTGTATTTACTTTAACTAACATATTTCAATAATGATATTAGAAGACGAAGATTATCTGAACTATGTGATATATTAGCGCAACGCATTTCGAACAATCTGGTCACACATATACTTGTTGAGAGCATTTATATATAAAAAATAATAGGTCAACTAGACAGGAAACGGGGTAAGAGGAGATAAGGATAATGATAAGAGTAATAATAATAATAATAATAATAATAATAATAATAATAATAATGTGAACACAAAGCAAAACCTAATCACTCTGGATAATAAGTCAATATTACCAGGATAGGTTTAAGATAAGAACAAACTGTTTTTGAACACACAAAGGGGGGTTGAATTTTCGTATGGCTAAGGCTTCAATAAACCTTAGTATACGCCCTTTTACACTTTTATACAACACTACAAACGCTGAATCTAGATCAATCTTGTGACCTGTGAACATGTACCCAAATGGCTGCAGAAACAAATACTATCAAGTGACCCAATAAGAGCAGGGGATAAACATCCATCATCCTCTATTGCTAAACATATGATTGAAACAGGTCACAAGATTGATCTAGATTCAGCGTTTGTAGTGTTGTATAAAAGTGTAAAAGGGCGTATACTAAGGTTTATTGAAGCCTTAGCCATACGAAAATTCAACCCCCCTTTGTATGTTCAAAAACAGTTTGTTCTTATCTTAAACCTATCCTGGTAATATTGACTTATTATCCAGAGTGATTAGGTTTTGCTTTGTGTTCACATTATTATTATTATTACTCTTATCATTATCCTTATCTCCTCTTACCCCGTTTCCTGTCTAGTTGACCTATTATTTTTTATATATAAATGCTCTCAACAAGTATATGTGTGACCAGATTGTTCGAAATGCGTTGCGCTAATATATCACATAGTTCAGATAATCTTCGTCTTCTAATATCATTATCGAAATTTATCAAAGGGACTGATTGTTTTAATATATTTCAGTAATAACATCCTTTGTGTTGTACAGTCTTCAAAGCATCTGCAGTACCTTGATACGTCAATGGGGTATTCCGCCTAAGGTGCTGACTACGAGGTGTGACTTCGACGTTAGCTAGTTCGTCACACGATTCACTTCTAACTCGAGTAGGCCTCCAATCATTTCGACATAGATCATCTACATTGGTGATGCACATTGTCAACACCATTAAAAAATTATTCGTTTTTCGCTGTCTGGAAGCTGATCTTCATTTTAGTGGGATTCTACGGTTACTTATCAGCCGTCTACGGTTATTCTAAATCCTTAGAATATAAGTGAGGTTGATACAGAGTTCTCTACCTTTAAAGCTAGGTTGTTTCAAAGATTCCTAGTGTTTTGAAACATCGTCTATAAGTGCAGTAGGTTTAACGTACCTGATAAACGATCGTGGTAGTATCTTCGTTATTGTGAAGAAATAATGAGGAGAGTCGGTCACGCCATGCTTGTGATAATGAGCTTCTGAATGGGAGAACCAGACTTATCCAGCTAGCGTGACATTCTTTATAGAGTGAAAGAAAAGGGATCCTAATTATTGCAGGGTTTAATGCGTTTTTGGACAAAAAGATGAACAGATATATCAATACGCGATAAACGATCGAAGAACACAGGAATTTTACAATATAAAAATATATGTAAACGTGACAATGGACAAACTAACAGTTTACGGTAAGATATGCGTAACTACGTTGACGTTCACTGATGAAACTTCACAGGCACGTGATATTTTTCGACGGCTCTTTTCAGAACGTCATCCTGAACAAGAATATTCAGGTCAGTAAATCAAGAAGTCAAGAATGATGGGATGTGGTTATGGTCTATTGCCACTACATGATGACATATTTGTAAATAGTCAATGTATCAAAGTGCACGCGACACAAGCTTGTTTTTTGTCACAACAGATAAACAGTATGGCGTATTAAAGCGTGAGTTCGTGTGGGTGTTTGTCCGCGAGGCCTCATTTGGGGGTGTGTTCAGTAAAACTAATAATGATAACTTCACTGACCAAGATTTACAAAGTTATTTTGAGATTTACTCACCACTGCAGAGGTGATTATCGATGTAGTTACAAATAAACCTTGCTTTGATCTCGAAGAGGTACTGATATTGAAGGTAGCTACTGAGAAAAAAGCACCTCAAGTGATCTTCAATATTAGATCCGCAGTAAGCGTTAAAAACAGTATCACCAAGGAAAGCTGTGAGCATAATTAATTGCTTGCTTAATTTGCAAATAAGAAGATAATAAAGGAATTTGGAGACACAATGTTAGTTGTAGTTTTTCTTAAGGATGAGTAAAAAGGCATTGCGTTTGTTTAAATCCCTAAAAAACCCTGAAGGTCACAAATTGCTTGTAAACTTTTCAAAAGGCATAACTTGTTATCAATCTGAAAAATAGTTCATGGACTTCAAGATTACTGATGAGCCTGAACCTATATGAAGCATCACGGATTAAAAATCGTGCAGGTCAGTATTTTACACTTTGTGCGCTCGTTTTTCGAATTTTCTTATACATATAAGTACTGTAGGTTCGAAGTAATTTTTAGCTTTTTGACTTATAATTATTTTTTGAAATTTTGTGATGAAGAACCAAATTTCAGCTTATAAGAAGCCTCAAATGTTGACGCTTGTCTTATCGAAGTGGTAGAAATTATATTATCTGAATTACTGGTTTAGAAACCATTATGTAAAACGGAGCCATTAAACCTGGATAAAGATATGCTGTAAATGTTTCGTAGGAGCGATTATCACAGCAAATTATTTGCTTTAACGTTTTTAGTGCACGCCGTGATAAAAGTGTTCATACGGCGTCAAGTGAACCACATAAATACTAGGAATGATTTGCTCTTGATAGAACGTTATTCAATACTTAGGTTTCTACTTGATTTTTACACTGGTAATTTCGACTTACACAATTTATTAACATACTGTAAATTAAAATGAGATGGATAGATCTGTTTAAATTTACAGCATATGTATCTACGATTGTTGGTACAATAAAAGTAGTAGCCTGAAATGACTAGTGTGTAATGTCAACTTACATAAACTTGTAGGTTGACTAAGCTTATGTGATTATTATTCGCATTAAATAAAAAAGCATTGGGTAACAGAAATAATACAGTAGCTACAAATAAAATAAAATCCCTGATTTTAGAATGTTTAATGGATAGAATGACAAAAATGAAGTAAGGGATGATGAAAATTGGTGATCGCTAATCGAGTTCTTTGTGCACTTGAAATATTTGTGATAATGTTAACCATAAAATCATATTTGTCTTTGTCTCACTGAGCTTTTCGCTATACTTCAAATACACGTAGAGAACCTTTAACGCAAATGTTTTCTCAGAAAGTTTCAATATGATGAGAATTCCCATTTTGACATATGGTAAATAAATAAGGAACGATTACACTAAGGCTGCATGGCCTGCCATGAATACGTAAAAGTGGCTTGCTCCTTCGACTAGTTTTAGATATGAATAACTCAGCCTATCATAACATAATGAAATGGTTAGTGCGAATTCTCAAACCATTACACAAAGAAATTGTTAAGCATATTGTCAAGGATTCCCTTGAATTTGTTGAGAATGTAAAAAATCTATCGGTCAATAATATCTTTATGATATCATCAGATATATCGTCCTTACTAACTAAAATTCCACTACTTTTAATGGCGGATTTTATTTGCAATGAACCAACAGTTAGGCGTATAGAAACCACCATCCCCACATCCGCAATAAAACAGTTAATTCTTAGATGCACGATGAAGATCCAATTCTGATTTGACAACGAACATTATAGACAACTAGATGGGGTAGCCATTAGGTCACCATAGGGCCCTCTACTGGCAGACATTTTCCTTGCGAAACTTGAAAATGAATCACTTAAAAACACAATTAACCATTTAACATGTTATTTTCGTTACACAGACGATACTTTCATAGTATTAGAAAGAGAACATGGAAAGGACAGTTTACCTAATATATTTAATAACATCCATCAATTAATTTCACATCAGAGGAAGAACAGAACAAAAGCATGTCATTTCTAGATGTTTAATTAACTAGACGAGCAGATGGAACTTTAAAAAGAGGGTTACACAGAAATTCTGCAAAAGGACAATACACTCATTTCTATAATGCAATACCAATTAGATACGAAAGGAACTTGATGAAGATCCTGACTTATCGTACCAGAATGATTTGTTCGGATAACACTATTGTATATGGATTGGCTAATATATGTAACATGTTTAGTTAGAATGGGTACCCTATGAAATTCATCGACAGAGACATGAAGGAAATGAAAAGAAGGACAAAGATACCCACCGTTCCTAAGAAAGTACTGTTAATAAATTTACAACTTCTAGATGACACTACTGAGGAAATTGTGACTCAGAGACTAAGAAAAACGGTACAAAAAACATTTAATGCAGTCAGACTGTATTATCTTCTACAACCACCGCACAATAAGAACGGCCAATAAAGACGGATTGCCTGAACTTGCCAAATCCATGTGTATTTATCAATTCAACTGCTCCTGTGGACCTAGTTATATATGGCTCACAATTCGGCAAGTTCGTAATCATATAACAGAGCACCATCCGTCGTGGTTGAGCAAAGGACAAGTAAGAGTGATTAAGAATTCTATTCTTGCTCACTTGGTTGACACAGGTCATCAAGTTGAACTGAACAAAGCTTTTAAGGTTATCTACCATATTCCACCAAATTTGCCACATGGTTTACGAATGCGTTTTTTGCACAGTACTGAAGCCATCACAATCCATGTTCACAAACCTAACCTTTGCATGATAAAGGAGTTTGTTCAACCACTTTCGCTACATTGGCCATCGATATAGGAACGCTTGTAGCAAAACTATTTTCATACTTTTTCCATTTTGTTTTTTGAACTTTGTATTTTCTTATTTTTTCTCAACATTCATCCCTTGATTCTTACATAACTACTATTCAACTGACCAATCATTAAAATATTCTGTTTCTTTTTCTTTTTATATATTATGCAACATAGCAACTTCTTGATTTTCGAGTAATTACTTTGAATATTAACAATCCTTTTACTTCCAATTACTCTATGTTAATTTATAATCGAAATATCATTATGTAATTATTACGCAACATATCCATTCGATGAGTATTATGTCATCATTGTAAATGATATAGATATATTAGTGTAGAGCCATGATGAAAGACCAAAATCGTTCCTTCTTTATTTACCAAATGTCAAAATAGGAATTTTCACTATCTAAAAAGATATGTGAGTGGTAATAGCGATATTTTAATAAATTAACTTGAAGTCATGAAAATACAAGGGTGACTATTAAATTTTCAACTTATTCCGCTCTATATTGAAATTATTATTGAAATGGCAGATTTTGTTACTTTATTTAAACACATAAATATTGGTACAAGGGGGCACCAGTTATGTATACGCCACACAAAGCCATGATGATGGAAAGAGAAAAAAGAAGGTAAGGTGAGTATAAAAAAAGAACAATAACTACCACAGATTAGTGTAAGGTAGTGTAGTAATCATAATAATGGGGGAAACGGAAAGATACAATCAGGAGAATTTTTTCAGTTAAGCAAGACATAACCGCTTTTTATGAAGAAAGTAAAAGAAGGTTACAGCAGGGTCGCCATGGGCTTCTATTCTGAGCCATATCTGATAAAGTCTCTAGCCGCTGCGTTGTACCACCTCTCAGACCCCAGCCAGGGAGTCGTGAAGGACTATCAGAAGCAAGCCCTTTGCAGCTTTCTTTCCTACCCCCGACACCATGTCATACACTGACCACCTCTCCGCTTTTTCCAATCAGTCCCAGAGTCGGCAAATAATGCACGACGTGGAATTCTCTGGGACGACATTCATAGAACATGTCCAAGCCACCGAAGTCAGTGTTTCAAGATGGTGACACCAATCGCATTATCGTCTCTGTGCCCGAACACACGATGCCAAACCTCTGCATTACTAACATGGTGTTGCCACTGGATGTCAGCAATCCTTCGGAGACAACGATCATCAAAAACAGAGAGTCGTCTAACATCCTCAACTTGGAGAGGCCAGGTTTCACAAGCATAGAGTAAAACTGCTCTTACCGAGATGGCAGAGATCATTTGTAACTTATAATGCGCATGTTGATAGTGTTGTAATCTCTGAGCTAGGTGGAATGTTTGTAAAGCTCTTGTTATTTTGCACGATACTACTAGCAAACAATCCAAAGTTAAGTGAGCAACTGTAATTTATCCATAATTGACCAACAGTTTGTTCTATTGACCTGAAGTCTTATTGGTTGTTATTCATAGCAGTTTCGTCTCCACTTATATGCTTCATTTAGTCACTTTTGTTTCCGAATCAAACTCTGGCGTTATCTTCGTTATTACTTACCCTTGTTAACTAACAAATTTGGTTTGATTCTTATGTGTCCATTGATTGATACCTGAATAAAGTGCCAGGCTTCCACGAACTTCTTGACTTTCTCAGTGTTTATTCCATTCAATATTCCGGAATTTTCCCAGTGGGACTCATGTCTGCAAATCTCAACATGGATTAATCTGAGTGAAGTTATATCGTATCATTTTGCAGCCAACCGATATTCATGCAGACGCAGACAAAAAGGGCGGCTTTTTTTCCCTGTATAGTGTTTATTGCAGTTGCTGGCACTTAGTTTTTAGTTGACGCTTGGTTTGTCTTTTGTTTGCGGGGATTTGTTTGGCCTATAAGCTACACCTGTTACTAGCGGTTTTAATGATCTGTTTGTAATATTAAAGACCATCTTTATATGGAGCGAAACTATTTGTTTGCTGATGTTTGTCGTTGATTGTGCATCTAACCGTCGGTATTTTAAGGCTCTTTTGATGAAATTTTAGAGACAGTTAAGTTCTAAAAAATATATCTACTAAATGTTTTCTGTAAAGTTAGTGCTATAATGTGTTTTTATGCTTTTAAAAAGTGCTTGTTGATTTATCTAGCCTGCAGTTGACCAGGTTAACTCAAGCGGTTGGACAAATCAACTTTGTTCTGGACTCTTTATCCAAATGGCTATTATGTCAGAAATTCGGATGGCTCCGACTCTGACAGATTTAAGCGATATGTTAATGTGAACAACTGATTCATACTAGCCGTATGACGCAGTCATATTAAATGGGCTGCAGAACATGTTAAACAATTATAACTACACTTTTGCTTAGCCCTCCTGGGAAATAATTATGGGCACAAAAATGCGAATTCTTTGAAAGTCCGTCAACGTAGCTTACTTCACAACAGTAGTTAGATTTAAAAATGCAAAACAAGCTATCAGCTGTAGAAAATTCATCCATCAGTCATAAAATCTCTATTTGATGAATAGAAAGTGTTTATAATAATCTTTAGTGCCTTAAATGCCCTTTGAATTATTTTGCGTAACCTCAACACTAACATTTTGGTTGGTATATCACTCGCAAACAGGTATCGTACATACAGTCATTTTTATATTGTTATTTATGATTCTCTACGCCTTATTTTCATAGTTGTAGATTGTTTATTAACGTCTTCAAAAACTCGCTTTCCCTTGGAGTGTCGTGCAAGTCGCTTGATTTTTTCGTAACTGTATTCGGAGAGCGAATCGCTTTCATTCTACGGTGAAAATATTTTCCAGACTTTTTTGATAATGTAGAAGAAGAAAACCTAGAAAGTATTTGTGTTGGTCAGTCCGGGTACTTTTCATTGTTTAGGTTCGTTTTTTATAGTTCATCTACTCTCTTCTTATTAAAACATCTAGAAAGGCTGCTTTATCTTCATTTTTCTCTCATGCGGATTTAATAGATCGGCTAACTTCACTAGCTATTTGTTGAAGACCACGCAAAATTGGTCAGCTGTTTTCTTTACAATGAAACATTATTGTAAACTGAAGTTTCTGAATGATTTTATTTCACCACTGACCTAAAACCCCTTTTAATTAAGAAGAGGTTCTATACACTAGGTGTCATTTGAATAGTTGATGTTTTAGCATGCAAGTTCCCTGTAGTAGCATGGAGTGATTCTTAACATATAAATGATCCTAAGATAGTTTCATTAATCGATACTTATAAACTTTGTACGTTCAGTTCTTTGGGAGGGGGAAAATTATTTCAGAGTTTTTTTCATTCTTACACAACTAACTTTATAAGGGATTTATCTATGATATAGATGTAGAAATCTAGGCATCAAATACTTACTTTGCCTCATTTTTATATGATTTCTATTTTTATTTTATTTATTTTATTTTAACACATAAACACTGGTAGAAGGAGGCACCAAATACATATGCGCCACACAAATCTCATTCGATATGTGTGAAGGCTGTGATATTGCCCGGGTGCCTAAACCAAAGCAGGCGATTTTCTAAGAAGGCCACACCCCGAGCCCTTGACCTAAAGGTCTGATCCACAAGGAATTTCACTTGTTGAACATCGTGAGTCAATTGATGCAGACCACCATGGAAGCCGGTGAGAAGCAATGGAAGGCCATTTCGTCCCAGCATGGAACTCCTCAGCCGCAGTGTGCACCATTGATTTGGAATCCGATTAAAGCGCTGGACTTAGCTTTTCTTCCTCTCATTTTCGTAGACACACTGAGCTGGCCACGAATCCAAGGTAGTGTTAATGTCTAACTTCAACCAATTCGGACCAAGTTGCGCCACCGTACACCATTGTCTTCAATGAGTTTCTATCTCACAACAAACCTGGTTGACCTCCACCGTTGTTGCTACCTTGACGTGGTGGTCGGGCTTGTCTGTCCTGATGAAGCATCTTAGCTAGTTACTGGCTGGAACATACCGTTCCTCAAGGTCCTACCATGTCAGACAGGACGGTTGAAGATCGGTAAATTAATAAACAACAAACCCTAGGTCCGAAGGCGAAGTCGTACTGCTGACCGTACAGAGGTGTGACAGTTTCATTAGGAATGTTTCCTTCAGACAACCAGCATGACAGCGATGCTGCCTTCCCACAAGGAGGAATGGGGTTAGAAAAGGTCGACCCTAAAAATGCGCACCCCACCTTACCTCACGGATTTCCGTCTCCGGCGGTAAGGCCCTTTGAAAAACGGAGCTAACAAGTCAAAAACCTCCCACGAAAAGGCCGTGCGCGACCGGCCTCAAGCAGTTGTCCCTTGGGCACTGCGGTCACGCTCTCAGGTCACTGAGACCGCCTCTAATCCAATTTCTTTTTCAGGTGCCTCCAGAAGAACCCTTCCACGGTGTGGGCAACCGGGAAGTGATAATCGCCCTCATACCTCTAACAGCACCCAAGAGCATTGACTTAGTTACCTGCCAGCTAAACAGATGGTCATAATTTTTCATAAATTATAAAGTCTGTTTTGTTTTTAGAGATTAGTTTAATGTTAGATGGTGGTTGGAGGTAGTCAACAGGAAACCCTGCACCAGGGTCTCGTGCTACTTGGCACTCGTCAGCAAGGTGTACCTGTAATCTTGAGGGAACTGGTACTCCCTGGCGGATTCGATCTCGTGTCACCCAGCTTCACAGTCAGAGACGTTACCACTGAGATATCCGATCCACGACTGACTTCCTGTAGGACTGAGATGTTATCACAATTGATTGATCACTGGGTGGCGATCAGTGTCATGCGTGTCTAGTCCTTATTAATGGAGATTGAATGCTATCAATCATGTTGCAATGTGCCCATCAGTCGAGGTAACTCGACACTGCGTGCACTATACATTGAGATTAGATGGTGGTTAGAGTTAGTCGACAGGAAACACTGGAACCGGGTTTCGTGCTAATTGGCACAAATATCCAAAAATAGTAAAATTAAACATTTGTGTGTGGGCTGTGATACTGCCCGGGTGCTCAAACCGAAGCGGGTGGTTATCTTAGGGGGCCACTCCCCAAGCCTTTGACTTAAAGGTCTAACTCACAAGGCAGTGGAGCATTGTAAGGAGATGCAATCCCATGATAGCCGGTGACCAACGATTGGTTCATACGCCATTTGTTCCCGCAGGATACTGTAGCCCATGTGCACCATTGGTTTGTGATCCGGTTAAAGCGCCAGACAGTTAATTTAGTAGTTGGATTCATGGGTCGATTAAAGCTAGACCACCATGGAAAACCTGAAAGCAATGGACGGCCGTTTCGTTCTAGTATGAGACTCCTAAAAAGTGCATATTCACCTCGCGGGATTCGAGACCAAGACCTTCGGTATCGCGTGCGTACTCTTAATCTCTAAACCACTGAGCCGGCATCCTACGGTGTTAATGTCTATCTTCAACCACTACTGAGGGGTCGCATACTAGGACAAAATGACCGCCCAGAGCCTTCAGGTTTTTTCATGGTGATCTAGATTCAACTTACCCATGAATTCAACTACTAAATTACTATAATATGCACAAACTCCTTTTCTGGAATATACTAATTGATAGCATTGTGGCTTACTTAGAATGGTAATTAATTCAAATGAGTTGTTAGTAGATAAACAGTATTTAACATTATTCTAATTAATTATTTCGTATTTTTAGTTGATTTCGTCAATAATTTTCAAAAAAGGTTCGACGAACATAACTATATGTTCTCTACATTGACAAAGCACCCTCATCCCAATGTTTAGGTTGGTATTTAATTTCATCTCTGTGTAATTGAGAGGAAACTACTTCGTATACAGTTATAAAGATTAATTAAAGTTTTGTAATGAACATATCTGACTATTTCACTAATCATTCATAATTGATTATTTCAGTTATTCAAATGCTCAATTATGAAATAGGTCATATTTCTTTGATCCGATTAAGTTTATTTGGAAATACATAACGTACTTCACAATTAGACAGTCTCATTCAATAAATGCGAGGTACACCAATTCATCGGAGGAGAACCAGTGCTTTCAACGTGCTTTCAACACAGATGACATAGTCCTGTGTGGTGAAGAGGCTGACAAAATGCAGAGTCTTTTGGTAGCACTAAGCAACAATGCCAGAATGTTTGGAATGCGCTTCTCTTCCTCGAAATGCAAGTTGTTGCTTCAAGACTAGTCTGCGTCAACACCTCAACTAAGGATAGGGAGTGAAGTAGTCGAACTCGTTGACAACTTCACTTATCTTGGAAGTCTGATCAGCCCTAATGGGTTGGTGTCCGACGAAATCTCAGAACGGATTCGAAAAGCTCGCTCGGCTTTTGCCAACTTGCGTTACCTTTGGCGAAGGCGAGATATCCGTCTATCAATAAAAGGACGAGTACACTGCGCGGCAGTTCGTTCTGTTTTACTTTACGGCTGCGAAACATGGTCATTAGGAGTAGGAGACACTCGTAAGCTATTAGTATTTGACCACAGATGCCTTAGAAATATTGTTGGCATCTGCTGGGATCACCGGGTAAGTAATAGTGAGGTTAGACTCAGAGTATTAGGGAATGATGGTAAATCAGTTGATGAAGTTGTGAATCTTCATCGACTGAGATGGTTGGGCCACGTGTTACGTATGCCTGAACACCGATTACCACAACGTGCAATGCTAACCGGTGTTAGAGATGGTTGGAAGAAAGTTAGGGGTGGCCAAACTAGAACGTGGTATCAGTACTTGAAGTCACTAACTTCTAGTCTGAGCCATGTTGGTAGATGCAGACTATTTGGTTGGGGTCCGCGTGACTAACGTAACCAATGGTTGGAGACTGTTGGTGACATGGCTCAGAATCGATCACAATGGCGTCGGTGTATACACTCTCTGTGTTCCCTTAAACTAAGAGATTAAAATCACTTCATATCTTTCTTTCTACGAACCAATTCTTTCTTCTTGTACTATATCTCTATATGCAATCTTTCTCTTATATATTACCACCTTTGACCTAACCACTGCTATGAATCCGGTGTTCATCTTGTTGTGCTGATGCAGTATGGTAACCTGGACCGATGCACATATGTGCCTGGTCCTACGTTATAGGTGACTGACTGACACCAATTCATAATTCAAAAAAATTATGCAGATACTTTGAGAAATTAAACTCTATAGTTTTTGGAGAATGAAACATAATTTCTTTTAAACATCTTAACATTAAATTGTTGTTTTACCTACTAGGAGATTTCTTACAAAACAATGGATAACAGATACGTTTAGATATATTACCTAATAATGTTCTAAGTAGATCTAATGTGAAACAATTGTCTAATATTCACTGTGCTACATTGACTTCTTAACAGATGTAATATCTAAGGAATATAAACTGTACATTAAATTGATTGTCTGAAAATATCCTAATTGAATTATTCTATTGAAAGTGTAGCTATATAGTTTCGATCTGAGATTGTTTTCAAGTTAACTGACATAAACGATAAGACAGTTGAACATTGAACATAATAATTTATTTCTGACAATCAATGATGAGTTGCTTACAAATACAAAATAAGTAGTGGAAAAAAATAGTTTTCATTTTGTTTATTTATTTATCTGTTATCATTTTTTACTTCTCAATATGTTGAATGAATTAGATTAGAAGGTGGTTGAAGGTAGTCAATAAGAAACACTGAACTTAGATTTTGTGTTACTTGGCACTCGTCAGCAAGGTGTATCTGTAATCTTGAAGAAGTTGATGCCCCTTGACGGATTTGATTCCTTCACCTAGACTACCGGTCCCATTGCAACTTGGTCAATAGGATTCTATCTGAACTAAAAAAATACACCTTACATGGATCACCACCCCGTGATTAATCAATTGTAAATGAATTAGATGAATCTGAATTAACTGATTTGAAGAAAAAAATATTTATCTCTCTCTCTCTCTCTCTCTGTGAGAAATGTTAATACAATTAGTAACAACGTAACAATGAATTTATTTGGCAAACAACTTGTGAAATTTCTAGAAAATTTCCACAAAACCCATTCTGATAATAAACAACTGCTTACTAGTGACTGACTTCAACAGATACTCCTGGAGTTCTAGTGAGAAGTTGTTACCAGTGGAGTTCAACTAGGTCTGTTGTGAGATAGGAACTCATTGAAGACAATGGTGTACGGTGGCACAACTTGGTGGATTGGTTGAAGTTAGACATTAACACTATTGGATTCCGGCCAGCTCAATGGTCTAGTTGGTTGAGCGCCTGGTGTGAAACTGATAGGACCTGGGCTCGAATGCCGCGGGATGCAGGATCGTGGATGCGCACTGCCACTGAGGAGTCCCACAGTAGGACGAAACGGCCTTCCATTGCTTCCAGGGTTTTCCATGTTGGTCTAGCTTCAATTGACTCATGATTTGAACTTGTGAAACAAAAAGGTATTTAAGTCAAATAGGGAATCTTCTTTTGAATTTTTATTTTATTT
This sequence comes from Schistosoma intercalatum, assembly GCA_944470365.2. NCBI lineage: Eukaryota > Metazoa > Platyhelminthes > Trematoda > Strigeidida > Schistosomatidae > Schistosoma > Schistosoma intercalatum. Next base: position 109,855 of record OX103732.1, on the reverse strand, counting down.
TCAATAAAAGTAATAAATTTTCTTTTTGTATTTATCAAATAATTAATTTTCATTGTTTCATCGTTTCAATTTAATTCAATTTGCCAATCTTTTCTCTTTTTTTCCTTTTCTCTTTTTTTCTTCCTTTTTTTCTTTTCATTTTTGTTACAAATTAAGCAGCTTGAATCCTTGTCGTTTGTGTGTATGTCGTAGGTTTTTCTTTTTTTCTTTTTTTCTTCTTTTTTTCTCTCTTTTTCAAAATGCATTTATGATGTTTATTATTTATATGTGTGAAATTCATGTGTTACTTACTTACTGTCTGAACATAACAGGTTTATATACCCTTTTTTTTCTTCTTTTTGAGTTCATTGTTTATTAGTAAACATAAAGAACAGTGTTGTCGTTGTCGTTGTTGTTTTTCTACAATCTAATAATTCGATTAAAAACGTTAAAATTTTTATCTTTTTTTTCGGAAATTTTTAATTGTTTAGATTACAAAAGCAATTGAATATGAAATTCTGATGGTATAGATTATTGTACCTTCATTTATTATGATGATATAATAATGCCCCCACATGCTCTGGTACAGCCGAGAGTGGGGAGCGTCCGCTCTCCCTCTCCAAATGCTCTCATATGGCCACGCGTATATAGCCCCTCTGCCAGGGAAATCCTACTCACTACCTTCTCATGGCATTACTGTTGTTTACGAAAATGAGAGGACGAAAGGCGAATGTCCAGCGCTTTAATCGGATTCCAAATCAATGGTGCACATGGGCTCCAGTATCCTGTGGGAACAAATGGTGTGTGAACCGATTGTTTGTCACCGGCTTCCATGGGACTGCATCTCCTCACGATGTTCCACTGCCTTGTGGATCAGACCTTCAGTTTGAGGGCTCGGGGTGTGGCCTTCTTAGAAAATCACCTGCTTTGGTTTGAGCACCTGGGCAATATCACAACCCTCACATATATCGAATGAGATTTGTGTGGCGCATATGTATTTGGTGCCTCCTTGTATCAATATCTATGTGTTAAATAAATAAATAAGTAATAAATAAATATAATAATAATAGTAATTATTTAGTTATCCAGACTACAATCAGTCAGTCCTTTTAGTATCTATCTATCTATCTAACAAGAACGGATTGGTTTAGTATTGCTATCAGTGCTAAGCATTTTTTTCAAGCAGAAATGGATAGTGCTTACTATCGGAATGTATAATGCCTGTTTTGTCTTGTTTGAGAATCATCAGCTAGATATGCTTGTATCTCAGTGTTGCTTTTCACTCAGAGACCTGAATACAGTGTGTTGTGTTTGATACTAACTTGCTATCCACTTTGTTACTCAGTCCAGATAGTTATTCATCGTCAAAATATATCAGCTGAACAATTTCTAGTTTAAGGTTAACTTTTTTTTAAATTCTAGTACATTTTGTTTGTTTTTTTCTTTCACTAATCATCAGCAGATGTCAGTAAAATCATATAAGTAAATACGTTTCGATCACTGGGTCATATTGATCTCCGAAGAGTCAGTAAAATTGGCTCCTAGAATTGCCTTTAGTTTTTAAATTGCATTGTGAGAATCTTATGATTTCCTGTAGCAGTACAGGTTTCGCATGGCTATAACACCTTTTTTACACAGTGATGTTTTATCTTTGAGATGAGGAAGGATGTCTTTACTTGTTAAGTTTGGCGGCTCCATTTCTTGACCATGATGAAATGTGTTCTTGAACTTGTAATATGGGAAATCAATTCAGCTATTTTCTAGCTTTTCAAACAATTCCAATATTATATGATCTTAGATGTAATATCAACTTTTTAGTGCTGAGAAGAATGTGAAATCCAGTTATGAATCTTGTTACAAAAATGAATAGAAAGTCAACCGATTTGTTTACATGTTATTTATTCAATTACATATCAAAGTCAGTAGTGATAGATATTAAAACATGCATTTTGACTCGATTTCATACTTAGCATACATGTAGTGCAAGCAATACTTTAAACTATGTGTGGAGAGGAAACTCCGCCTGGAGTCCCTCCTGTGGCTACTGCCGGTCCCAAGCCCGGATAATGGAAGAGCGTTTGGCATGGGGTTAGCGTCCCCATCCCGTAGAAAACTAACTCGCTAAAAAAACGCTAATCAGAAAAGAATTGTGTGTAGAGGTAAGGTGATTTTCTTTTCAGTAACAATAAGGGATTATTGTTATGCGTTTCAACAATTATTCTTTGGTATTTAACTTGATTTGTTCAATCTATTGAATTGTACAAATTTAATCAATTTTAACTACATAGATGAACGTGATCATATACAAAAATGTTTGTTTACCAACTGGATTAATGCTCAATTAGATGGAGTCTATTCATCGGAATTTCTCAATTATCTATCTTATCCAAATGATCTACATAATAGTTGGGCATATCATAATAGTTCAATGAATAGATTAACACATTCACCATCATGGGAAGTATCATCATCTACACATAGATCCTATGCTATTGGACATACTTATTTAGTGAAAGAACTATATAACGATTTACGTGATGGAAGAATTTTACTACGTTTATTAGAATTACTTTCAGGAAGACAATTTGTAAGTTCCAATACATTGATAATGATACATTTTTTTTGGCCGTGACACATCATTCCATTTTTTCTAATAAAAAGAATGATGTACAAATTCTTCTTTCAAACAAGCATGATATTCATGATAGAAATAAAAATATCATTTGAAGGATCATTTTGATATGATGATATGAGAATCCAGATCACTGATCATTGAAATAACGATGGATAGATAACAATTATCGATTATTTTGTGTGTTATATAATCGAATAGGAGAAAAAGTACTGAAGATCATTGTTACATTTCTGAAATATTGGATAGATTGACTTAAAGTTTTTCTATAATAAAAATTAAACATAATTTGATGTATCATTAAGGAATTTAGAATAAACTAAGTGATCAATTGAACTTTGATTACATAATTAGAATATCATAAGAATGGTTTTAAATTAATGGAATTCGCTTTATTGAAATTGTGGTTCAAATGTACTAAAAAAAGATCTGCACAGTAGACACTCTAACTCGGGAGCTTGAATTCATCAACAACTCACTGACTGAGATTGGCTACCCCAGTGCTTTCATTAAGAAGTACATGTACAGCATAATAAAGAAGTCGGAGATTTCGATTGTTAATAAGAAAATTTTATATATGAAACTATAATTCAACGGAGATGTGGCCAGTGATACTCTGAAATATAGGTTAACGAAATTAATCATCAGGACATTCTACGCAGCCAATCTTGCGTTGGCTTTCTCTTGTCGACCAGCAATGTCTACTCAAACGAAGGATAAGTTGCCTGAGTTGGCCTCTTCAATGTGCATTTACAAATTCAACTGCTCCTGTGGAGATAGCTATATCGGGCGTACTACCAGACAACTTAACCAACGAATGAATGAACATCTACTAGCGTGGTTTATAAAGGGTCAGATAAAAACAATTCTCAGTTCTATCTTGGCACATCTCATTGATAGCGGTCATGCTGTAGATAAATCGAAATCATTTCAACTGATCTATCGTATACCTCCATCATTTCCCAACGGGGTTTGCTCCCGCCTCCTACATATAGCTGAGTCCATAGGAACTCGTATATATAACCCCAATTCATGTGTACAGAATAAATTCGTAACCCCCCTATCCCTTCCATGGCCGTTATTTCCACATCCTGTATTTGTTTGTAATTTTCCGCCTCCTGCCGTTTGTGTTCTTCACTATCTAATTATTTACACACTTCTTATTACGTAATGATTTGAATGTTTTGTTGTTGACTATTCCAAGTCTATTTACCCACGTTTGTTTGACCTTTTATTTCCAACGTTTAACTAGTCATAAGACTTTTGTCATAGTATTTTATTATTCTTACCACTATCAGTTCACCTTTCTTCCTACTACTATCAACTAGTACTTTTACCTATTATGTGTGGTGACCTATTCTATTCCATTGTGCTTATTGACCCATATTGCCTTGATTGCTTTCAACATTTTCGTATCAATATTCATATATATTAGAGTAAAGGCCTGATGACAGTCTAATTGAAAACAATATTGTTCGCTTAGATGTGTTGTTCTTACTTATCATTTTGTGGATTTATTCAATCATTTCAATCTGTTCGTAGGAAATCAATCTATTCAAGGAGTCATATTTTCGAAAATACGTCTTGTTAAAAGATTCAAGACACAATTGATAGATAAACTGTAATCACTGTAAACTATTCTAGAGGAGCAAGTTCATCCTATACATAAGGAGATAATTAAGTTGACTTTTATTTTTTTTTAAAACTTTTGACAGTTACTATACTGTAGGATTACAGTCAGATCCTCAAATGCTTATGTATAGCTGTGTGATAAAAAAGTTTGAGCTATATGGTCATATGAACCACCATTATATTGTCCCTTTTGAAACAAAATGGTCGAATATATATTTATAAGTGATTAGTAGTTTTAAGAGGTAAGAATTGGTAACACATGAAAACAGATCAGCACATATAGAAATGAAGAAAAACCCAAGAAACTATTCATTTTGAGATCTAAATATGTGAATGAAACCTGTAAAACTCTGACTAATGTATTACAAAAGTATCTATAGTAAGTGACAATGGCAGGGAATAGAAGGGATTATTTCGTTTAGGCATGTGTGAAGATAAAATGAGCCATTTCTAATTAGCTGATGGTGTATATGAAATTCAATCGAAATTTAGTGACTTTGATAGTAGGATGTGATTTGTTATGCCAACAAGTGTAAAATATAGACCTCCAATCAATTGCCCATTAGAATGGAAAATAGCTGAGCAAAGTGGAAGAAAAATGGTACACCTAATGATAACGGATGCACACTACAGGATCCGAAAATACTAACACGTCATAGAGGACTGAAAGATGAAGCTACAAAGGATAATCACGTCAGAACATTTGGAAATCTTAAAAACAGCCATCGAGATATCAAGCAAACGACATAGAGAACAAAGAAAAAACACCTTAAAGAAAAAACTAATCAAGATCTCAAAACCACCCATGGAAGAAAACACAAACAACTGCGTGATCAATCTGTCAAAACAACCTCTAACAAATAAGGAAGAACACCTACTCCAAAAAGGATTAAACTACAATACAAGCGACGCCTCAGGGCTGGAATTCTTCGCAGCACTAGAGTCATCAGTCAAAACTTGCGGAATCAGTGAAGAAGCACAACAGGAAATAAGACAAACTATAGTACCGCTAACTCAACAGGTGAAGGAAAACAACCAGCTGACTCCACTAGAACAAAAGGCTTTGAAGGAACTCAGGTATACAAAGGATATTGTCATAATACCAGAGGACAAAGGACGCGCCACAGTAGTCATCAACAAAGAAGAATATGTCAACAAAGCCGAAGAACTACTTGAAGATAAGTATTCAAACTTCTCCAATATTGAATTATTAGTCATCTAAAAGGTAAATATTTTAATGATGATGATGAATTTACTAATAACAATCTTTGATTCTTTAGTAAATCTTAAGAAACACAAAAAAAATCTACACACTGAATTTTTACTTGTATAAGTTATTACAGTAGATCTTAAAAGTTAAGCAAATAGTTAACTGTGCATATGGTTTTGGACATGAAATGAAAATATAATCGTCGCATACCATTTACTGCTTTTAAAGGTCAGTATATGTATATAGACATAATTTTAATGTCACAGGTTGAAATCATGAGTCAGTTGAAGCTAGAACACCATTGAAAACATGGAAGCACTGAACAGGCCATTTCGTCCTAGTGTGGGACTCCTCAGCAGTGCACATCACGACCGCGCACCCCGTGGGGTTCGAGCCCAGGACCTACTGGTTTTACGCGCGAGCACTTAACTATTAGACCACTGAGTCGGCATCCAACAGTGTTAATGTCTAACTTCAATCAATCCACGAAGTTGCGCCACCATACACGATTGTCTTCAATGAGTTCCTATCTCACAACAGACCTAGTTGAACTCCACTGGTAACAACTTCTCACTAGAACTCCAGGAGTATCTGATGAAGTCAGTCACTAGTGAGCAGGATAACATAAGTATTAAAATATCTAAGATATTTTTATGCAGTTAGATTTCATCTTGATATGACTGAAAATGAAAGTAATAATAAACATTTATTCATTTCATATTGCTTCTTATCAACCTTTTAATCAGCTCAACTCTAAGGTAGTTGCAGATTATAGTATAAGTAGGCTGAATTCATGTTTTATAAGAATAGATACATTCACTTATACAATAAGTTAACCTCGTTTTACTTTATTATTAAATTATACTTGCTAAACCAATTTGCTGGGCATATTTCATTGTTAATTAATGTAATTAGATTGGCAGTGAAAATGAGATATAACTTAAAATGATAATAACTAGAGATTTATTAGTCTACTGAGTAGAGTAAAAGAAGGAAACGAATTAGTACAAATGATATCAGTCAGCTACAACGTAGGACCAGGCACATATATGCATCGGTCCAGGTTGCCATACCGCATTAACACAGCAAGATGAACACCGGATTCATTAAAGTAGTTAATTCAAAGGTGGTAGTGATATATAAAAGAAAGATTGCAATAAGGATATAGTACAGGAAGAAAGAATTAGTTCGTAGAAAGAAAGATACGAAGTGATTTTAATCTCTTCGTTTAAGGGACGACAGAGAGTGTATACAATATCTGTTGACATATTTCCAAGTGTTAAATGAATACAAGTTTTCTAAGTATATAAAGAGGTGAGATTGTAGATTCTATGTATGAGGATTCATCAATATACTTGAAGTATTATAATAGATCATGTGAAATTGAGTTTGTTCACAATTAATTCAATCAAGTTATTTTATTAACTTATTAGCGAACGGAATCATCTTAACAACAATTTATCTATATCATTGTATCTTTATTACTATTGCGAATGTATGATGATGTATGCTTGAATATTGGTTACGGCCCTCGCACTTATTCACTATGCTAACCTTACTACTAACCACTTATATGATTCGATGACCCATTCATTTCACTATGTATATATAGTGTCCACGTTATTCATATTCATTGCTCTCGCTTGCTTGATTGTACTCGACTGCTTGCCTTTCGGCACAACTCTTCTATTCTTGTTTTATCGCATCTGTAAATTTGAATATCTGTGTGTGTGGTCCCGTAATAAACGTAATCAACGCTTCGTATTCGCCTTCTGATTAATATACCATTGGGGCGTTATATAAGACGATTATCTAGACGAACTGTATACGACGTTTAAGGATTATATCTCATATCGACCACCACAGAATGAAAAAAAACAGTGAAGTGAATGGCTTTATGAACTTGTCAAATCAATAAATAAAACGGAATAGAAAACTTAATATTAGAAAATAAAAGTCATCTAATCTGTCAAAACCATTTATGTTAAATAGATTTGTGAATTATACATTAAACTGATTAGTTTTATTGGTATTTATTGTTTTCCATAAATTGATTGATACACTTTATCAAATGATTTTAAGTATAATTACAATTTAATATAAGAAATGGTTGCTATATATTTTACCGATGCAAAATAGTTAAATCATTATTGATTTTATTCTACCTGACGTTTGTACTGATAATGTCTTCAATAGAATAATGAAATTTCCACAACCAAATCATCCAACTTAAAGAATAAAACTTCATCAAAATCATTCAAATGAGCTACAAATCTTCTTTATCATGTTCAAAAGTTGTAACTATACAAAATATTGTTTCTAAGCTAAACTAAGAAAGTTCGACTATGTGAATGATCAATATTTTGAAATGAAAAAGTTCAAAATTCTAAAATATTTCTGTAGATTATTTCTTCTAACTGAGAATCAATGATTATTTGGTTTGAATAATTTTTTCTGGTGAGCATTTTTTCCTAGTGAGTTAGTTTTCTACAGGATGGGGTCGCTAACCCCATGCCCAATCCTCCTCGTTTATCCGGTCTAGGGACTGACAGTAGCTCCTGTAGGGACTCCAGGTGGAGTTAATGATTATTTGAAATAAAGCTAATTGATGGGATGTCAACAAGTGAAAACGTTATATATATATATATATATATATATATATATATATATATATATATATATTACTTACGCCTGTTACTCCCAATGGAGTATAGGCCACCGACCAGCATTCTCCAACACACTCTGTCCTCCGCCTTCTTTTCTAGTTCCATCCGAATCTTGTTCATTTTTTTATGTCTATTTCCACTTCTCGGCGTAATGCGTTCTTTGGTCTTCTTCTTTTCCTTTCGCCTTGAGGATTCCATGTGAGGGCTTGTCTTGTGACGCAGTTGAGTGCTTTCCTCAACGTGTGTCCTATCCACTTCCAGCGTTTCTTCCTGATCGAAATATGTATCCAAATTTCTAGTTTATCCATGTAAATAAATACAAGTTAAAGAAACAGAAATCATAATTGCTTTATCCGGCTATATTTTAGATAAATGCTGAATATCTTTAAATTACTATTTACAATGGATTGTATTGGGTACAGTATGTAGTAAATAATATTGTACTACTAGTATTTAATATAATTACTATTAATGCAAAACTGATTATCTTATTACTACAATCTCCACAAAACCCTTCCTGATACTAATTTTAGATGCTGTCCCAACTAATCCCATATACAACTGTACGGTTCTGAAGAGCCCAGGGAACGGGATGAAGCAGTGGTTAGCTTTTACATAACGTTCGGTGTACTTTTACTTAATAAAGACGTTTAAAAGTACTACGTTATCAGCGATTTGATTAGGCTTATAGTCTACAGATAAAGATTGACTAAAGTTAGAATTGTTCAGTTATAGTTCCTTGAAGAGGAGCTTAGCAACATCGTTATGGGCACTATATATTTTCGGTGAAGTTGAATCTAGAGTGGTGTGTGAGATGTATGTTCCTGTCCTCATAAAGTGCAATACCTTAACGCTTTTTCTCAAATATCTAACCAACCACAATTTAATAATTATGGTTTCATTTGATTTTTATCATGGGTTTGTTAAATGCTTCCCTGAACGCTAACCAGTTACTAAAATCGAAAATGTAGCACTATTTCTTCTAGTCAGCTAATATGTGATGAAGGATACCTTTATGACTTATTGTGTCATCTATTGTGATATACTGAGGTTTTAACTGTAGCAATAACGATAATCTAATCTTCAACGGCTAATGCAGTTGAAAATCGTGTATCCCTTACCTGAGAAACAAAACTGTTGCAAACATTTACTACCGATTTATAAACTACGGACTGATGATTTTACAATAATTGACTTTTTATTACAGACAAGAATTAATCATAGCAGAATGCGAATTCATCAATTGGAGAATATCAATAAAGCACTTGATTTTCTTTATGAAGAAGGAGCACATCTTGAAAATATCGGTGCACAAGATATTGTCGATGGTAACCCAAGAATTACATTAGGTCTAATATGGACAATTATATTACATTACCAGGCAAGTCAATTTTGAAAGACTGTATGTTTATGTCATAATGAAATGTTGAGTTGCATTAATTGTTTATATGGTGTGTTGCATTCCACCATCTTAGATCATTTTCTTGTTGTCAGTGAGGATAACACGTCTTTTTTATGGGTATAATTTACTTACATATCTGCCTGATATGTTGGGCAGGAACAAAGGTGAGGGGTCAGGTCTTATTCCATTGCCAAGTGAGTGATCGATTGACTGATATCTATCAAATGTTTATGACATTTAAGTGCGTAAATTTTCGCTTCTGAAATCCATGTAAAAGTATATAACTGCCAACAAGAAAAAGTGATTTTGCTAGCTAAATTTGTTGTCTTGTGAATGTTCTATCCTGAGTTTTTGTTAGTTTTTAAATCACATGAGTAGTTATCACTTAGTCACTTGGTACGATTAAATATTGTCTATATTTATCTACTATAAAATTCAAAATATATCGATCATCATCTTGGACATTGATGCTCTTGAAAGATTTTGGCACGCCAATGACCAGGTGAGTTACGGGATAGTGGACTGCTAAAATTACAATGACGTTTTATGTACATGTTTTGGCTCCTATTGCATTAACTTGAAAATGTGCAATTTGAGGAACCGAAAAATGAAAACTGACTCCTGTTAGTCAACCTCAGTAGATGTAAAACAGAATTACACGGTGAAAAATAATCTTTACATTGACTATTTTCTGAAATCAGTTTGTAGTGACTTACTTTTATCATGAGAACGCGATTGGTTTAATGAAAACAATTATTATTATAACCAATTTTACTTGTGCTTGTTTTAATGTGCTTTTGTTTAACTGTGCTAATGACAGACATTTTGTGCTTCCATTCCTCTCCATTACCGTTTCACGGTTCGTGACCTCCTTCTCACGTACTTTCTCCTTCCCATTCCGCTTGTACCTTTTCTTGGCACGACCTCGATATTTGTTCGATACCACGAGATCGCCAACGAAATAAACTTGGTTCTAATCCGCATTTGCCTTCTGATTTATTTGGCACATGTTTCTTTGTAGTGGTGGTCATAGTCAACTGGGACTGGACACCACGCTACAAGTTAAACGAATAAGCATTTTTGTTTTTTGGGGAACAAAAAAGGAGTCTACACATCTACTAAGAGAATATCTGCAAATGCACAATGATTGTTCTATTTGGGACATTCATCAGACAAGTCCCAAATAAGACGAAACACCCGTCCTTGATTCCACTACTAGCCGCTATCCATCTTTGCTAATAATGCATATGAATCAAGGCAATACACACAGTATGCACATATGCCACTAACAGACTGATCAATTGCAGTACTATTCATCAGTGGGAAGATTCAAGTAAACAATACCAAGTGAATTTATTCAACTTATAGTTATAAATAAGTGTGATAAGATTCATGAAAAAAACCATAAGCGAAAGTTTATATAGTACACCATATTCAATAATCTACTTCTTCATTTTTCTATTTATCTCATGTAATCTATAATTATTATGAATAACTTTCATTCTGTGATTTATTATAATCTGTTTTAGGTTCAGGATATCGTTGTCAAAGAATCAGATGAAACTGGTGAAGTTAGACATGCAAGAGATGCTTTACTACTTTGGTGCCAGCTTAAAACAGCTGGATATCCTCAAGTAATAAACACTGAGTATTATTGTAATCATCAGTTAATTCATAAGTATAATCAAAGTAATTTTATAACTAAAGTCTAATTACAAAATGATATGTGTTACAAATAACTGGTACTCAGTTTAATTAGGTATTTCTTTTTCATTCAAATCATGCACAAATGAGTTTTCATAATTGACTGACCACTGGGTGATGATCAATGTCATGTGTGTCCAGTCCTTATTTAGTGCAGATCGAATGCTATCGATCATGATGCAATGTGGCCACCAGTCTAGGTGACTCGACACTGCATGCACTATATATTGAGATTAGATGGTGGTTGGAGGTAGTCGACAGGAAACCCTGGACCCGGGTTTCGTGCTATTTGGCACTCATCAGCAAGGTGTACCTGTAATCTTGAGGGAACTGGTGCTCCCTAGCGGATTCGATCTCGTGTCACCCAGCTTCACAGTCAGAGACGTTACCACTGAGCTATCCGGGCCTGAGACCGACCTCATGTAGGACTGAGATGTAATCACAACTGATTGATCACTGGGTGGCGATCAATGTCATGTGTGTCAAGTCCTGATTTTGTTTTAGTGGATGGTGTTATGATGGAACGAAAATTATCAAAATATTGAATCATATTGAAAAATAATTATTTTGTAATCTAGGATAATTTCAGTGTTCTGTCTTTGAACTGCACTACCAGTTACTCATTATCAGAACAAGCTGACTGGAAAAGTTCACTAGGTATCTCGAATCATGATTAAGTAATCACATCAATCAGTATCACACGTCATTACAAAATTACTTGTTGTTCCTTTTAGTGAGAACAAGAATGTTCTGGCATAAAAGCCATAGATAAATTGTAACAATATGTAAAGTTATTGGTTTTGAAGGCTGACAGTTATTAGAATTTATCACCTTGCTGAAAAAATGACCCGTGTAGAATTCAGATATCGCATATAGTAAACTAAAGATATCTTCCTTTACTACTCAGTGAAACAGCAACTGTTTTTCTTCCCATGTTGGTGTTCGTATAGCTAGAATTGAATACGTCAGTCTAATATATTCCTTCTGAACTACATTTTGTACACTTATTTCGCGATGTTTGTTCTCGTTAATTCAACTTTTTTATAATTTTGTTAATGTTCCCATATTGTGTTATTGTTTAGTATGAGAACAGGAAATGAAACATATCCGTATCGTTATTTTTATTGTCTATAATTGAATAAAAGTTACTCTTGGATTTAAAGCTTACAAAAGGAACTCAATTTCGCATACATGAATATCATAAGCTTGACTAACAATACTGCTCCATCAAATCATATTGTGGGATAATATTTCTATAAAACTACTTGCGAGCTACTTAAAATATCGCACATGAATCTCAAATGTTTTCAAGTTTTAATTGACCTGTGTTAGCTCTAATGATGAGGATTCCCAAATTAATCCTTCCATTTTCAAAATATGGCTAAAGAAGTTATTACTTATTGTAACAAAGAGTACCACTCTTTGAAGAGTTTAGGAAAAGTCAGCTGGATGTTGTTGGTGGTTTAGTGCACATGAATATTTTTTATGTGCCAGAGCAAGCTCATCTTCCCAATATGACAGAAAATAAAACTGACATCTAAAATATAATATCGTTAATAATTGATTCTAAGATTATGGTTGAGTAACTTTCACTTCTCTGTACGGTTAGAGGAATAGATTTTATTAAATTAGTCGATGCTTATATAAGAACTTAGATACTTTAGGGCTTACTGTAGTGACAGGTCTTCAAACTTTAGTCAGCCGTTAACTATAATTTTGTTAAGAAGATGTAGCTACTTATTTACAGTATTCCACTTCTGAGTTAATATATCCTGTCCAGTATCAAAAACTATTGAGAATTTAGTTAATTTAATGCTCCGCATCTTTTACGAGATGTCCTAAAACCTTCGTCAGCTACCGCTTGGTAGAGTAGTTCGATTCATGAGTCTTGGCTGCTGTTATTAAAATCAAAAATGTTCAAGGTTCTAGGCTAGTACTGTTCGAAGAGGGTGTTTATGGGTGTATTTATCTTATTTTTAGTATTGTTTACAGTCTTTTGTATATGTATTTGTAATATCGTTATAAAGCAATTGATTCCTCAATTTTTAAGGTTGAAGTTGTTGATTTTACAAAAAGTTGGCGAGACAGTTTAGCATTTGCAGCTTTACTACATCGACATTATCCAGATTTGATTGATTATGAACGAATACGTCATATTGATAGTTTACAAGTACGGCTAGAAATTATCTTTCAACGAGCATATCTACATTTAGGCATACCAATACTCATCGAATCAAAAGATTTTACTCAAACATGTTGGCTAGAAGAACGTTGTGTAATGACTGTTGTTGCGACATGGTATCGTTATTTAACCAGTTCACATAATACAAAATTATCATCGGAACGTGTTAGTAAAGTGATTCAACACAGCTTAATTATAAGTCACAAAGTATTTGATTACATTAAACAAGCAAAACGATGGCTTAAATGGTCCAATGTAAATATTAAGCAGATTAACCAGTTGCTAATTAAGTTACAAGAATCGAATCACATTAGAAATGAATTGGATGTAAAGCAAGAATTACAGAATTTAATGATTTGGCGCCGAAAAGAAAAAGCAGAAAAAATGTCTGAACTAGTCCAATTAGAAGTGAGTGCACTGTTTGTTTTGAACTTAAATATACTTGGTACTTTATGTACCCAGTTAATACCCATTTGTCTATTGTGATTGGATACTTAAACGAAGACCCAGTTAACGATTTTCAGTAAGGACCTTTTTTAACATTTCAAACCCTACGAAGTTCCGCCACTTTATGAATATTAGATAAAGGGAGTTAATTTACTAACTTGAATGATTCGTCATCATATCTTATTAAAAGTACGATCTGCCTAAGAATAACATTGGAATTTGTTGACAAAGCAAAAATGATAATAGTAACAGACGAATATGAGTTCTTTCTTCATTTGATTAAGTGTGAGAAAACATTCAGGTTCTCTTGGTCTGTAAGTCTTATGTTTGATCTTTTATAAAGGCTCATACTAGAATGAGAAAGTTCCATAGGGATTCTTTGTTTTAAATAGTTGCCTATCTCCATACAATCCCTGTTGTATTGAATTTTTAACCTTTAAAAGAAAAGCTTACACTTAGATTGATAACAAAAGACGTGAGTTTTATAATCAGGTCAGCAATGGTATAAGAGTCATTCGAATTCAGGTAGATGTTTTTATTCTCTTCGTGTCTCAATCTGAATGTGACAGTTTAACAAGAAGTTCTGAAGGAAACATTTACATGCAGACACATACATTACCATGGTTGGAATTAGAACAACGCGTTTACGTGAATAATAGTGTATTCAATAAAATTTCCATCAGGCTTGATTCTCACATGCAGTGATATTTGTATGCATACATGTATTAGCGAGTGCCACCCTTCTTAGATTTGGAAGAGAGAAGAATAAATCAATTTACATCTTCGTTTCATCATATTCTGTTGATGGTAGTCGTGAATCGAATGGAGCGAAAGCATTCAGAGTAATGTATCGAAACGTTCCAATTTTCATGAAACTTGATCTTATTACCTATTCATAGTAAATTACATGGTGAATTGATGTCTACAACTTTAGTCTTTGCATTCAAAAACAATCTGTGGTACCCCTGTCTTCTTCATGATACGATAAGACATAATAGATGAATGAACCTTGTTTTGGATTTTTTGTCATGATGTTCAGTTCTCCTCACTCATTATGTTTAGTCTGACTAATTATCCTCGTACTTCTTATTACGCAATTTTTGATGATGATTATTTTAGAAAGTTTATTTACACAAGTTTTGATCTACTTTCGAAGTTATTAGAACTGTTGTTATTCGTATTATTGTTAGTGCACCTTTCATCTTCCTATCAATCCGCATTTATTGCTTATAACAGTTAGTTACATAGTCCACTTCATTCTTATTATTAGCTCACAAACTATCTTGTTCAATTCAATGTTTATCTTGTCTGCATATAGATATTACTGTATATTAGAGTAAAACCCAATGAAAATCTAATTGAAACAGTATTGTTCACTAATGTATGTTCTAACTTAAAATTTACATTAAGAATGTTTTTTATAATCTTTTTCTAAAAAAAAACAAACTTCAATAGACCCTGTTAACTGAAATTCACACTAGTCAATTGGCTGAATCACATCGATTATTCAAACCGCCAAATGGTTTCAGCCTTAATGACTTAGAAGAATCTTGGAAATGTTTAATCACAGTTGAACATAATTGTCATTTGGCTATTGTAGATGAATTAATCCGCCGAGTAAGTTCAACGTAAATTCATTTTTACTTTCAATGTATACAAATGAATCATGGACAGATTCAAAGGTAATTTTTACTTTGTATTACCAAGTTTCTGTCATATAATTTGTATTAATCAAGGAGATTTTGTGGGTCATCGAATGAATGTGCTGTAAACCATTCATTACATATCGAATATCAAGTTTCAAAATAGTAATGATTAAGCCAACGACTATACTGTTATATACCTAATCCGTTAAACTACCAGGTTATAAAAATTGTTCATAAAACAATCACTAAAATGTGATCTATTAGTAACTGTACAAATACTGTGTACGCGTTTCCAGATATGTACAGAGATTTTTCAATTTATCAGTTGTTTTGAGGGGGTAGGTGAAGTCTTAGTGATTGAGCTATTCGGCTTGTAGACATTAAATACACTGCTATAGTACCGGAGTTATACAGCAGCTTATTAAAATGAGAGATGATTAGTGTACGTTACAGTTTAATATATGCTGATGAACATCTAATCATTTGGCTAGATAGCTTCTCAACTGATATACTAGGTTCTCAGTAACGTATTTAACACTAATCATGAAGTTCAGTCATCGTATTGACTGTCGCTGTTGGCATTTAAATAGTCCTATATTCTTCTACAAAGTTTATTTTCAATGCTTCTGGAGAAAGTAAATCAAATAATTTCTGAAATCTAATTTCGATCGAGTTATATAACCAGGTAGAACCACTTAGTATTTCACTTTTTTTCATTTTAAAAAGTAACTTGTTTCTAAAATACATTCGTCAATCACAGTATTAACACCTTTGGTTAGTCTGAAACTATTTTGGATAGTATTATCGGAGCTTATATCAGCTAACTACATGGTGTTTTCAACTAGATTTTGAACAACGATGACCATGAATTCAAAGCAAATTCATGGACAATAACTGCATCGTTTAGATGAAGTTTTCAGTGGATAATGGCGTTTCTATGACGACATTTATGATAATAGGAACCAAAGACAATCTCATTATTGGACAATAAAAGCGTTAAGTAGCTCTATCATACTGTTAGAACCAAAGAATGTTTATATCTTGTAATTTCAAGCTTGATAACTAAACTTTTATCACATAGAAAGGTCAAGTATTATTAATCACATATCTTCACTTACAAACTAATCAAAATGTATTGACCACTTCAAAATCTAAATCTGGAAACGAGATTGTTTAATGAAGGTCTTACTGAAATTCATGTTTACTTCTACCAATGCCTCAAGATAAATAATTTCATGATAGAGCGAATTAGTTATTTGTCTTTGGTTTTAGATCGTACTTGAACTGACATTATTACGATGACGAAGATCTCGAACAAAGCAAAATTTCTAGGTTAACATAATACAGTTTCGCGAGAAAATGTTTCTCTCAGAAATATATACACTACTTTATTGAATATTCTCAGCAGAATGTAGTCCATAACAGAGATGAACGTGTCCAAACTGGAACGGTACACACGTCTTGGATTTCACAACTATCTATATTTCACCTATTCTACACATTTATGACATACTGTTGTATTAGGTATCTTTTGATTGAATGTACCTAAAAATGCTTGTGACTCGATGGGAATATCGTGTGACAATCTACACAGGATACACATATGCCTATAAGTGACTGATAGATTGTGATCCATGATCGTTTAACAACTTTCAATGCTTTTTTTTGTTTTGTTTTTGTAATTCCAGGAAAATGTAAGTCTATTAGGCATAAAATATGAACGTAAAATTGAATTATGCTTAAATTGGTTACAAGAGAATATACAAATTATTAATTTAGCAACACAAACTGAAGATATGAAATTATTAGAACAAATGAATCTATTTAAAGTATATTTGATTCAGTTAACTACTACTACTACTACTACTACTCATGAACACTCCCAGGAATTTCAGCAGGAATTTCCACTTCATCATTTAATCATTACTCGTCATCAAATTACATTATCACAACAGAAACATTCCGCTTTTATGAATGATACAGAAACGTATATTCATTTAAAATTATATAAATTAAATGAATTATTACAAAGGTTCACAGGATCATCTATGCCTCAATTACAATGGGATAAATATCAAAATCAATGGAATCATTTATTAATAATCAATAATCGATTACAAATGAAATTATATCATCGTGAAAATAATTTAAAATTCTATCAAGAATGGTTAGATTATTTATTACAATTCAATAATCAGTTTGAGATCATTAATAATCAATATAAACAAATCAATCAATTAATCAAAGAAAATCAAATCCATTTAGTGGATACCTATATAGATCAATTACAAATCGATATCAATCAATTGATGATATGGATTGAATCTGTAAAAACTTTATTGAATAGAATAGATCATTCTGAAGAGAAAGATCTTGATGATGATGATGATGATGATGATGATGATGATAATAATCATCAATCAAGATCATATTTACAAATCAATATTAGACATAGTTTAGAATCTATTCAATGGTATCATACAAATCTTGAAAAGATTTTATTAGATATAAATCAATGGAATACAATAATAAAAAATGTATATCGTTTATTGAATGAAATGAATGAAGAATTATTATGGATAAAAGTTAGTTGATTGTTGTTGAAATGATGATGATAATGAACTTTTTATTCATTGATATATATGTATATAACACAATGATATGAATGAAGAATATTCTTTTCAATGAATTTCTTATCAGATTCTACAATTACGTACTTATTTACGCCTGTTACTTCTCGTGAAGAAGCATAGGCCGCTCACCAGCATTCTCACTCCAACCATGTCTCAAGCAATCCTTTCCAACTCTTTCCAGTTGTTATTCATCCTTTCCATATTTACTTCTATTTCCCGATGTAATGTGTTCTTTGACCTTCCTCTTTTCCGCTTTCTTTCAGGATTCCAAATTACAGCTTGCCTCGTGATGCAGTTCGACGGTTTGCGTAATGTATGTCCTATCCATTTCCATCGTCTTTTCCTAATTTCTTCTTCAGCTGGAAGCTGATTTGTTCCCTCCCAGAGAAGGCTATTGCTGATGTTATCCGGCCAATGGATGTTGAGTATCTTGAGTAGACAGCTATTTATAAATACTTGTACCTCCTTGATTGTGGTTGTTGTAGTTCTCCAAATTTCAGCTCCGTACAGTAGAACTGCCTTGACGTTGGTATTGAAGATCGTGACTTTGATATTGGTTGAAAGTTGTTTTGAGTTCCATATGTTCTTCAACTGTAGGAATGCAACCTTTGCTTTGTCAATCCTCACCTTTACATCTGCATCTGAGCCACCTTGTTCATCGACGATGCTTCCCATGTATGTGAAGGATTCTACATCTTCCAGAGTTTTACCATCAAGAGTGATTGGATTGCTGTTCTTCGTTTCCAATTTGACGACCTCGGTTTTCCCCTTGAGTATGATGAGGTCTACTGATGCAGAGACTGCTGCCACACTGGCTGTCTTCATCTGCATTTGTTCATGTGTATGTGAGAGGAGGGCTAGGTCATCTGAGGAGTCCAAATCGTCTAACTGATTCTACAAATTATAAATCCAAATTCATAATCCATAAAATTTGCCAGACTTAAGGTAGAATAAATCATTTGGAAATTGTAATATGCGAATCAAGAATATTAAATCAAATTAGTTGCTCCTTTTACTTTGGCCAACTTCGGGGTCAACTAGTTAATAATCAATTTTATAATATGGTGACTTCATTTGATTAATGTTCATATTTAGGTCCCACACTTATCTTTTTATTATCACCTTTACCATTATTATTATTATTACACTTGTTAACCTTTTTGAGGAATTCATTCAGTATCCACCCCTAAATCTACTATATCTGACCTAATTCATATTAATCTATAGATTACGTAATTTCTGATTTGCAATTACACTATTCTCTCTCTCTCACCCCATGTTGACCATATTTCTTCTGATCATCATTTATCTCACAATTTCATTTCGCTTATAAACTAATTCAAGTTAACAACTTCATATTAGTCACAATTGATTGATCACTGGGTGGCGATCAATGTCATACATGTCCAGTCCTTATTAGTACAGATCGAATGCTATCGACCATGTTGCAATGTGGCCACCAGTCTAGGTGACTCGACACTGCGGGCACTATGTATTGATATTTAGATGGTAGTTGGAGGTAGTCAACAGGAAACGCTGGACCCGGGTTTTGTGCTACTTGGCACTTGTCAGAAAGGTGTACCTATAGTCCGAGCTGCTCGGATACTTCAGTGATAATACCTCTGATTGTGAAGCTGGGTGACACGAGATCGAATCCGCCAGGGAGCACCAGTTCCCTCAAGATTACAGGTACACCTTGATGAAGAGTGCCAAGTAGCGCGAGACCCTGGTGCAGGGTTTCCTGTCGACTACCTCCAAACACCATCTAACTTCATATTAGCAACCCCAACATTAACGATTTGATTTGGTTTTATATGGCAAACAACAATCCTTAATTCACATATAAAATTTTTAAATGAAGTGCTCTGCCTTAAATCTGATAAACTTTATGGATTATTAATTTAGATTTATATTTTTAGAAGCTGATAAATTCATTGAAAAGAATATTCTTCGTTCACAACATTGTGTTTTAATATAATGGGAATTTTTCAGCTATATATATATAGAACTTATTTAGTTAAATGTACAGTTTTTGATGAGTCAGGTGATACAATACTTCGTTAACTTTGGTCATTCAGTCAGCTACAATGTAGGATCAAGCACATATATACATCGGTACAAGTTGCCATACCTCGTTAGCATAGCAAGACGAACACCTGATTCATGGTAGTTAACTCAATGGTTGTAATATATAAAACAAAGATTGCATATAACGAAGAAAGATATGAAATAATTTTAATCTCATAGTTTAAGAGAAGACAGAGAGTGTATACAACTACGCCATTCCGATTGATTCTGAGCCATGTCACCAAGAGTCTCCAACCATTGGTTACGATAGTTACGTGGACCCCAACCAAATAGTCTGCATCTGCCAACATGGCTCAGACCAAATGTTAGTCTGTTCAAGCACTGATGCCACATTTTGGTTTGGCCGCCCCTAACTTTCTTCCAACCATCTTCAACACTAGTCAGCATTGCACGTCGTGGTAATCGGTGTTCAGGCATAAGTAACACATGGTGCAATTACCTCAGTCTATGAAGATTCACAACCTTATCAACTGATTTCCCATCATTCCTTAATACCCTGTGTCTAACCTCACTATTACTTACTCGATGGTCCCAGCAGACGCCAGCAATATTTCCAAGGCATCTATGGTTACATACTAGTAGCTTCTGAATATATTCATTTCTTAATGGACACGTTTCGCAGTCGTAAAGTAAAACAGAATGAACTGCCGCGCAGTATACTCGTCCTTTTATTCATAAACGGATATCTCGCTCTCGCTATGGGCAAAAGCCAAACGGGGTTTTCGAATCCGTGCT
This sequence comes from Schistosoma intercalatum, assembly GCA_944470365.2. NCBI lineage: Eukaryota > Metazoa > Platyhelminthes > Trematoda > Strigeidida > Schistosomatidae > Schistosoma > Schistosoma intercalatum. The sequence goes on along the minus strand of OX103732.1, from coordinate 88,899 downwards.
GAGATCTCATCAGACACCAACCCATTAGGGCTGATCAGACTTCCAAGATAAGTGAAGTTTTCAAAGCGTTCGACTACTTCACTCCCTATCCTTAGTTCAGGTGTTGACGCAGACCAGTCCTGAAGCAACAATTTGCATTTAGAGAGGGAGAAGCGCATTCCAAACATTCTGCTTAGTGCTACCAAAAGACTCTGCATTTTATCAGCGTCTTCACCAAACAGGACTATGTCATCTGCGTATTCGATAAATGGACCTCCTGGAAGGAGATCAATACCCATGAATTCAGTCAACGAGAATATTATTCCCATCAGTATGTCTATGATGAAGTTAAACAAAAATGGAGAAAGTGGACAGCCTTGACGGACACCATTTGAGGTTGCAAAAACAGATGACTGTTCGTCATAATCTCTGACTCGTGTAGTAGTGTTCGAGTAATGAGCCTTCACAAGGTTCATGTACTTCTGAGGCACGCCTTTCAATAACAGACACTGCCACAGAACCTCTCGGCCAACAGAATCAACTACTGCTTTTACGTAAAAAAAAGAACCATGATTGTCGGACGCCGATAAGCTTGCCTGAGTTCTAGAACCTGGCGAATAGTGAATATGTGGTCGATGTAGTCATGACCAGATCTAAAGCCAGCCTGATTTTCTAGTGTTTGTAGTTCACGAGTCTTTGTTAACCACTCGATAATTGTTGAGGCTATTATGTTGGATGCTATATTGGTCAAACTAATCCCTCTACGGTTATCACTGGATGATTTTGATCCCTTCTTATATATTGGGACAATCAGTGATTGCGACCGGTCAGATGGAATTATGTCTAACTCCCAGATTTTAGCTAAACTATTAGTCAACATAATTGCTCAAATTGGACCATCATACTTAAAGGCCTCTGGAGCCAATCCATCTGGACCAGCTGCCCTTCCTCGTTCCAGATTAACTGTAGCTAATTGAACTTCAGCAATAGTTGGGGGACCTACTTCAATGTTCCATTCAGTATGTCTGGGAATGGTGGGTAGTTGTAGAGTAGATGAAGGCCAGCTGAACTGCTCCTTTAAGTGTTCGGCCCATCGTTCTAAACGTCTGAACTGGGAGCAGATGAGAGTGTCGTCTTTTTTCGAGATCGTCTCACAGCAGTTCCTTTTACTAGTCTGAAGAGATCTTGTGTTACCTACAGCCAGCACCTTTTTCATCTCTTTTGCTTCCATTGCCCACCACTGCTCACGGTCGTTTCTTAGACTTTTTCTTGACCTAGATCTGATTTTCTTTCGCTCTTCATCGTGTTCGGAGCCTGATGGGATGAGTCTACGAGAATCCTCTAGTGCAACTGACCGTGGGGAAATCCACTGGCTTTTCGTGACTTTTTGGTTTAAATCACTAATGGATGTCACTGCTGTTTCCACAGCTGTTTGTATATCTTTCCAAGCAACATCTGGGTCAGTCTCGTTTTCAGAACTACCTGATTGTGACCTCAGTTGTTCCTGGAACCTACTTTTGGTTTTCTCGTTACTCAACTAAGTTCTAACGGGTCTCTTTAATGTGGCTTTTTTGCGTCCAGTGAGGCGCAGGCAGATGCGTGTCCGTATTAGGGCGTGGTCGGAGTCCAAGCAGGTACTCCAGAATGAGCGACAATTTCGTATCGACCCTCTCCAACGATGACTGATGGCAATATGGTCTATTTCAATTCAACGTTGGTTTGGTGTAGGGGGTCGCCATTTTAGACGATGTCTCTCCTTATGCTTAAAATTTGTGTTTGCTAAATATAAACGACCATCTGAGCATAGTTGCAGCAGACAATCACCATTATCTGTTCGCTGAGTCGAAATACCGAATTGCCCACTTAAACGTCTTTTCGTTAGGTTTAAGCTAACTACTTGGGCATTAAAGTCACCTGCTATGAGTACTATGTCTGAAAGTTTAGCTTTCTGAAGAAGTTCAGCCGAACAGCAAATAGACTGTTAAGGGGGATCCATTATAATAGTGCTTGTTCTACTCTCGTACACAGTGCTACGCCTACACCTGCCAGTCCACGAAAACTAGCAATCGGGTCGTCAGATACGCGGAGGGTTTATCTTGTCGGCCCTCCGTTTCGGCAAGATGAGATCAAGTGAATGACCACACTAGGATCCAGTTTACGTGTTTCGGAGACACAGCATACATCAGTGTCACGAGATTCTAGGGCTTTAGCCATGGAAACTTGTTGGCCGATTTGACATAGGGTGCGTACGTTGAAGGCTCCAACGTGTAGTTTGGAGTGAGGTTTCAGTAGACCTGGGACAGTGTTTTGCACACTAGAATCGTTGGCTATGGTAATACTTGAGGAGGAAGCCAAAAGAGGAAATTTGGAGTTGAAAGTCGATATAGGAGGAATAATAGGAACTGAAGAGGGAGGTGCATTACGAATACAGTGGTCTTGAGTGCTGTTAGAGGTATGAGAGAGGTTATCACGTCACGGTTGCCCACACCATGGAGGGGTTCTTCTGGAGGTATCTGAGAAGGAAATTGGATTGGAGGTGGTTTTAGTGACCTGAGAGGGTGGACTCAGTTAAAGATAGTTAACCTCACAAACTGACTTTGACTAAATAACCATTGAGCACTAGGAAGGATCGGACACACTCTATCCTATTTTGGGATTAATAAACAGTATGGACTGAGATATTCACCAACAATCAGACAATAGCCAAATAGACCTTCAGTTTAACACTTTAAATTAATGAGCTGATTTTCCATCGGCGGACATTCCTATTTAGTGCTGATTCGTTATATTACGGGATGATTTTCCAGAACCGTAATTGATAACTGTCTCGATGATTATATAAGAAACATCAAACCGTAACGTTCACCATTTCATAATCGGATAATATCCACAAATCTGTTATTCTAATAACACATGGACTTTATTTCATAGTCGTTCCATCCACTAATAGGTTATTAATTGTCAAAAACAGTGATAGGTTTAAAGACCCCCCTTGAGTCATTAACGAAGAACATAATATGAGCAACAATATGCTACTTCCAGATATTATGCTTTTGAGCAACGCACTAACTGCGATGAAAAGTTACTGAAAGCGAAATTCAGTTTGTTTGTTAGAATTCAGTGAGGTTTAATGTTATAAGTAAGTTTTAACTGTGATCATATAAGGATAATAATACTTTATTCAACAGAATGACTTCATATGACTAAAAAGCCATTTTCATAAACGTACGGATGTTGGTTAATGTGGATTTAAAAAACGAATATATGAATAAACAATGTTCTTTTCAATAACTATTAATTACCTTCTATGGATATACATTGAAATTGCAAGTTTAGTCTAAACATCATGTCGCCAAAGTCAATGATGGAGAGTAAACCGTTATGAAATGAGAGTTATATGATTCACATAAAACTTGACTAGATGGAAATTCTCACATCATACAAACTATCTTGTGGGACTTGTGTAACTTATGCAGCATTTGAAGCATATAAACAATTGTAAATGACATTCAATGAGTGCTTAAAGTTTGCTTCCAGTGTTTTGCAGAAATAAACCGGATTCTAGAATCAAATAAACAATACCAAGTGTATTTAATTGTACAAACGAGCGGCTAAGTAGATAACACGATAGCGTTTGAAACGAACGGTACGGGGTTCGAATCCCAGAGCGAACATCAACTCTGTGATGCAGATACACCCAGCTGACGAGTCCCGAATAGGAAAAAACACGCGTCATGGTTTCCAATTCTAGCCTCTATCCATCTTTACTTATAATGCTTGTGAATTAAGGTAATGCCGAGGCAATCTGCACAAGAATCACATATGTCAATAAAACAATGATCAATTGCAGTCCTATTCATCAATGGGAAGATTCAAGTAAACAATACCAAGTGAAGTTGATGTTTATCTAAGTTTTGTAACTAGTAAGAATTCTTCCTTTGAAAGTACTAAATGTACAGTTTTTCTTTCCTCTTCATATTTACTTAGGATCAAAATGATTCAATTAAACCCCTTGAATTTCTTAAAGAGGAACTGGTTGAAAATTTCGGTCAGGTTGGTGTACAGACTCATCATTTGCAAAGTAGATTACATCTACTTAATAAGGAACTTCAGTTAAGATACGGAATTAATTATTATGACCATCATTTTTCTTCATCAAATCAAACATTGTATGAAGAATTACATCAAATTACAACTAAGTTGAACCCTATGAATTTCAACCAACTAACCATGAATGATATTTCTCTAATGAGTATTTTAAATAAGATACATCTTGATGAATACAAATCAAATGAAACTGAAGAATATCATGGAAATGAAATCATCGGGGACTTGAAAAAATGCTCACTAATACGAATATATGAAGATATTATATTATCTTTAGGTAATATGCATCTATCCAATTTTCCATTGGATAATTCAACATGTACAAACGATCAGAATATTCAACATAAAGAACATTGTGCAAAAGTAGTTGAATTCGTTACATTGTTACAGAGACAATGGAGTAAACTGCTGATTGCAATTGAAGACATAAATGTTAAACTAGCAAGACATCATCAATATTTAAATGGATTATATAGCTTAATTATACTCAATACTAAAATTGAAGAAACTAATTTAAGAATATGTGAAACATATAATGGTGTTCAATTGATATCAATGCTTGCCGACTGTTGTCTTGAACCTGTTCGAGATAAAACAACACAGAATGAAGTTATTGATATGTATAATACGAGAATGAAATCAACAACAATTACGAATACATTGAAAGAACAAAAAGCTATAACAATTAATAAAGAAATTGTCATTAATTCAACATTAAGGCAAATGGATCATGTAAGTAACAAGCCTATAGTGACCATGTTGAAATGAATGTTCATTAAATTTGATAGTGACATTTTATTTGTTTTGTCTTTAATAAGCAACGAAACTAGAAATATCATTTTATTTTATGTTTTAATGAATCTAAAACAAAATTGTATAATAAATCTTACCTATTACTAGATATCTGGTCCATCAGGGTACTTGGTACCTGTGTGGTTGCGCCATAGGATTGAGCTGTACTATTTAGATTGTAGCGTTTATGCCTATACGTTGTCTGGTTCCCCTACTAAACGTAGTTGAGCTATACTGTTTGGGTTGTCACGTGAAAGTCTGGATGGTGTCTGGTTCTCCTGAAAACCAATGTAAAATTACCCTGGCTCACAAGGGTATATTATATAACTGTGAATTACCAGATACCATTAATTGGATTAATATTTGACAATGAAAAGTGCACTTATAACAAGATTATATCGTTCAATCCAGTACGAAAATTTGACTATGATATATATATATATATATATATATATATATATATATATATATATATATATATATATATATATGTTGGAAAGAATTAAATTTAAAGGTGAATGTTTTAATCACTTCAAGAAGATTTCAATAATATCAATGTCTGATCATAACTTAGACCTAGTTCTTATGGCTTCGAAAAACAATAGAACTTCTGTGATAATTTAAAAGTTCATAAGAAGCGGAATCAATAGGTCATCGGAAATTGTTTATCTTAATCAAAAAATAATCATTAAATAAAAAAACGTTTTATACCCATTTCTAAATATTTTTCTTCAAGTACATTCATGACAAAAGGTGGGCTGTGATACTGCCCGGGTGCCCAAACCGAAGCAGGTGGTTATCTTAGGGGGCCACTCCCTGAGCCTTCGACCTGAAGGTCTGATCCACAAGGCAGTGGAGCATCGTAAGGAGATGAAGTCCCATGGTAACCGGTGACCGACAATTGGTTCATACGCCATTAGTTCCCTCAGGATCGTGGAGCCCATGTGCACCATTGGTTTGGAATCCGGTTAAAGCGCTGGACATTCGCTTTTCGTCCTCTCATTTTCGTAAACAACACTATGGCCACGAGAAGGTAGTGAGTAGAACTTCCCTGGCAGAGGCTATGTATGCGTGGCCATGTGTGAGCATTCGGAGAGGGAGAGTGGACTTTCCCCACTCTCAGCAGTGCCCGGGAATTCGGGGGCCCTACACAGATATCTAATATACTGAAATGAATTATTCATAATTCATTGAGTTCAATGATACATAGATACTGTAAATTTAATATTGGCTCAGATAATTGATGAATAGGTTTATATAACGTTTTTATTTTAGAATAGGGGTATCCATTCATGTAAAACTAAAAACATTCAATTTCAATGTCCAAGTGAGTAGTTAGTATTTTGAGTTATGTAATATTAGTTTCTAGTTCTAGGGGGAATATAGTGAACAGAATATGAATGTAATCGGAATTCTGTTTGATCAACTAGCTGAATTTAGTATTATTATTGATTATATTGTAAAAGTTATATAATTCTTTATTACATTTTTTGTTGTTGTGAATGCTACATTTACGGACTATACAATACTGTGAATATTGTTAATTTAGTTTGTTATTTTTCTTTACTCTATTTCATTTGCTTGTTAATCAGAATGATTGAGCACATTAGTCATTCAAATAATTTTTGCACATTCTTCTCAATGACATTTCTCTAGGGATATCAAATGCTGGTACAAACAATGCTAGTAGTAGTAGTAGTAGTAGTAGTAGTAGTCGCAGTATCAGTAGTAGTCGTAGTAGTAAATGTCGTCGTCGTCATAGTAGTAGTAGTAGTAGTAGTAGTAGTAGTAGTAGTAGTAGTAGTAGTAGTAGTCGCAGTATCAGTAGTAGTCGTAGTAGTAAATGTCGTCGTCGTCATAGTAGTAGTAGTAGTAGTAGTAGTAGTAGTAGTAGTCGCAGTATCAGTAGTAGTCGTAGTAGTAGTAGTAGTAGTAGTAGTAGTAGTAGTAGTAGTAGTAGTAGTAGTAGTAGTAGTAGTAGTAGTAGTAGTAGTAGTAGTAGTAGTAGTAGTAGTAGTAGTAGTAGTAGTAGTAGTAGTAGTAGTAGTAGTAGTAGTAGTAGTAGTAGTAGTAGTAGTAGTAGTCGCAGTATCAGTAGTAGTCGTAGTAGTAAATGTCGTCGTCGTCATAGTAGTAGTAGTAGTAGTAGTAGTAGTAGTAGTAGTAGTAGTAGTAGTAGTAGTCGCAGTATCAGTAGTAGTCGTAGTAGTAAATGTCGTCGTCGTCATAGTAGTAGTAGTAGTAGTAGTAGTAGTAGTAGTAGTCGCAGTATCAGTAGTAGTCGTAGTAGTAGTAGTAGTAGTAGTAGTAGTAGTAGTAGTAGTAGTAGTAGTAGTAGTAGTAGTAGTAGTAGTAGTAGTAGTAGTAGTAGTAGTAGTAGTAGTAGTAGTAGTAGTAGTAGTAGTAGTAGTAGTAGTAGTAGTAGTAGTAGTAGTAGTAGTAGTAGTAGTAGTAGTAGTAGTAGTAGTAGTAGTAGTAGTAGTAGTAGTAGTAGTAGTAGTAGTAGTAGTAGTAGTAGTAGTAGTAGTAGTAGTAGTAGTAGTAGTAGTAGTAGTAGTAGTAGTAGTAGTAGTAGTAGTAGTAGTAGTAGTAGTAGTAGTAGTAGTAGTAGTAGTAGTAGTAGTGGTAGTAGTAGTATATTCAACTGAAGTAAACGGAGCGAGTAAAATAGGATAAAATGAGATAGGCAAAAGAAAACATTTAAACAGATGCTTAAACTTAGACAAGAAATATAATTATGTAAAGATGATTGCTTCAATAGTTTGTTTCTTTATTCATTTTAACAATCCTTTCATTACTGAATTACCGTATGCTAACCTCAATACTTATTCACCCAAACCGGTCATAATAAATGGTGCTTGATGTTCTGATTTGAGTACACTTTTCACTATTTAAAATTAAATTCTAATTAGATTGTTTCGTTTTCAGATAATTGAACAGTTGAAGTTATTTACTACTGATTTAAATCGACTACAAAATGAAGTATATGCTTTTCTACCAGCCAGATCTATTCTGAATGAAAATGATTATTCAGTTATTCATCACTTGAAAACCAAATTAAATCATCTTTACAGATCTAGAAAATCCCATGTGGAAGTAACATTTCAGTCGGCTAAACAACAAAACATCAATAATGAAGACAATTATAGTAGTGATCATAGTGATGAAGTTTCACTAACCGGTCTACGAACAGTTGGTTCATCATTTCAAGAGGATATAGATTCTGTTATTTCTATATCCAGTCTTGAAGATGATAAAGAAGAGAAGATAGACAAAAATCAACTCCCAAGAACAACCACATTGCATGAAACATTGAATTTACAACAAACTGATTGTGAAATGACTTTGGCTACTAGTGAGTCTGAGAATAATCTACAGGGATTGTTGTTTACATCAACAAAATCTATCATGAGTAGTATTGAAGGCAATGAGAATAATAAATATTCTGAACAAAATTATAGAATTCCGATGAATTCCCCTGAAGAACATGAATTACCCATCTTATTACTTCCACATATTTCAATGATTGGTCATCATTTATTAAATAGGTTAAGTTTTATTCATATGCATTTTATAGATTGCTTAGAAGACAGTTTAAAAATAAGGGATAAATTGGAACTTCGACGTGATGTTTTACGTCTTGTTGACAATATTGTATCAATGGGAAATTGGATTGAAGAAAAGTAAGTTGACATGTATTCTTGTTTTTACACTGATCAACCATATTAATTTTGCTTAGTTTTAAGTTGAGAAGTTTGATTCCACCCCTCACCCCCCCATTTTTAATTGAGATTGATAAAGAAATCATCGAACATTCAATAGTACCTAAGAATAAAAACAACCAGCTTATTTGATTGATATAGAACTTAAAATTTAGTAGGCGCGAAATTTGTTCATCGCTACTTATGGATCTGATCTCGTCTTTCTAATAATTTGGTCAGAAATGAATTTAACTGTCAAGTCCACTTAGTGATGGAATATGACATTCAGCTGATAAAACAGTGTCTAGTTGTATACAAGTGATTCTATGTTTAATGTGTTAATTGAATTTCCAAATTTTTAAGTCATGTTATGTAACTAATCTTTACAAAGTAGAATCTTAGTTACTGGATAGTCCAACTGGGGAATGAAAAACAGTTAAGTAAAACTAACTTATAAATAAGAGGTGTTAAAATAAATATTCACCAGAAGAATGTAAAGACGATAGGGAAACGATCATTTATCTGACAAAATTTTGCATAATCAAAATGATTGTTGGAATCATTATAAAATGAGAGATTAGGTATCTCACTTTTGAACTCACAGAAACATTTTCTAATACAAATGGTTCTTTTGAGCCATTTCATTTGTTTTGTTTAGATGGTGGTTGGAAGTAGTCGACAGGAAACCCTAGACCCGGGTTTCGTGCTACTTCGTACTCGTCAGCAAGGTATACCTGTAATCTTGAGGGAACTGGTGCTCCCTGACAGATTCGATCTCGTGTCACCCAGCTTCACAGTCAGAGACGTTACCACTGAGCTATTCGATCTACGACTGACCTCCTGTAGGACTGAGATGTAATCACAATTGATTGGTCACTGGGTGGTGATCAATGTCGACTACCTCCAACCACCATCTAAATCTCAATACATAGTGCCCGCAGTGTCGAGTCACCTAGACTGGTGGCCACATTGCAACATGATCGATAGCATTCGATCTGCACTAATAATAAGGACTAGACAAGCATGACATTGATCGCCACTCAGTGATCAATCAATTGTGATGAATGGTTGTTATGGTGAAGTTTTGGCATTTTTAAATGATGCTATTCACCAAATTGCGTTCAGTTTTAGATGATGAGACAGGGTAATCCCAGAGATTAGTTCAAAGTGAGTATGACCTTTCTGATCCACATACCTAGCTACATATTAACACTTGAGTTGATTGGTACAATGTAATGCCTTTGTCAATGAGGTAAAGGTTCTATATTAAGTAGCATGAAGTCTGATCATTTAGCTTCAGGAAATGAAATAGTTAGGAGGAACTATTTTATTTTGCTTGAAAAATCTTTGTTTCATTTCTATGTCTTCTTTCCTGTTTTTATTTTCAAAAAAAGGGAGAGAATTTTGTTAACATTCAATCCTGTTATATATCCTTCAATGGAGTTTTTAAAATCTTTACCAATACCATGTCCTATTACTGTTACGGAAGAAATTATTCACGCTATATCACAACTCTCTATACAAGCTTATCGTTTTAAAACATTTGAACATGAACTAATAAGTCATGCCAATTTAAGATTAAGTGAAATTGGAATGCTTCATGAAGGATTATCGGAACATTTAAAGAAGCTTGACAAAGAAAGGGATTTTAGTATTCTTCAATTTATTCAGTCTACTATAAAACTTAATTTATCAGTCGAGGATTATGTAAATGACGATGAAGATGATGTTGATGATGATGATAATGATAATGAAGAGGCACAGGAGGAAGAGGATAGTAGTGAATCCAGAGATAAACCATATGAAATTAGTGTGGATAAAGAAAGTATTCAAGAATTTGTTAAAACAAACCGTGAAAATAAAATGTTTTACCTCCGTACATCGAAAAACTTTAGTGATGAACAAACTGACGACAACAATGTTGACGAACCAAAATATTCAAAATTATTAGATTATATTAACAAGAAATGGCAACGTTTGAAGCTTTTACTCAATGCACGTCATGAACGATTTGAATTGGCTGCATATTTATCAAAATACCATACTTTATGTCAAAGTACAAAAGAATGGATAATACGTAAAAGAGAATTACTCATCTCAACTGATGATTTAGGCACAGATTTAAATAGTGTTATGCAATTACAAAGAAGATTATTAGGTTGGGAAAAAGATTTTATTGCATTACAAGATGAAATACAAAGTCTTAATGTAGACGGTGAAAGATTATTGAAAGCCCTAGTAGAGGAAGCTCCACAAAGAAGAGATTTATACCTTATCTCCGGAGAATTGTATGCTTCAAAAGAAGTCAATCATTTAAGATTAGAGTTGAATCAGGAATGGGAACTTTTACAAGTAGAGTTAAAAAGTCGTCAAGACAAATTATTAGCTTCAGCTGAACTGCAACAATTTTTTCAGGTGATAATTATTGAATCAATCTTATGATTAATATGTGGGTTTTTGTTAATCTATGCAAGAATATTAAAAAAAAACAACATTATTATTTATATAAGAAAGATTGCATGTTCAAAGTAGTTAGGGGTAAGATCTATTCGATAAATATGATGCCCTATACTATTCGCTATGTATCATTTTTCTCTCTTCAAACGGAGATAAGAATAAATTCAAGTATAGATGATTTTTAGAAAGTCAATAAGTCAGTAAATACTTTTTCCGCGGGGTGTGGGATCGTGGATGTGCACTGCTGACCGTTTCGTCCCAGTGTGGGAATCCTCATCAGTGCGTATCCACAATCCCGCCTCGCGACATTCAAACCCGGGATCTATCAATCTCACGTGCAAGCGCTTAACCACTAAATCACTGAGCGGACATCCAGTGGTGTTAATGTCTAACTTCAACCAATCCACGAAATTGCACCACCGTCCACCATTGTCTTCAGTGAGTTAATATCTCACAAGAGACTAGGTTGAACTCCACTGGTAGCTGCTTCTCACTAGAACTCCCGGAAGTACGTCTTGAAGGCAGTAACTAATGAGCATATGATGTTTATAATCAGAGAAAGGTTTTGTGAATATTATAGTAAATTAAAACCTGGAAGCGGTGGACGGCCGTTTCATCCTTGTGTGGAACTTCTCAACAAATTCACTTTTCTCACTCCATTTTATTATTATTACGTTGATTTGTTTCTCACTTGTGAAGTGTTATATTTTGTTTTATGTTTAGATGCAAAACTTTGTATTCAAGTTGAGTTATGATGAACATTCAACTGAAAGCAAATATCTTTTTGATCAAATTTTATATTTTAAGTCTGAATGGGAATATATAAAATAGAATAGTTACTATAATTTCTCAATTCATTTCTTCATTTTATAGCAGATGAATATCAGATGTGAATAGAAGTGATAGTAGTGATATATGCACAAAGTAACTAACTCTCAATTACAATAAAAAGGAATGTATGCAGTTTTAATTTCCGTTTACTTTATATCTTAATGTAAAACTATTCAATGTTGTATTATAATTAATTATTACTGCGTCGCAGATTGAAATCATGAGTCAGTTGAAGCTAGACCACCATTGAAAACCTGGAAGCACTGGACGGCCGTTTCGTCCTAGTATGGGACTCCTCGGCAGTGCGCATCCACGATCCCTCACCACGCGGGGCTCGAACCCAGGACCTACTGGCTTCGCGCGCGAGCACTTAAGCACTAGACCACTGAGCCGGCATCCAACGGTGTTAATGTCTAACTTCAACCAATCCAAACCCATTCTGATATTACTGCGTCATTTAAAGATTATATTGGATATATATTACTAGATTAAGTAGTATAAATGTTAAATATAACATTTAATTTATAAATAGCAGCATTTGTGTTAACTTTATAATTGACCTGAAAAGTTGATTGTGGCTTCGAATCTCGCGGGGTGCGTGATCGTGGTTGCGCACTGATGAGGAGTCCCATACTACGACGAAACGGCCGTTCAGTGCTTTCAGGTTTCCAACGGTGGTCTAACATCAATTGACTCATGATTTCAATCAGTTAAATTACTAAAAACCCCTTTGATACTTAGTTTTAATGATCAATAATGTGATGAAGATTAATTTCAGTTGTTTTACATGAAAGGCAGAAAATACTGATTCATTTGTTGTTGTTGTTGTTGTTGTTGCGTAACCATTGAAAATGTTTATCCTACAAGTTAAAATTAAGATTAATTTAGTGTGAATACCGGATATTCTTTAAATTTACATGACAATTAAAGTAAAATTACATAAACAAAATTGTTAATTCTTTCTTTTACTTAGAGTTTAGATGACAATCAATTATGGTTACGTAATATTGAAATTCGTGTAGCAACACATCAATTACCATTATCTGTAGAAGAAGCCAAAGCTGAAATTGATATACATAAAGAATTAGGTGAAGAAATTTTAGCTCGTAAAGATGAATATAGTGATTTAATAAGTTATGGACGATGTATTACAGCTGGTGAAACAGATGTACATTACATACAACTTGATCAACGTTTAGATAGATTAGAAAATGGTTGGTCAGAATTAATGCAAATGTGGACATATGAACAAAAACTTTTACAACAGAATTTAAACTCCCAGGTGGGTTGAAGAAGAAGTTGAACTTTATTATAAACCATTTGTTATAGTTAAACATATGAGCAATTTTTAATGAAGTTGTATCTGTACCATTCTGAGCTATCTATTTGGAATTATCAGTCAGTAGTTGTTAGAATATGATCGTTTGATTGTTTCATATGAAATATCGTTGTTTTTGAATTAGAAAACGTTGTGAATGGATACACTGTAGAATGCTGAAGTATTTCCTACTGCAACTAAACATTTTTGAATATAACTAACATTGTGTTTCACGTCATCATTGTTTGTGAAGACTTAAAACAGAATTCAAATTCACCCCATTGCACAAGCAATGGCGTTTGAAGCGAATGGTACTGGGTTCGAGTGTCAGAGTGAACATCAACTCTCTGAGATGCAGGTACATCCGGCTAACGACGAGTCCCAAATAGGACGAAACAGGTGTCAAACTGCTGGCCACTGCTGGCCAATATGAGGCAATATGCACAGTATACAGACTGATCAATTGCAATCTTAAACCACAATGGGAAGATACAAGCTAAACAATACCAAGTGAATTGAAACAGATTTATCTAAATAAACCTTCTAATGTTGATTAATGTTAAATGTATAATGTTTGTCTTCAACAATGGTGTCTGTAGAATAGTAGAATAGAGAGTTTACATTATAATGAATTATAAATAATTTGTTGATATTATTCTCATCTATATTCTTCAATACATGGTGAATGTATAGTTTTAAAAACCAAACAATATCATCGTATACAAGGTAAGCTAATGAACAACTGTTGAAAGTGGAGTTACAGGAGATATAGTATTTTAACATTGTGAAGTAAATCATCAGTTAGTGTATGGTGTTCATTAGTATGAGAATGTGTTTTATTCCATATTCATAAGTATGATTTAATAAGTATTATAGTGAATAAACACTTGAATGAGGGAAGGCTCGATTCATTGTTTCATGTACAACCACACAATGGTTCTGTATCATGTGAAAATCATACATTAAATATATCATTTGTACGTCTTTTTTAAGTTTTCTCTTATAACCATCATTGTTTGTTCATTCTTGTTATTATCTTGATTACTATCTTTTTCTTTTTCTCTTCTCTTTACTTCAATCTGCTCAACCTTTTGCTTGCAGGCATTCTCCTTCAGGTTGATGTTGTGTACTACTTGTGTCTGTCAACGTAAGCAGCATACACTACAGTATCAGTTATTATCATGATCTAGAATGTATCGCAAACTTTGTATTCGTTGGAGTTTCACAAAAAAATTAGTTTCATTTAAAGAAATCGTGAGCGTTGATCCGGAAGTCTGAATAGGATTAGCTAAAGTACATAAAAGAGGAAAGTCAACAATACGTTTATCTACGAAGTTGTAAATAGATGTAATCGCTTTGACTGTTTTGCAAGAAATTATCATCAATAAAGAAGTATTCACTAGTATAACGGTTGTGGAGATAACTAAGTTTTTGATTAAGATCATGAACCGATTGATGTTAGACCACTACAATTGAAAACCTGGAAGCACTGGACGGCCGTTTCGTCCTACTTTGGTACTCCTCAGCAGTACGCATCCACGATCCCGCTCGCGGGATTCGAACTCAGAGCCTTCGGTCTCGCGCACCAACGCTTAACCTACTGGACCACTGAACCGGCATCCAATGGTGATAGTTTCTAATTGTGATGGTCTAACATCAATCGGTTCATGATCTCAATCAAAAAGAAGTATCCAGTTGATTTAAAACACCGTACAGCAGATACATATGGAAAAGATGTCCATCATTGTTGCACAAATCAGTTTTGCTAACGTAAATCCAGAAAACATTAATGAAAATCTACCCATCGTAACATCAGTTTTTATTCATTTTTTCCGTTTGTTGATTTAAACGGATAACGGTGAGTAGTAAATGTAAAGTAAAGACTCATTTATGTATTAGATGTTTCGGTATTAGAGTTTTAAAGTTTAAACTAAAAGATGAATGATGGATGTAGCAAATCTTAACACCTTTTTTGTTGATTGATTTATGGTCGTTTACTTTACGACATTTTTTAACTTTTAAGAGCATCTTCAAGGTAGAGTAGAATGAAATATGCCTTTTATAATTTTCAATAAAGAATGCTACATTTAACTGAGAAGATTATAAAGATTAGTTCAATGTGAAGAAGAGATTTTTACATAGATATTTATTAGTATTTGAGTCTTTACGAACCCGGAAACATTGGAAAACTGTTTTGTTCACGTTTAAGATTACTCAATATTTCATACTTATGACTTTGTTAACCATCGAATTCAAGACATTCAGGCCTTGATATCAGTGTGTCAAATATAGACCAACAGGAGAGTATATGTTTTCAGTTTCAGCCAATTTGTGATTTAGTACGACAGTCATCTAATTTAATCGTTTGTGACTGTCTAGTTGTTAAAATGACTAAATGATTACGATGGATTATATTTCATTAGGAAGTTTAATTATGTGAATGATGTTCTAGATGAAAAATTCTCAATGTTCATATGATCTAACTTGAAATTTTATTCTTTCGTCACATTTTTTTCTTTTTTCTTGTAAAGATGTTTCTACGTGATGTACATTTATTTGAAACTTTGTTGTCAACACAAGAAAGTAAACTAATAAATTATCAACTCATAGTAAGTAATTAATTCACAGACAGTTTACTTTATTATAGTCAATTATTAATGACTATTTTCTTTATGAGTTGATATAAAGTATTTTAAACAACAACAAAGAAAAACACAAAGTGTAATACTGTTGATTACAAGGTATTTTGCTTCGTTTTTGTTTACATTCCAAATTTAAATAACAACAGTAACTAAGCATTTCATTATCAATAACATCATCGTCAAAGCTCCACTAGAAAATCCAGTGTTATGTGTAATTTCAGGTTACTTGGGACAATGTGAGATGGTGGAGAAGATTTATAGCTCAGCTGGATGATTTTGATGAAGTTTTGTTTCCTCCCCCCCCCCACCGTCCAATGGAGGACACAACCAAAATAAAGAAGTAAACAATGACTAATTTAAGGTCAATAAGAAGCAATCAACGTCGAGGTGTACAGAACAAGCTGTGAAACGCATATGGAGAAATTCGAACACTTCATTTCTATCTGAAGTTTGTGCTGGTGATGATGTCGTTCAGAAGAACGATGAAATCTCCACGATCAAACCATTCAGCTCAAAGAACAAAACACTATCAAAAATATTGACAATGATTCTGATGAGCTCAAATTAAGAAAATAAATTCATACTGATAGCTGACAAAATGAGAATTATTGGTCATTATGTATAAATGAAGCGGAGAAAGCATCGAAACATTCTCTGAAATATTGTGAACTTATGAATGATGTATAAACCAAGACGATGCGAATAGTATGTGGATGAACGGGTACTGAATATACTTGTAGATGTATGGATGGAATCGACTGGAACCTTTTTCCATGATTTTGAAACATTGAAGTCATTCTCAAACCTGAAAAACATATGTAATAATAGCCAAACATTAAGATTAATTATCTGTCAAGTAAAAGCAAATAGTTGATGGGACTGTTGTGTTGCATGGGCAAACTTTAAAGTTAGTATGTATTAATTCCTTTACGGGTTCGAATCATACAGGTACTGATAGAATAAATAATTTCCTGTTTGACTTTTATTCAAACACCGTGGGCATAGCCAAAGTTAAGGATAAATATCTCTTAAATCTAGATCATAAGTTATGACATTTCCTAACAAACTGAACAACGATATGCAATTCAAAGTGTATTTTGGAGATCCTTTCCCTTTACATAACTCTTGGAGTAATAATTTCAATCATTTGTCATTCCCACAAGTTAAAAGGATAACCCTAACGAAATCTGAAGTATCATATATTTTTATGTGATTCTTTTCCTACTATTAATAATGTTGCTTTTTTGAGGTTGATCTCATTATGGGGGAATGGTCAAGATGACAGAAGAATTAAACATTTAACAGTTAAGAAGGTGTTATATCTTGAAAGTTGATTTCTTGATATACCGCGTATAACACCCGTGGTCCATCGTCACAGAAGGTTACTATTCATTTCAGTAAATTGTGAAATATAGTACCTGTCTTGTTCAACATTTCCAATAATGAACTAATCGTATGAAATAATAAATGATTAAAGGGTATAGAAAAAAAGGATATCAGGAACACATTGAATATTGAAAATATTTCTTTAGATATCACAAACATGATAAGAATGAGATCAAATGAACAATTTGAGATGTTTAATGTTTATAGAATATCAACTTCATAGTGGAGGAAGTGAGAGAGAGGGAGGGAGCAAATATGAATGTTTGTTAGATTTGTAGATATTATGACTTGATTAAGATCTAAATTATTAGGTAATAATTTAGAATTATGATTGACAGATTGTATTATGGCTCCTTTCTTCTCTTTTCGTTTGATGATCCATTTATCATTGGCATACATTTGTACCTCTCTACTTGAAAAATGGATTCTAGTTCATGTGGTTTAAAATATGATCATATTTAATGTCACTGTATGAATAATCATGATTCAAGTTGAGATTTAGATGATGGTTGAAGGTAGTCGACAGGAAACCCTGAACCCGAATTTCGTGCTACTTGGCACTTGTCAACAAGGTGTACCTGTAGTCTTGAAGGAACTGATGCTCCTTGGCGGATTCGATCTCGTGTCAATCAAGAGTAAAGTTGTTTATCGGTAAAATGTGACACTGATTAAAAAAAACGTTAAACTAAGGAAATCTTATCAATTTTCAACTTCTACTTCTTAACAATTACAAAAATGTGTTGTTGTGAAACCGATGAAATATTTGCACGGTTTACTCATAATAGATACTTTCAAAGTGAAAATGGTAAGAATAGAATAGATTCAATAGTAATTGTGGACAAGGAAAACGTAAAAAGTTATTTTTATTTTCTCTAACTTATAAATGAAAACCAAAACAATTCCACTTCATACATACAATATACTTAGCTACTTCCGCCTGTTACTCCTAATGGAGCATAGGCCGCCGACAGGATGGGGTCGCTAACCCCATGTCCAACCCTCCTCCTTTGTCCGGGCTTGGGACCGGCAGTAGCCCCCGGAGGGACTCCAGGCGGAGTTATACATACAATATGTATCACTGTTATTCATATTCGATATATATATATAAAAGTAGAATATAATGTAAATGAATAAGAAAAAGAGGTTAATTGTTGATAATGACCATAGTTAGAAAATATGAAGTAGGAAAGATTTACGTCATTGGTATAGAAATTGATAACACATTTGATAGACTGTACACAAATCAAAGAAAACACTTGAAAACTCAGTACATACATACATACATACATATTCCATTACTTCAGTCTTAGTGACATATTTGAAAAGTAAAAGCAATTGTACGATGATAATAATTAGAAGTGACATTTGTTTTATTGTTTTCATTGTTTAAACTTCATAGAAAATGATTTGATGTCTCGGTAGAAACGAATATTACTGAATACATTTTGCATCATATTACACAGTGATATAATGAAAGTGAAAGATAGAAAGTTGGAAAGAGACACAGTATATGATGTTGATTTTAGTTAACTGGTTTCAAAAGGAACAACTGAAACTTAATTCATTGACATGTTAATGATCATAGAATGAATTATTTCATTAGATAATAGTGAATAAATGAGGTTTTTTTGCTGAGTTGATCTTTAACGTATATAGAGATTCAATTGGTATCATGAATAAATGAATGTTAGAACACCATTAAAGACCTGGAAATATTAGATGGCCGTTTTGTCCTAGCATGGGACTCCTCAGCAGTGCGCATTCACATTGACACCGTTGGATGCTGTCTCAGTAGTCTAAAGTGTAAATGTTTGCTCGTGAGGACGAAGACTCTGGGTTCGAGTCCGGCGTGCGGGAACGTGGATGCGTGCTGATGAGAAGTTCCGTACTAGGACAAAACGGCCGTCTAGTGCTTCCAGGTTTCCAGTAGTGGTCTAACATTCATCCATTCATGATATTGATTGAAACTCAACAATCTTCGGGACCCTTTACTGGTATATAGAAATCATGCATATGAAACTTGTGTAATAATACAATTCTAAGATTCGATCTGAAACAGAAAGTTTTCATGAAACAGATTCAGACCAGTTATTATTTGATACCTAATAAATAGTATTGTGTTGTAATTATTAAATCAGATGTTTTAAATTCGTCAAGTATTGTATGAAACTATCACGCAAAGTGAAAAAACAGAAGTATTTTAGACCTGAATCTGTCAATCATTACGATATATAGTTATGTCTCAGAAATAAATATAAAAACAGAACTATTATAAGGTATCTGGAAATGTACTAAAATGTGTGTCCAATTTTAAAAGATCAGTCAGGCACCAAATACTGAGAAGACGTAAAAAGGAAAGAATACTTGTGAGCATCTTATAGAATGAAATCGAAGTAAATTCAACGATCAACCCAATGGGTGTATCCGATTATTGCCGAGAATTAATCAAAAGCCAAAAAGTATCAAAAATTCAGAAAATGATTCCAGTCATTTGCTGTTTTTGTCCCAAATTTTGACATGTGGGTAAATGCATTTGCGACTTGCGAAGCTTATTAGTTTCTACAAAACTGCACAAATATCTTGTTAATGAGTTTTAATGGACTCCAGTTAACATATCTTCAACTTGAAGAAATCTTACATACTTACTTACTTACGCCTGTTACTCCTCGTAAAGGAGCATAGGCCGCTCACCAGCATTCTCACCCCAACCCTGTCCTGGTCAATCCTTTCTATCTCCGTCGAGTTGTAATTCATCGTTTTCATATCTGCTTCTATTATCTGACGCAATGTGTTCTTTGGCCTTCCTCTTTTCCGCTTCCCTTCAGGATTCCAAGTTAGGGCTTGCCTCGCGATGCAGTTTGACGATTTGCGTAATGTATGTCCTATCCATTTCCATCGTCTTTTCCTAATTTCTTCTTCAGCTGGAAGCTGATTTCTTCTCTCCCAGAGAATACTGTTGCTAATGGTATCCGGCCAATGGATGTTGAGTATCTTGAGTAGACATCTATTTATAAATACTTGTACCTCCTTGATGGTGGTTGTTGTAGTTCTCCAAGTTTCAGCTCCATACAGTAGAACTGCCTTGACGTTCGTATTGAAGATTCTCACTTTGATATTGGTTGAAAGTTGTTTTGAGTTCCATATGTTCTTCAATTGTAGGAATGCGACCCTTCCTTTGGCGATCCTCGCCTTTACGTCTGCATCGGATCCTCCTTGTTCATCGATGATGCTTCCCATGTATGTGAAGGACTCTACATCTTCCAGAGTTTCGCCACCAAGAGTGATTGGATTGCTGTTTTTCGCTTTGAATTTGAGGACTTTGGTTTTCCCTTTGTGTATCCTGAGGCCTACTGATGCAGAGACTGCTGCTACACTGGCTGTCTTCATCTTCGTGTGTACGTGATAGGAGGGCTAGTTCATCTGAGAAGTCCAAATCGTCTAATTGATTCTGAGCTGTCCATTGTATTCCGTGTTTTCCTTCAGATGTTGAGGTCTTCATAATCCAGTCGACCACCAGGAGAAAAAGGAAGGGAGAGAGTAAACAGCCTTGTCTGACTCCGGTCCTTACTTGGAATGCATCTGTCAGCTGTCCTCCATGCACTACTTTGCACTGTAGTCCGTCGTATGAGTTCCGTATTATATTGACAATCTTCTCAGGAACTCCGTAGTGTCGAAAAAGTTTCCATAACGTCCTCCTATCCACACCGTCGAATGCCTTTTCATAATCAATGAAGTTGATGTATAGTGACGAGTTCCACTCAATTGATTGTTCGACGATGATCCGTAGTGTAGCAATTTCGTCTGTGCACGATCGATCCTTACGGAATCCAGCTGGTTGATCTCGAAGTTGGGCTTCTACTGCATCTTTCATCCGGTTCAACAACATTACTCAATCTACTCAACAACAACTCAATATATTTACTGAGTTCTTAACAAACCCCATTAATTTCAGTAATTATTGTTTGAATACAAGTGGATAAATTTGTGAGGTAGCCCATTGAGTTCTATTAAGAAGCCATTGTCAGATTAGTGAGACAATATCACCAATCGCAATAGCTATTTCTTTGAGATTACAAACCTTAACTACTGAATATCAACTCGATGTTCTGAAACTTAAGTCCTCGTTGTGAAGATTATCTGATACTTGTAAAGTTATGGTTGCAGACTAATTGACAAGTCTTAGACAAGGATAAGGCTACTTTATAGTATCTACGGCTGTTACTGTTTCTCTAACTAACATTTATCCATGATATGAAACTTCAAATTGAAAGGTTTCTAAATGATGTAGAATAAATTCATGATACCTATATATATATTGATGGATATTGGGGAAATTTCTTTGAATCATTCAAACTTGGTGACATTTATCATGAATATTGATTACTTAATGTTAAACTAGAAGGGAAAAAAAACGGTTCGACTGTATCTCGTTTCTTGAAAAAAACAAGAGAAAATAGAATGAAACTGATTGGAATATTTAAAATGTTATCAACCATTAAATCAATTGTGTCTATCTCTGTTTATTTTTCGTTTATTTATGTGTTGTATTGTTCAAACAAACAAAAAAGTATTCAAATGTTAGATGATCAAGTATTAAAACAAAACATAAGTTGAAGTATTCAGACGTTAGACATTCACACCGTTGGATGCCGGCTCAGTGATCTAGTTGTTTAAGCACCTGGCGTAAGACAGACAGATCCTGGGTTCGAACCCCGCAGGGGGGGTGGGATCGTGGATGCACACTGCTGAGGAGTCCCATATTAGGACGAAACGGCCATCCAGTGCTTCCAGGTTTTCCATGGTGGTCTAGCTTCAATTATCTCAAGATTATTATTATTATTATTATTATTATTATTATGATTATGATTATTATAACTGTTGAATGTTTATTGAAGTAAAATTACATTTGTTTTTGTTTTGTTTAAAATTCATAAATAACACTTGACTATTGTTTATTTAAACAAGCACTAAAAAGAATGTAGATTAAATTTCATTCAATAGAAAATACAGATTTGTTATATAATACGAATCAATGATTGTCTCGATGCCTAATTACTTAGTGAACTATTTAAGTTTTTTTAAAAACCAATATTTGAAAGAGAGAATATTTTTTTTCAATTATTTATTTATTTAGTTAGTTAGTTACATAAACATTGGTACAAGCAGACAACAAACAGATATGCGCCACATAAATCATTCGATTTGTGTGAGGGCTGGGATACTGCCCGAGTGCCCAAACCGAAGCAGGTGGTTTTCTTAGGAGGCCACATCCAGTGCCTTGGATCTAAAGGTCTGACCAACAAGGCAATGGAGCATCGTTAGGAGATGCAGTAACATGGTAGCCGGTGACCAACAATTGGTTCATATACCATTTAATCCCTCAGGATCCTGGAGTCCATGTGCACCATTGATTTGGAATCCGGTCAAAGCGCCGGACATTCGCTTTTCGTCCTCTCATCTTCGTAAACAACACTGTAGCCACGAGAAGTCAGTGAGTAGGACTTCCCTGGCAGAGGCTGTATATGCGTGGCCGTTTGAGAGCATTTCGAGAGGGAGGGCGGGCCCACCCCACTCTCGGCCATAGCAGGGCATTTCGGGGCATTTTCAATTAATTCTCTACAGGTTCTACAATTATTTAACTAAATTAATAATCCGAAAAATGATCAGGTTAAGGGTAAAGTACATAGTTTAAAGTGTTATACCATGTGATTTTAGGATTGTTAAACAAAATAGAATAAAACTGATCATGGTGATATAACTCATACATATATATGGAATGTAAACTTGAATCTGCATATATGTTATGTGAAATTTAAAATCCATGATCCGAATAAATATGGATCAAATAGGGTGAGACAGAAATAATAGTGCGATTCCAATTCGATCAAATATTTAACGGAAGACTATATTGTGTAAAAAAATTATTATAAAGACATTATAAAGTGGGATGAATGAGAATTAAATGAATCATGTATTGGGGAGATGAATAATGATGTTTAACCAATAGTAATAATAATAATAATAATAATAATAATAATAATAATAATAATAATAATAATAATACAAAGATTTGTGAATAAAGATAACAGATACACATACATTTATCAGAAGGGGTTTGTGAAGATTTTTAGAAATTTCACTTGTTGAAATCATGAGTCAGTGGAAGTTAGACCACCATAGGAAACCTGGAAGCACTGGAAGGCCGTTTCGTCCTACTGTGTGACTCCTTAGCAGTACGCATCCACGATCCCGCCTCCCGAGACATTCGAACCCAAGACCTATCAGTCTCGCGCCATCCGCTTAACCAACTAGACCACTGAGCCAGTCGGCATCCATCGGTGTTAATATTTAACTTCAACCAATCCACGAAGTTGCGCTACCGTACACTGTTGTCTTCAGTGAGCTGATATCTCACAACAGACCTAGTTGAACTCCACTGGTAACGGCTTTTCACTAGAACTCCAGGAGTATCTCTTGAAGTCAGTCACTAGTGAGCAGATAATTATTACCAGAAGAGGTTTGTGGAGATTTTAGAAATTTCACAAATTGAAATCATGAGTCAATTGAAGCTAGACCAATTACAATTGACTACCAAAGGTCGTTAGTACAATGGTCAAATTAGATCGTTCAATAGCTAATATTTCTATTGATTAATTGACCTTAATGTTGGCCAGGGGAGGAGAAGCGGTTGAAGATATTTCTTTTGTACTCACAGTTCCAGTCTCTTAATCCGGATGGCTACTGCTTCAGCCGTTTGAAGGACTTTAAGTATGACAAGCTTTGGCAAAAAGTTAATAATCACCTTATAAATAATTGAAAAAAGGTTGGTTTATACTGGCACTATGGCCAATTTGTACTAAATGGGCCAATATCAAGCTGTTCACTTTCTTCATCAAACCTTTGTTTAGCCACGCTAGGAGCTGTTCACGAGCACGAAAATGTAAATTCCTAGAACTTCGACCAATGGAACCTGCTCCACAGGAGCATTCGAACTGCTAAATACAAAATGAAATGATCATTCTAAGTAATTCATCTTTTAACTTTTACGTCACCATTGGGAGCGTAGGAAATAATAATCGTAGTTCTCGGGCGTTGAAAGAATTTTTGGGTTGTTTTCCCTAATCTCTGAGTTGATATTTCACATGAACAGGCATTTCTTATTCACCGTTTGTATTTCGCCTAGTCTCACCTTCGTGAACATATATTTAATTATAAACTTTCTAAGGTATCCGTTCTCCCTAAGAGTATTACGCAATGTTTTTGGCTCTTTTTCAACTATATCCGTAGAATATATAGTGCATATTCAATAACTAATAGTTGTGATCAGGTTTCTTTTGTACTGCGGAGGTACAAAGCTAAGGAAATGTGTGTACTGCCCCGTCTAGATATTTTTCCTGTTTAAATTCCTTTTCAATGATCCATCAGCTTTCGTAGTTGAGAGTACGTCCAAAAACGCTAATCTACCATTGCTCTCTTCTTCAGATGTAAACTGAATATCTCGATACTCTTGCTGTGGTGTATTATCGTTTCAGAGAATGAACGTATCATCCATATATTGACAGTAAAATGTGAATTTTTGGATAATCTTTTTGAGTGGAGCGTTTTCTAGTTTGGCTAGAAAAATGCCAGGTAGTATAAGGCTCAGTGATGAACCCATCGCAACACCATCCGTGTATTTATATACTTATCCGTCGAACACAGAATTCACATTCATGATGCATCTCATTAATAACTCTTTTACGTCATTGATAAGAAATTTAGTTTCAATTTCATTTTCACTCAATTTTTCACATGTATATTCTACGGTCTCTATGAGTGCAACATTTGTGAATATTGATGTTACATTTCTGATCTTGTCAACAAATTGGAATACATACTTAACACTAAGTTTTACAAGTTTTTCATGGAGACGTTTCAATATAGTTACATACCATTTAGCTATAGTATGATAAGGAGAGTTATGCATATCTAAAATTGGTTTTAGTGGGATCCCTGATTTGTGTACAATCTTGGCACGTTCTCACTGGTTTAATTATTTCACATAAACCCAACCAAATAGTCTGTTGGTTCCTGAGCTTCTTCAAAGATCTGGTTAGCTCATACTCTGTCTTATTATTAAGAACTTTCTGGTCAGTTATTTTTTGAAATTTTAATTTGTCATCTAAAATGGTACCCGTTTTGTCAATCTAATCACACTTTGCCCTTAACCTGGGCAGTTTTCGGATTATTAATTTGGATATAAGAATTGTAGAACCTGAAGAGAATTTATCGAAAAGAATATTTTTCGTTCAAATATTAGTCTTTTAATATGAAGATCTTTGAATAATTAAACTACTTAAGTTTTAATCGCAGAGGGGTTTTGCGGATATTATAATAATTCAATATTTGGATGTATGAGCCAATTGAAGCTAGACTCAGTGGTCTAAAGTTAAGCGCTTGCGCGCGAGACTGTTGGGACCTGAGTTCGAATCTCGCGAGGTGGGATCGTGGCTGCGCACTGCTGAGGAGTCCCACACCAAGACAAAACGGTCTTCCAGCGCTTCTAGGTTTTCCATGGTGGTCTAGCTTCAATCGACTCATGAAGTTTTAGTTAAATTCAAAAACGAAGAAGGTTGTTTTTGTTTAACACATGTATTTAACAACTAACAAAAGTATTTAGTCAACATTAAAACTTTCTTATTTCGTAATATTTACTCTATGTTAATAGCGACGATGTTTTGCATAACAAAAATACAATGAATAGTGAAATCAATTCTGATCTTTTATTTTATCTTCTCTAATTGAATTTCACTTAGAAACAAAAGAATACAACTGATATTGTTGCTTCGTTGAAATCTCAAAATGAAATTGTTCAATGTTTAATCAATGCTAATGAATCATTGAATAATTTATGTGATACCGGGAATCAACTCATTAAAGATAAAGTATATTCAATGGAGAAAATACAAAATAAAATTGTTTTTATAAAAAACAGGTTAGTTTACCACGTTCATGGGTTGTAGTTTTGAGTTTTAGACAAAGTTTTCAATAATGATCCCTACTACTGATTTATTTTAGACAAACTAGAAATCCTGAAATTAAAGGTGTTTATCTACATTTTTCAACAGTAGATGTCAACTGAGATGAACGGTTGCAGCTACATTTGATAGGTAACTTAAAGCAAGGAAACGTGGTTAGTGTTGATGGACTAAAGGCTGAGGATTTTAACACTAACAATCAATTGACCTATTAAGTAATGTCTGAAGGCTAAGAGATATTTTTTGACAGGTTTCATTCAATGATTGTCTTAATCCGTACAATGGACAGACATTTTTTTATGGTTACCGTTGAGGAGTCAGTCTGATTAATTACATCTAAAATATTATCCTTTATGACAGTTTGACGAATTTGTGTAGCTTCAAAACTGCAAACGTAAGAAAAAATGATGAATTTGGGGCACAAATAAATATGTACGAAACAAATATACTGGTTTCTGAACATAAAACCACTTACCAACTGTTGTATATAGTTTTTTTTCTTTATCAGGAGTTTGATGATTTCCTCAATGTATATCCTACTTCCAAAGTCTCTTCCTCATTTTTCTTCATTTGTAAGCTGATTCGTTTTCTCTCACAGTAGGCTGTTTCTGATGATAATCAGCAAACGAACATTAAGTATCTTGGGCAGACAATTGTTTAGAAACACTTGAACATTTTTGATGGTCGTTGTGGTAGTCTCCAAGTTCCGACTCCTTGCAATAGAACTGTCTCGACATTCGTATTGAAGATTCACACTTTGATAATGGTTGACAGTTGTTTTGAGTTCCATATGTTCTTCAATTGTAGTAATGCTTCCGTTGCTTTGCCAATCCTTGACTTTACGTTTGTATCAGATCCTCCACGTTCATCGACGATGCTGATCGGACAAGTCTGCACCTCTTCCAGAGTTTCTCCATCAAATGTGATTAGGTTGGTATTCTCCATGTTGTATTTGCGGATCTTGCTTTTTCCCTCATGCATATTGAGGCCTTCTGATGCAGAGGCTGATGCAACACAGTTTGTCTTGATATGCATTTTTTCATGTGTATGTGATTGAACGCTCAAGTCATCTGTGAAGTATAAATCTATTTGTTTCTAATCTATCTATTGTATTCCGTGCTTCATCTCAGATGTGGGGGTCTTCATAATCCAGTCAACCGCCAGAAGAAAGAGAAAGGGAAAGAGTAAGCTACCCTTTCTGAATCCGGTCCTCAATTAGAATGTGTTTGTCAACTGTTCTGCATTCACGACTTTGCACTGTAGTCCATCGTGTGAATTCCGTATGATGTCGACGATTTTCTCAGGTACACCACAGTGTCGAAGTAGTTTCCATAACGTTGATGTACACTGACGATTTCCACTCAATTGTCCGTTCAACGATGATCAATAGCTTTACAATTCGGTCTGTGCACGACCGATCCTTACGGAATTCAGTCTGCTGAGATCGAATCGTTCATCCAGTTCAGCAACATTATTAGAAACCTTTCCTGGTACCGACAGTATTGTGATGCCTCTATAGTTCTCACGCCTCAGATCTTGTTCTCCCTCCCAAATCTTCCTGGATAAAATTTGGAGCATGTTAGCACTTGTTTGTATGTGTGGCTTCAAAGAACCGAATTTTTCTATAATCATTCTCCTGAAGTACACCTTATCAAAGATTTATTCACCTGATTTCTCAGTAGCCAATTTCTTGATAGATTAAGTTGTTGACGTAAATGACGAATATAATGTAGTTTTATTTGGTGAAGAGGATATAAAAATAAAGTATTCTAAACGCCTCGAAAAACGATGCAAGATTGTTCGAGGTAGGAATTTTTATTCTCAGTGAAAACGTTTTCCTCCAAAATCATCTTCACCTATGCCTAGTCTAATTATAGGTGAAGTCGTCAAACACGCTAAGTTTCGGCAAACCTAACTGTCGTATGCCTGATTCAATCTTTGCATGAACTGAAAAAATTCCCTTGGTTTCTGAAATCGTGCACCACCTATAGATTATGTTATTTTATGAAGTCATAAACTGTTTATCTGAGCTGTATATTATCGGAGTAAGTTTCCCACGATATTCGTAATCAATGATATTTTCGATGTTTCGGTTTGTTTTTTTTCAAAAATACATATACACACTATTATGACTTTGTATCAGACTAACTAAAAGTCGAGAGTTATTATTCATGTGAAAATTAGATGTTGTTAAGGTAAACAGGTGATTTATGCATAGATGATTCATGATAGAAATTGGAAGAGGTTTGATCTTTGCTATCATCACTTTACCAACTAATCAGAGAGAAAAATTATAAACTTAATAATGTTACAATTGTAGAATATTTAGTGATTGTTGCTTACTGAAGTAACGACTAAAGCATCGCATATGATTTACATATTATTTACATTTATTTTTTTATCGCAAACAAAAAGCAACAGTTATGTTTTGTATTCTCTACAAATAACTTCTTTAAATAACTTTATCCAAACACCATACCTTAATATTGGACAGTACTACTTACATTCAGATATCTGCATAGAATACTTCTGTCAATAACGAATTAAAAAGTAGATATATTTTATTCAACCATTTAAAACTGAATTCATTCTCTATTCGGGGGGTGTTTTGTGTGTGTTTCATATAAAGTTAAATTATGTTCAACAATGAGATGATGGAGAAGATTTGTAGCTAAGATGGATGATTTTGGTGAAGTTTTGTTCTCTAAGCTGAACGATGAAAGCTCCACGACCAAACCATTCCAGCTTAGAGAACAAAACTCCACCAAAATATCTTCAACAATTTTGTCTGTTTTTTTGTTTGTTTTGCATTGAGCACTTGATTAGAAATTTTATCAAGATCTTTTGTCATTTCATCTTGATATTCTTGTTTTTTTTTTTAAAATACTTCTCACCCTATTTCTAGCTTCTTTTTATTGTTTCTAGGGGAGAATCTTTCTTCTTTTGTTTATTTCAGATATATATCGGCATTTATTGTTTTTCTAGATGTATCACTAACTGTCCGACTAAACACACACACACACACACACAAATAAAATGCTTAGAATAACCCTAAAACAATGTCATTAAAAAAAAGTTCTTTTTTTCATTATCCTGGAAACAAAATGGTTTATTTACACTTTCCTTTTATGGCAAACAATCTATTGTTCATAATTAGACTAAAATAAGAGAAACTAAAGTTTTCGTTTACTGATTCAGAATGAATTCACTATTCAATTCTTCATTTACCGATTGACTATTTTCATTGACAACTTGTATACAAACATTTACTCAATAAATAAGCATTTTTAGTTTTGTTGTCAGTAATGAGGAAAAGTTATAGTTGGTCTCTAGGGTGACATCTTTCATAAATAATTGTATTATTACTATTTTTATCGGTAAAACTAACATCATGGATTTTATCGAATTGCTAATTCGGATCAGCGGTCCAGTAGGTTAGGCGTCCGCGCGCGAGACCGAAGGCCCTGAGTTCGAATCCCGAGAGTGAGATCGTGGGTGCGCACTGCTGAGGTGTCCCACAATAGGACGAAACGGCCGTCCAGTGCTTCCAGGTTTCCAAAGATGGTGGTCTAACATCAATCGGTTCATGATTTCAATCAAAAACTTAATAAACTTTTTGTATAAATTATGAGATTTCACATTTACATATCACATTTTGTTTTGAACTGTAAATGAACGTGTAACATTTCACCATTTTGTTGATAGAGTTCTATTTATTAAAACATTAATTAGGAAAGTTAGTTCATATATGTGTGGAGGTGTATACACATTTTATATGTGTGATGTAAATCATTAGACCGAATCAGGCTCATCCCCATTCTATTTAGCATTCTAAATTATAATTACATCATTGTGATATTACTGGTTTTAATGATTTCACAATGGTATTTACATGCTAAACGTTGAAAGCATAGAACAGATATAGATTAGATTAGGTAGATTAGATCAGTACATTTATTTTGCATACTGATGTGATTTTAATTGTAAAGTGTAAATTTCAATGGTTAAGATCATGAGTCAATTGCAGCTAGACCACCATGGAAAACCTGGAAGCAATGGACGGCCGTTTCGTTCTAGCATGGGACTCCTCAACAGTGTGCATCCACGACCTCGCCACCTGCGAGATTCGAACCCAGAACCTACTGGTTTCGCGCGCGAGGTTTTCCATGGTGGTCTAGCTTCAACTGACTCATGATCTTAACCATTGAAATTACTATAATCTCCACAAAAAACCCATCTGAAATTGTAAATTATTATTTCAAATATTAAATAGAATTGTGTTTAAAAAGCAAAAAGTTCTTCAGTAAATTCCATTCTCTATATTTTACAGTTTTACATCCATAAGTATTCCTTTGTAATAGTCAATGTAAAACATAAGTAACATGTAGGCTTGATATGAATAAACTGATTTCTTTTTAAATGGAATAGTAGTGAAGTCATTTAGTTTTTGATGGAGCTGGATGGTTTGGTTATGGAGCTTTTATCGTTCTTCTGAATGACATCATCAGCACAAACTTCAGATAGAAGTGAAGTGTTCGAATTTCTCCATATGTGTTTCACAGCTTGTTCTGTGCACCTCGATGATCGAAGTGCATCATCCACCTGGCTACAAATCTTCTCCACCTTCTCGAAGTCATATAGTTTTTTATTATATTTTCTATGTGTATAGTAGTTTATTGATTTTAAAAGTAAAAGAGAACGATTTTGTTACAGTAGGATAAATGAATTCAGTGAACTTACAATTGTGAAAATGAAGCTGGTGAGAGAAAAATATTTGAGGAAAAAACTAATATTATTAGTGCTATTATTGATACTGATTATCAATGGAAACTAATAATAACAAATAGGAGAATATAGTATTCTGTTATAGAAGAACAAATGTAGAAATAAAACCATGAAGTGTTTAAAAGATTTGACAGTGTAAATCAGTCAAACATAACCTCCTATAAATTCATTCGGTGTTGTTTGCTTGTATCTTCCCATTGTTGTTTAGAACTACAATCGATCAGTCACTTCTTAGCATATGTGCATCTTGTGCGGATTGCCTCAATATTGCCTTAAGTCAAAAGCATTATAAGCAAAGATTGATAGTGGCTAGCAGTGGAATCCAGAACGTGCATTTTGCCCTATTTGGGACTCGTCAGCTGAATGTACATGCATCTCAGAGAGTTGATGTTCATTCATGGATTCGAACCCAGTACCATCCGCTTCATACATCATCACGTTATCCATTTAGCTGCTGGGAAGACTCAATTAAACAATACCAAGTAAATTTAAACTTCACCCGATTGTACAAGCAAGTGGCTAACTAGATAACACGATGGAATTTGAAGCGAATGGTACTAAGTTCGAGTCCCACGGTGAACATCAACTCTGAGGTGCAGGTACATCCAGCTGACGAGTCCTAAATAGGACGAATTGCGCGTCTTGAATTCCGCTGCTAGCCACTATCCATCTTTGCTCATAACCTCCTGTAGTTGCCTCAATCTAAACTTACTGATTTGATACAAGTCTTTCTGGTACAAATATAGATTTTCCAATTAGATTTCGGCGGAACTTGATCCCAACTGTTTAAACATCCCCAACATGATTGTATGTATCAAGAATATTGTTTCCAATAAAATCTTTGCAAGTTTGACAGCTATATATATTCAAATATGTAATCCGAAAAGTGGTCAGGTTTATGCCAAATGCATCGTTAGTATGTGTATTCAGCATTGTTTATTGATTAAACATTGCTAATATTCAAATAATTAATATTCATTGTTATCTTGAATAGGCTCATAAGCTAGATGAATTTATTCGATTCATCATCAGAATAAATGCAGCATGGCCTGCATTAATACTTGTATATTTGTTTGCGCTTGGATGAGCTGAACAAGTCTTTTATGACATCTAACTGTCTAATATAACTAAATACAAACAACATAATTGTCGACTAAGCAAAGCACGTTATTTATACGAATCTAGGAAGTTGGAATTATCCATTTACGATGAATTTATAATTTGTTCAATTCAGAAAATGTTTATCATCAAACTTCGATAATTAGTGAGTTTACAACTAATTGATCACTGGACCTAGGTTTCGTGCTGTTGTACCTGTTATCTAGAGACAACTGGTGTTTCCTGTAAGACTCAATCTTCTGTCACACAGCTTCACAGTTAGAGACGTTAGCACTGAGATATCCATGCCACGTTTGACCTCAATATAGTGCACTCGATGTGGAGTTACTTAGATTAGTGACTGCATTGGAACTTGGTCGATAGAATTCGATCTGCACTAAGAAGGACCTAACACACGTGACAATGGTCACCACACAATAGTTAATTAATTTTAAATAAAACTCAGTCCTACAGGAGGTCAGTCGTGGCTCGGATAGCTCATTGATAACATCTCTGACTATGAATCTGGGTGACAGGAGATCGACTCCGTCAAAGAGCATCAGATCCCTCAAGAATACGGGTACGCTCTACTGACGAGTGTCAAATGGCAGGAAACCTTGGTCCAGTGTTTCTTGCTGACTAACATCTTGACTAGCTACTTTCTTTAATATGCCATCTAGCAGTATGAACAAAAGTCCTTCAGTCTAAATATTCGCAATTCATTGGTCTTCATCAGATCAAATGTATTT
This sequence comes from Schistosoma intercalatum, assembly GCA_944470365.2. Taxonomy (NCBI): domain Eukaryota; kingdom Metazoa; phylum Platyhelminthes; class Trematoda; order Strigeidida; family Schistosomatidae; genus Schistosoma; species Schistosoma intercalatum. Next base: position 56,037 of record OX103732.1, on the reverse strand, counting down.
TTATATCTTATTTTAGATATATCACACTACTTGATGAAGCTCGTACACTAGTGGATTCAACTAAAGATTTAATAGCACTTCGAGAGAATATGCAACAAATTCAAACGGTATGTATCATGGGAATTATGCTAGTTGTAAATAAATCATTGTTATTAGTCAAATGTTACGTAAGACTTATATTATCTAATATGTTTCATGTTTTTATAACTACTCCAAAGAGACAAGTTAACAATATTATGTTCAGCTGGTTAATTTGAGATGAGATTCTAGTGGATTATGTTTTGAATAAGATTATTTAGTGAATAGTTAAGCAATCAGCAAAACATTCAAATCCTTCTTCTGAATAAAAAATACCGGAAAATGTAGCGAATTCATTCTATATCGTGTACTTACCACCTTCCATATAGGCACCTAATGCATAAATGTATTCTTGTTTTTGAATGTTATCTATAAAAATTTATTTGACAATAATTTATTTATTGACTGACTTCAGGAGATACTTCAGGAGTTCTAGTGAGAAGTCGTTACCAGTAGAGTTCAACCAGATCTGTTGTGAGATAGGAACTCATTGAAGACAATGGTGTACGGTGAAGCAACTTCGTGGATTGGTTGAAGTTAGACATTAACACCATTGGATGCCTGCTGACTCAGTGGTATAGTTGTTTGAGCGCCTGGCGCGAGACTGATAGGTCTTGGGTTCGAATGTCTCGGGAGGCGGGATCGTGGATGCGTATTGCTAAGGAGTCACACAGTAGGACAAAACCGCCTTCGAGTGCTTCCAGCTTTCCCACGGTGGTCTAACTTCCATTGACTCATGATTTCAACAAGTGAAATTTCTAAAAATCTCCACAAAACCCATTCTGATAATAATTTATCTAACTAGTACAAATATAAGTAAAGATTATTTCGTTATGATTATAGGAAACTTTATCTTTAATAAATAAAATAATTTCATAGCATAAATGTAGTGAACGAGAACACAAGTCTTGACAATCAAACAGAATACATTGCTAAAACATGAGAACTATACAGTAAATACTTCATTTGCAAAATGTCAATCAAATGTCTCAGACTTGATTGTTCCTTCGTTTCCACACCATTCTCTGTTCTCATTTACTTTATTCGATCTTCTTAACCTGCTACCAGGCTTTTCACTTTCGATCAGTAATACATACTACTTATATCTGTCAGCATCAGTAGCACATACCGCATAAACATTCTTTTTATTCAAAGGCATTTTACGCTGGCTATTTGTCTAAATTAAACCAACCTACAGGTCTTGGATTTTGGCATGAAGTTCACTCACCCATTTGGTTAAATGGAGTTTTGACATTACAGCTGATGTCAGTTTGTGATTCAAACCCTAAATCTAATTCCTAACCTTAACCATCAACCCTCATTTGGTTCTAATTATCAGGTGGACACTCTCAAGGTGACCATGACATCTCTCAAAGGTCGTCCATAAATTATTGTCTTATCCCAAAATACTAATATACGAGACTAAAGCTAATAAACGTCAACATTCCAGTTGTTTACTTCTGGATCCCGTCGGAACGAATGTTTTCTTTTGTCTAGAATATTTACAGATCAAATTTCAATGATACATCTAAAACAGAATTTGTTCTTTTTGGTGAATAAATTAAATGTGTAAATATAAACTTTTCAAAATAATCTCAATGTCAAAATGTATATTGTATATCCAAAACAAATGACGATGTTTATTCAATCTTATTTACAATGAAGGCAGGCTGGGGGGGTGGAAATTTCTATGTTCATGAAAGTAGATATGAGTTTCTTTTCACGTCTTTACTCTTATGTCATAATGAATAAAGTGATTTGGCATGAAGGAGGATGTTGTGGATGCGGTGGAATAGACCAATAATTATCATCTTAAGTCCAATGGTGTCCTTGGACTTTAAATGAACATTTCCTATTGGTCGATATCTGTTCACTTGTTGAATATTGTACAAAATGTTGTTTTCTATTTTATGGTACGATGTGGTATGCTTGATTGGTATATAAACAAAGTATGTTTGAAATATAATGATTCATATCCCCGAGGCTGTGGCTTGTGTTCTGGACTCCAGTGACTGGGCTAGACAGAGAAACGAGACCAATCGAGACTCTAGGCCGTCCATTCGTGTTTACGTGTCACTGTAATCGATCGATAAGTACGTTGCTCTCTAATTTTCCAGTCAAGGACACAACAATTAGCACAGGGTAAAAATCGACCACCAACTTAAAGTCATAACAGAGGATAAGCTTAATTAAGGGAAATTTATGGGACAATTTGTACATTTGTTAATTTAATGACCTATCTTTTGGAAGTGATTAGTTTGTCCAGTTTTTTTTTTTTTATTTATAAGGATCATTTGTGCTTGTGTAAAGAAACTATGATATGATATGCTGAAAGTGTATGTATTTCAGTTTATGCGACCAGTGGATATGATATTCCATTTAGACAGATAGATAGGTGCATATATCCACATACAAATATCTAGGAATAGTGTAACTTGTATGAAGATAAAAAGTTGTATACACTAAACTGGCCAGCATTATCACACAAATCCAAAACAACTTTTAAGGTCAAAATAAAATGATGTTTGTTTATTATTTCGTGTTATCTAACAATGTTATTCATGTTATCATTATTCTATACTCATTCTCTATCCATTTATCTTAATAATCTGTATTACAAGGAAGCATGAAAATTCAATTTATCTGTAATAGAAACTAATTGATAATGATTCATAAGATCAAATGACTGTTAATGATGATATTCATTGAGAATAGTCTGAATAATCAATGATAACAATTATCATTCATTCTGAATTCAATGAGCTTGATGTTTCTATGAAAATCAAGAGTTAATCTTTTTATTAATAATGAGTTGTTTCCACCCCCATCAGCAACCGCCCCCCCCCCCAAAAATTTCCCTTTTTCTTTTCAGTTAATTTAGATAAAGATAATGATGATAAGCTTTAATTGATCGATTGTTTCTGGAAATTTTAATTACGATGTTCATTGAATATTTCTCAGTAGATGTTTGCTTTATATTTTTTGTCTTGACAACGCAAACAATTTAGTCGCTTTTAGGTGGAACAGTTAAGAGTTAGAATGAAGTCAATACTCAGTATTATTTGGATTCAATTAAATCGTTTATTGATTTTATGTAGATATACATTTAATAAAATGAAAATCACAATTGATTGATCACTGGGTGGTGATCACTGTCATGCGTGTCTAGTTCTTATTAGTGCAGATCGAATGCTATCGATCATGATGCAATGTGGCCACCAGTATAGGTGACTCGACACTGCGGGCACTATGTATTGAGATTAGATGTTGGTTGGAGGTAGTCAACAGGAAACCCTGGACCCGGGTTTTGTGCTACTTGGCACTCGTCAGCAAGGTGTACCTGTAATGTTGAGGGAACTGGTGCTCCCTGGCGGATTTGATCTCGTGTCACCCAGCTTCACAGTCAGAGACGTTATCACTAATATTGAACTCATCAATATTGCTCAATTGAATTTGTTAACACATCTTCATGAAGAATACATCATCTTAGAAAATATCAAGTTGTTAGTCAGTGGTTCACGATTTTGAATGAACATGAGTTACTAACCAAAAAAAACATCCAAGTTCTTCAGGAAATGATTTTTCATTGCACTATAGCATCTAATCGAAATTAACAACCAGCTATTTACGAGCATTATAAAAGTATTTCGTGACAATATTTTATTTATTCGCCTATCAAAATTATTTGGTAACTGATATCTGAGATATTATACAGGAATAGAAGGATAAAGAGTGCTTACATTTAGTCACTCGTTATTTTGGTATGTTTATTAATTTACTGTATATAAACATTTTTCATTAAGCTCCAAGAATGGCTTATAGAAAAAAAAGAACTTGCTGAAGAATACGATCAGGCAGGTAAACTATCAAATATGAGTTCACTGGTACCATACAAAGTATTCGTCAGTAAACAATATACACAACATCGCGTACTTGAAAGTGAAATTCAATCTAATAATGATCGTATTGAACAGGTTTTCCAAGTATGTTTTATTGCAGAATATTAAATGACTGTTAGATTGATGAAATGCCTGATTGATGTGCATGTTGTCAACTGTTGTAAAAAATCATTTTATATCAATCATTTACATTTATACACATATATAATTTTGTAGCTCGAAGTTGAACTACTGAATGACACATTCAGATTTCACATTTTACAAAATTAACTTGTTTCTTTAAGTTTTAAAGGCGAGACTATAATTTATGGACAAACCAATTAGATATAAGATAATGGGTCACGAATTTTGATGCGAAATTCATCCATCCATTTAGCTAAATAAAGTTTTGGCATTATAGCTGATGTCAATTCGTGATGAAAACCCTAAATCTAATTTTTAATTCTAATCACCAACTGTAAATGAGAATTCTAACGGCTCTATAACCTTCATTTAGTCCTAATCAGTAGGTGTCCACCCTCAGGATCACTTCAGTGTCGCTCAAAGGTCGTTCATAAATTATAGTCTCACTGTTTTGAGTTCCAGTAGCTCGAAGGCATTGATATTGAACAGTTACATAATTTCACTTATAAACTCTCCAGTATAACATTCCTACAACCAGTTCTTAGGTAAGGTTTCTAACAGTGATGAATTGTTTTCGAGTGAATTGGGACTTATGAGTTATGGAATTCAACCAGTTTTGACAAGTTTCACTAAAATTTCAAAGTTTATTCAATGATATGTCTGTTTCAAGTGTGTTATCTGCAATTGTATTGCAAAACAGTTTAGCCCGATTTCTATGCTAAACATGATGAGTCTTATAAATTCAGAGCTTATTCTAAAGAATTTACATTCTTGTTTTAATTATAACAATCGTTGTTACTGATTTAATGTTTTTTCCTGTATCATCAATTCTAATCGACAAAACGCACGAAATGATTGAAACGACGTTTTTTAACAACCCAAAGATACAATCAGAAAAGTATACTTAAATAATTTATCGACATGTATTACTTATATAAGGTCACAGTTTTGACAAGATTACTAACAGTATAGGGGTTGTGGAGATTGTTAAGTTTTTGATTGAGATCATGAACCAATTGATGTTAGGCTACCGTTAGAAACCTGGAAGCACTGGATGGCCGTTTCGTATAATTGTGAGACTCCTCAGCAGTGCGTATCCACGATCCCGCTCGCTGGATTCGAACCCAGTTCCTACTGTCTCGCGCGCGAACACTTAACCAACTAGACCACTGAACCGGCATCCAATGGCGGTAGTGTCTAACATCAACCAATCCACGTAATTGCTCAACCATCTTCCATTGTACTGAGGTAGATACCTGAGTTCGAATCCCGCAAGCGGGCTTGTGGATGCGCATTGCTGAGGAGTCCCACAATAAGACGAACCAGCTTTCCAGTGCTTCCAGGTTTCCAACGGTGGTCTAACATCAATCGGTTCATGATCTCAATCAAGATTCCTATCGTTGTACTTTTCAATGATAAATGAGATACACATTTATACCATATGAAACAAACTATGTAGTTACCAAACATTAAGTTACCGTTTAATTCCTTCAGTGATTGTATGAAAAGAAGAAAAACTCTCTGAAGAATAAATATCACTGTTAGTAAAATAAAAAATTTTCTTTAGTTTTCTTAAGTATTCATCTAAACGTCATGACGATTACTTGAAGCGTTTAGAAGAGTATTTACTTACAAAACAAAAAACCCACGTAAAAATATCATTCAAGATAGATGATGATTTTGCCGGTTAAAAACTATTGAGAAACTGCGTATTTATGAATACTTGGCTTAAAAATGCTTACTAGATAAGTATTTCAAGAGACAGTCAACTTCAGTTTTTTTGCCCTTGTAAGTTGTTTTATGTGTGTGTGTGTGTGTGTTCTCCCTTCCTCTTTCTTCTGGTGGTCGACTGGATTATGAAGACCTCGACATATGAAGGAAAACACGGAATACAATGGACAGCTCAGAACCAATTAGACGATTTGGACTACTCAGATGACCTAGCTCTTCTATCTCATACACACGAATAGATGCAGACAAAGACAGCCAGTGTGGCAGCAGTCTCTGCATCAGTAGACCTCATCATACTCAAGGGGAAAACCGAGGTCGTCAAATTGGAAACGAAGAACAGCAATCCAATCACTCTTGATGGTAAAACTCTGGAAGATGTAGAATCCTTCACATACATGGGAAGCATCGTCGATGAACAAGGTGGCTCAGATGCAGACGTAAAGGCGAGGATTGGCAAAGCAAGGGTCGCATTCCTACAATTGAAGAACATATGGAACTCAAAACAACTTTCAACCAATATCAAAGTCACGATCTTCAATACCAACGTCAAGGCAGTTCTACTGTATGGAGCTGAAACTTGGAGAACCACAGCAACCACTATCAAGGAGGTACAAGTATTTATAAATAGCTGTCTACGCAAGATACTCAACATTCATTGGCCGGATAACATCAGCAATAGCCTTCTCTGGGAGGGAACAAATCAGCTTCCAGCTGAAGAAGAAATTAGGAAAAGACGATAGAAATGGATAGGACATACATTACGCAAATCGTCGAACTGCATCACGAGACAAGCCGTAACTTGGAATCCTGAAGGGAAGCGGAAAAGAGGAAGGCCAAAGAACACATTACGTCGGGAAATAGAAGCAAATATGAAAAGGATGAATAACAACTGGAAAGAGTTGGAAAGGATTGCTTGAGACATGGTTGGAGTGAGAATGCTGGTGAGCGGCCAATGCTTCTTCACGAGGAGCAACAGGCGTAAGTAAGTGAGTAAGTAAGTAAGTGTGTGTGTGTTCGGTAAACTATGGTGAATCTATAGCGTTTCTTATTGCATGTGCCTATTTTAATGTACCAATGTTATGTTTTCTTAGAAGACATGTCAATGAAAAAATGGAAAAGGATCTAATGGTTCATACTACCTAATAGAATTATGTCAGTCAGTGATTTTCATCATTTTAAATCTCCGAAAATTGTACATCATTCTGAAGACAAACTGTATTTGTTAAAGAAATGATTAACGTCTTGAATAATTCTAACAGATAATTATCATCCATAACTTTTTAATCATCTAACATCTTATTTTGTATAATAGAAACTGATTTATAGTTTAATAAGATGATCTCAGTAGTTAAATGTTCATTCTAAAGTAGTGAAAATAGATTTTATGTGAGATAACAAAGTTAATGAACGAGGTATTTCTACTAGTTTCATTTACAAAGTATAACACTATTCCGTTATTTCTTTGAAGCTATCAACCAGTATCACATGCGCCGAGTTGCCACTTAGAACCCTATTTCTATTTCGGACTGCTATTTACTCTACAGATTAGTGTCTCTGAATTGAACATGTACTAGCTCAACCAGCACTAATGTGCTCGACTCGACAGTCATGTTCCTATTAGTTCACAATTTACTTACTTCTCTCTATGCCCAGGCTTGTGTCCGGAAGTAGCAACCAGCTTGTAACAGTTGTGGTTTATATTCAAGCATACCAGGGCACATGACACTATAAAATTAAACATAATAACTATACATGAACAATCCAGAGTGTCTTTGAATAGGAAAGACTGTAAATATTCGATTGACAACGAATTAAGAAGATTAAATCGTATATCAGTAGTTAATGAGTCAACTGAAAACTTATAATAAATGACATATTTATTCCTAGTAATCTAGTCACTCAATAATTGTATAAGAAAATGACAAGTAATGATAATTTGAAAAACTAGTCTCAATTTCAACAATGTTCTTTCTTTTCTTTTTTTAAAATTAGAATGTAGTCAATACCATTGTACAATATCCACGTATTGCGGACCAATTGAGTGAATCACTTGGTGATTTTATGATACTATGGGAGAATCTACGTAAATCATTACGGGAAAGAGGTGATTATATGGTTGAGTTACATAGGGGTATGTTAACTTTATATCTGGTTGCATTATATATTAGTTAATTCTTGAACCTGGTTGTATCGTTTAATTGATGATATACCTTTTCATTCATTATAATTAATACTCAACTCCGAATATAATGAAGTCAGTTTCGTTTGAGGTTATGTGTAAAATAATATACGCTATATTTTAAGAAAGAAATATTGTTATAGAATATATTCTTCAATTAGTCGGAATTACACATTCGAATGCCATATAGCATAATAAATATCTAACTCGCAAAACATTTTCAAGATGCATTTAAATACAAAATGTAGATCAATTTTTACCGAAAACTAAATACTTGACATTTGGTTTTAGCTTTTCAACCCCTAACCTAAATATACTGAAAACACTTGGTCACAATGTGACAATCGGAAGTTTGGTTAAAAAGTTTCAAAGATGTTTTCATTTCACAATTATGTACTTACTTACTTACTTACTTACTTACTTACTTACTTACTTACTTACTTACTTACTTGCTTACTTACTTACTTACTTACTTACTTACTTACGCCTGTTACTCACAATGGAGCATAGGCCACCGACCAGCATTCTACAACCCACTCTGTGCTCCGCTTTCTTTTCTAGCTCCAACCAATTCTTGTTCATTTGGTCTTCGTCTTTTCCTTTGGCCTTCAAGATTCCATGTGAGGGCTTCTCTTGTGACACAGTTGTGTGCTTTCCCCAATGTGTGTTCTATCCACTTCCAGCGCTTCTTCCTAATTTCTTACTCCGCTGGAATCTGAATTGTTCTTTACCAAAGTAGGTTCTTGCTAATCGTGTCCGGCCAACGGATCCGAAGTATTTTGCGTAGACAACTGTTAATAAACACCTGTATCTTCTGGATGATGGCTTTCGTAGTTCTCCAGGTTTCCTCCCCATACAGTAGAACTGTCTTGACATTTCTAATGAAAATATTGACTTTGGTGTTGGTTGACAGACAGTTGTTTTGAGTTGCAGATGTTCTTCAGTTGTAAATATGCTGTTCTTCGTTTACCGATCCGTGACTTCACTGGTTCATTAGCAATATTTAAATAATAAACTATTTATTCATGTAAATTTAAAGTTGGTTATGATTTTCTAGTATAAAACTATTTTCACCGTTTATAAACTGATTTTATTACATGAATACGATTGAACTAATGGAATATAGACATTAAGATCTAATATGTGTGAAAATTACCTTGTCCTGGATTCCACTACTAGCCACTATTCCATCTTTGCTTACAAATAGCTTGTGAATTAAGGTAATATCGAGGCAATATGCACAGTATGCACATATGCCAATAACAAACTGATCAATTACAGTCTTAAACCTTAATGGGAAGATACAAGCCAAACAATATGAAGTGAACTAACTTGTTTATAGTTTGTACTAATGCATTCGTATTACAAATAATTTACAGATTTTCATTATCAATCATAAAAAGTTATACTAGCGATCATTGTTGTTTTGGATTCTTCATCATTCTTTACTTGAATGTTCTGTAAGATTTTTTTGACGCGATAATGCGCATGAGCATTTCAACAAAGTTAGAGTAAGTTTAAACGAAATACATAAAATGAATAGAATTATAACTATGTAAAACGTTTTGCATGAATAGTCAATTTAAGTGTACTCTATTAGTGAAAGAGAGGTGAGATAAATCAATGTAACAATAAACTAATCAGAAATTTTTGTAATACACTAATTGAATTTCTGACGTTTCTCTCGACTAAGTTGTTTCTATGGTGAATTTATGACCAAATGAAAATAACAACACCAAAAAAATTAAATTGTACAATAGTAATACAGTACAATATATAGACAGTCCTAGAAATTCAAACCATGGAAGTGGTACTTATAAACAAGAGTTTGGAGAGATACGGATACACTTGTTTCAAGCTTATTTTAAATACAAAAATGTCTTACTTGTTACATGATTAATTAAATAGATTGAAAAGGTGTTTCTAGTTGAGCATTTTGCCAATCACTTAAGGAAATTTGCGCTTACCTGTTAACATTGACTGGGTTGATGTTTCCCGTTAATCGTCATACAATTTGATTTGCGGAAACAATGATAAACAGTGATACTTCTGAAAAAACCGTTTTCACTTATTGTTAGTTCTTTTTTTTACCCATTTAGCTCTAACAGAATTATCACTAGATTGATTAACACGGCACAAATTATGATTTGTAGATCACTTATACGAAAAAGCATTTGTTACATTGCACTTCCATGTTCAAGTTCATTTCAATAACAAAGTGTATAAAGATAGGACTATGATGAGATCAACTCCGCCTGGAGTCCCTCCGGGGGCTACTGCCGGTCCCAAGCCCGGATAAAGGAGGAGGGTTGGGCATGGGGTTAGCGTCCCCATCCCGTAGAAAACTAACTCGCTAAAAAAACGCTAACCAGAAAAAATTATTCAAACCTTTTAAACTCTGCCCTGGGAGTCAGAAGGTCTTCATTTAGAAGAATTATGACGCCTCATGATGAAAGCCGAATTCCTTCGGAAGTTACGAGGCCGATGCCCCTTCTGACAACCAGAGCAACCATTTATTTAGGTACATGGAATGTTCGTACAATGTGGGACACCGGAAGAGCCTTCCAAATTGCTGCAGAAATGAGAAGATACAACCTAGAGGTACTTGGGATCAGTGAAACACATTGGACACAAGTTGGACAACAACGACTAACTACAGGAGAGCTCCTGTTATACTCCGGCCATGAAGAAGAAAATGCACCACATACACAAGGAGTTGCATTGATGCTGTCCAAACAAGCGCAAAATGCACTTATAGGATGGGAATCTCATGGACCAAGGATCATCAAAGCCTCCTTCAAAACAAAGAAAGAGGGCATTTCAATGAACATCATCCAATGCTATGCGCCTACCAACGACTACAGTGAAGACGCTAAAGATCAATTCTACAATAGGCTGCAGTCAATCGTCGAGAAGTGCCCAACAAAGGACCTGACCATTCTGATGGGAGATTTCAACGCCAAGGTTGGAACGGACAACACTGGATATGAAGACATCATGGGACGACACGGACTGGGAGAAAGAAACGAAAATGGTGAGAGATTTGCAAATCTATGTGCCTTCAATAAGCTGGTCATAGGCGGCACCGTATTCCCACATAAACGCATACACAAAACCACATGGACTTCACCGGATCACTCTACACAAAACCAAATCGACCATATTTGCATCAACAAAACGTTCAGGAGGACTATAGAGGACGTGAGAACCAAGAGAGGAGCTGATATAGCATCAGATCATCACTTACTGGTCGCCAAGATGAAACTGAATTTCAAGAAGCACTGGACAACGGGGCAGACAGTATCACAAAAGTTCAATACGGCCTTTCTTCAGGATACTAACAAACTCAACAAATTCAAGATAGTCCTCAGCAACAAGTTCCAGGCCTTTCATGATCTACTCAATGGAGAAGGAACTACTGTGGAGAGCAACTGGAAGGGGATCAAAGAGGCAATCACTTCAACATGTCATGAGGTCCTGGGTCACAAGAAGCACCACCACAAGGAATGGATCACTGTTGATACACTGGATAAGATTCAAGAAAGAAGAAACAAGAAGGCAGCGATCAATACCAGCCGAACAAGAGCAGAAAAAGCTAAGGCACAAGCTGAATACACGGAAATAAACAAACAAGTGAAAAGGAGCATCAGAACCGACAAACGTAAATATGTGGAAGATTTAGCAACGACGGCGGAAAAGGCTTCAAGAGAAGGAAACATGAGACAATTGTATGACACGACAAAGAAGCTCTCTGGAAATCGCCGCAAACCAGAACGACCAGTGAAAAGCAAGGAAGGCGAGGTAATCACCAACATCGAAGAGCAACAAAACAGGTGGGTAGAACACTTCAAAGAACTCTTGAATCGACCAGCGCCACTGAACCCACCCAACATCGAAGCAGCACCCACGGACCTCCCAATCAATGTTGGCTCACCAACAATTGAAGAAATCAGCATGGCCATCAGGCAAATCAAGAGTGGCAAAGCAGCAGGACCGGACAACATCCCGGCAGAGGCACTAAAAGCAGACGTAGCGGCAACTGCAAGGATACTCCACATTCTCTTCAATAAGATTTGGGATGAGGAACAAGTACCAACAGACTGGAAAGAAGGACTTCTGATCAAAATACCGAAGAAAGGCGATCTCAGCAAGTGTGATAACTACAGAGGCATCACTCTTCTCTCAATACCGGGAAAAGTCTTCAACAGGGTATTGTTAAACAGGATGAAGGACTGCGTAGACGCCCAACTTCGAGACCAACAGGCAGGATTCCGTAAGGATAGATCGTGTACAGACCAAATCGCAACTCTACGGATCATTGTGGAACAATCAATTGAATGGAATTCATCACTCTACATCAACTTCATTGACTACGAAAAGGCATTTGACAGCGTGGACAGAACAACACTATGGAAACTTCTTCGACACTACGGCGTGCCTCAGAAGATAGTCAATATCATACAGAACTCATATGATGGATTACACTGCAAAATTGTGCATGGAGGACAGTTGACAAAGTCGTTCGAAGTGAAGACCGGTGTTAGGCAAGGTTGCTTACTCTCACCGTTTCTCTTTCTCCTGGTGATCGACTGGATCATGAAGACGTCAACGTCTGAAGGAAAGCGCGGGATACAATGGACATCTAAGATGCAGTTGGATGATCTAGACTTCGCAGACGATCTGGCCCTTCTATCCCACACGCAACAACAGATGCAGGAGAAGACAAACAGCGTGGCAGCAGCCTCAGCAGCAATAGGTCTCAACATACACAAAGGGAAAAGCAGGATTCTCCGATACAACACAGCATGCACCAATCCAATCACAATTGACAGAGAAGATTTGGAAGATGTAAAAACCTTTACATATTTGGGCAGCATCATTGATGAACAGGGTGGATCTGATGCAGATGTGAAGGCGCGGATCAGCAAAGCAAGAGCAGCATATCTACAACTGAAGAACATCTGGAACTCAAAATTAACTGTCTGTCAACCAACACCAAGGTCAGGATTTTCAATACAAATGTCAAGACAGTTCTACTGTATGGGGCAGAAACCTGGAGAACTACAAAAGCCATCATCCAGAAAATACAGGTGTTTATTAACAGTTGTCTACGCAAAATACTTCAGATCCATTGGCCGGACACTATTAGCAACAACGGACTGTGGGAGAGAACAAACCAGATCCCAGTGGAGGAAGAAATCAGAAAGAAGCGCTGGAAGTGGATAGGACACACATTGAGGAAAGCACCGAACTGCGTCACAAGACAAGCCCTCACATGGAATCCTGAAGGTCAAACGAAAAGAGGAAGACCAAAGAACACATTACGCCGAGAACTGGAGATAGACATGAGAAAAATGAACAAGAATTGGATGGAACTAGAAAAGAAGGCCCAGGACAGAGTGGGTTGGAGAATGCTGGTCAGCGGCCTATGCTCCATTGGGAGTAACAGGCGTAAGTAAGTAAGTAAGTATGATGAGATCACTGTTGGATCCACTTCTGGTGAATCATTTTATAACTAAATTTGAGAGAACATTCAATTAGTTTTTACGAATCAAACTCCGTTTTCCATATGTAAAACGAAAACTTACTCGTCTGACTGTCCTAATTTGTTCTAAGTGTTCATCTGCTACTCTAAATTAAGATAAATTATCAATAGTCAGTGTTAACTTCTAAAAAGTTTATAAGAACTAATTCCAGTTTAGTTTAACTTATTCTAGACTAAACACATTTCAGTTTCAGTTTGCGAAAAACAGTTGGCTCGATGGCCTATGTTAGTCCTGGCAATGGTGGTCTCTCAGTTGATCCAACTTTCTTTTGAAAGAGTCGACGGATGGAGCCTCAACCACGTGCTGAGGTAGTGAATTCCACTCGTTGATGATTCGATGGGAAAGTCGATAGTCAGCTGACAAGTAATTTGTTCTCGGCTTATGAACTTTTTTGGAGTGTCCCCGTAAATTCTCTGTTTTGGAAGACAAGAAAAATGAGGGCATGTTAGGTGCAAATTTATCACTAAGCAATTTGTAGACTGTAATCAAGTCGCCTCTAGTTCTGCGATACGACAACGGGAAAAGGTTCAGCTTGGCCAGTCGAGATTCATACGGAAGCTTCGCTATTGCGGGAACCAGCTTAGTCGCCGTTCTCTGAACCTTTTCCAGAAGCTCACTGTCTTTTTTAAAGCAGGGGCTAGCCGCTTGTATGCAGTACTCAAGTTTAGGACGAACGAACACTGTATACAAAGTCAAAAACCTCTTAGTGTCGACATGACTAAAAGCCCCACGTATTGACCATAACGTTCTAAAACTTTTGGCGGCTATTGCACGGCAGTGTGCAGTAGTCTTTAAGTTTTGACTAACGATAACTCCTAAGTCATTATATGTCTGGACGACAGGTAGCTCAGTGTTATTCATCGTGTGTGTATCTGTGCCTTGATGACCGATATGCATCACAACACACTTGGAAGTATTTATCGGCAACTGCCAGGTTTGAGACCATTCAGATAACTTCCTCAGGTCATTTTGAAGTTCTAAGCTATCACTCTTACATCGTATCGTTTTCCATATCTTGACATCGTCAGCATATAGCAAGACCGATGATGATAGGAGACAAGGAAGGTCATTTACATACGAGAGGAATAGCACTGGCCCCAAAACTGTACCCTGGGGCACTCTACTAAGCACAGTTTTCCAGCTAGATAACTTTGAGTTCACCCTTACTCTTTGTTGACGCCCAACTAAGAAGTCTTTTATCCACATCAATAAATTGCCTCCAATCCCGACTTTTCTTAACTTGTATAACAGCCGGTTGTGCTGAACTTTGTCAAAAGCTTTACTGAAATCAATGAAGGCGACGTCTACAGGTAGCTTTTGGTCCTTAAGAGCGCACCAGCTTTCACGAGCCACTAATAAGTTAGCCAAGAATGACCTATTCTGAAGCCGTGCTGCTTCTCCGAAAGGATCCGGTTTTTATCGTGATACTTAGAAAGCTCCTTCCGAATAATTTTTTCTAAGATTTTAACAACCACATTAGTTAGGCTAACGGGGTGGTAATTCTCAGGTTTGTGTTTCGTACCTGTTTTGAAGACAGGACTTACTATGGCGTTTTTTCAGTCTTTTGGTAAACGACCCTGCGTAACGGATAGCTTAAAGCATGTACTTAAAGGGCTTGCAACGAAGTTAGATAATTCCTTCACTAGCCTAGGATGTAACTCATCGGGCCCCGTGGATTTACCTATATATATATATATGCTGCTAAAAAGTCACTGACCATAAATCATCTCTGAATAGAAATTCGATGAAACTAAATAACTTGCTGGATGATATGAATCAAACATGCTTCAGCATGCAGAAAATGAGGGTAAATAAATACATTAACTGTCAGCATTGGGTTGTGGAGATTGTTGAATCGATCAATGTCAGATCACCACTGAAAACCTGGAAGTACTGGACCGCTGTTTGGTTCCATTAAGGGAGTACTTTGAAGTAAGCACCCATGATCCGCTCGAAACAACCGTTCACTGTTTACAGGTTTTTAAGGGTGATCTAGCATTGATCGGTTCATGATTTCAATGCTATTGTCTTCACCAAGCTAAATAAAATAAAATAAAATATGAAGTGATGTTAAGGTTTATTTATTCATCCCTAATTGCTATTAGACTGCTAATTGTATTCCATCTTCTGTACTTATAATGTCTAGGTATTCAATAATTTTGATGTTTGATTATAGTTTCTTGAAGATGCTTGAACCAAATTGTCGAGGGAAACTTTGGATTTACCCATAGTTTAATCACTGAAAGTTTTATAAATCTAATTCTCTTCCATTAAATCCCCATGTACTTTTAAAGAGCAACTTTGAACTTACATCCGGACTCATATCACTGTACGTTATAAAGTAATAAGACTCACTAATAACACTTGAATATATACAGCAAAATATGTTTAAGCCAACCTATTTATTGTGCAAACTAGAGATTCTTAGATAGTGTTTAAAAACAAAGGAAGATTTCCAAGTGATTAAGTATTTATGAATCAACTAACCTTGGGAACGCAAACTTCTAAATCCATAAATACGTAATATAACAGCCAACGTAAGGCATCTATATGTTGTGGTTTTATCGGAGCATATTTTTTAAATTACTTACGCCTGTTACACCTCTCAAAGGAGCGTCGGTCGCCCACCAACACTACCCACCGAAATCTGTACTGTGAAATCCTTTCCAGTTGTTCCCATTTGCTATTCATCCTTTTCATGTCTGCTTACAATTCTTGACCAGTGTGTTCTTCGACCTTCCTGTTTTTTGCTTCCGATAGCGCTTGCCTCGTGATGCAGTTTGTTGATTCCCTCAGTGTATATCCTACCTACCTCCAACGTCGTTTTCTAATTTCCTCGTTCGCTTCTCCCACAGTAGGCTATTACTAGTGGTATTCGGTGAACGAACACTGGGCATATTGCGTAGACAATTGTTTAAGAACACTTGTATCTTATTGATGATGGTCGTGGTAGTTCTTTAAGTTTGAGCTCCGTACAGTAGAACTGTCTTGACCTTTGATTTGTTTAATCTGGTTGGTGTCTTTTAGCGAGATTTTTTTCTACGGAATGGGGTTGACGACCTCACGCTCAACCCTCCTTCTTTACTCGGGCTTGTGATCGACGGTAACTCTGAAAGAGCTACAGGTAGAGTTGAATTTTTTATTTAGTAAATTCTAAATAAGAGCAGCAAGATTATGTGAATCGAATAAATATGTTACAGTTTAATTGACTTGATTCATTTAGTTCTTCCAAATTTCAACAATCTAATTAACAATCATTTCGATTTATGTATGGGATACTCTGTTTATTTCATTTCACGTATTACGTAATCGCTTATTAAATATTACCTTACTAACATTTAATCCAATTATAATTATTCTCAAACTTCTATTCGTTCAACAGCCTCATCCTTTCAAACTGTGACAAAGAAGCTGTATGTCGAAATAGAACTAGTTGTTCACTTAAGTTGTCTCTCATTTAAACATAGCCACTTCGTTCATTGTTTGAGCAACAATCATTGGGAGACTAGTAAATGATAAAAACAGAAAGGCAAGAGAATGTGGCGAAGTAAAATACAATGAGATAGTGGGAGTATATTTAGCTGGTGTAACCTTTATAGTGGATCAAACAAGAATTACAGATATGATTTTCTGTATATATGCATTAGGCTTTTAGAATTGGTCAGGACGAATTCCATCGTACAATCGAGACATTATCATGGACATTTCACTGGATTACTCATGACCAAATGCAACATCCATAAAGTGTGTTTTAATGATAATAAACTATTCACGAAATCTAATTTCATTCAGATTTTACTTTACGCATAAATTTAGCCTAATTCGAATTCTTATTTAATAGTTGAGTTCAAGAGTCATTTGAAGCTAGGCCACCATAAAAAACCTGGAAGCGCTGGACTGGCACTTCGTCGCAGTGTGGGACTCCTCAACAGTACACATCCACGATCCTGTCTCGCAAGATTCCAACCCAGAACTTATTGGGCCATTGGATCCCAGCTCAGTGGTCTATAGGTTAAGCGTCCGCGCGCGAGACCGATACGTCCTGGGTTTGAATCTCGCGAGCGGGATCATGGATGCGCACTGCCGAGAATTCTCACACTAGGACGAAGCGGCCGTCCAGTGCTTCCAAGTTTTCCACGATGGTCTATCCCATTTTAAAATCAGTAATTTTATGATAATTATTATTATCAGAAATAAATCAAGTTGCTTTGTGAGTCGAGTTGTATTTTTTTTCTAAAATACTTTTTATCGAAGAAAATATTCATGATAGAACAAGAGAGCTTTGTGAAAAACTGGTTCAATGCAACATTACGACATCAAAAAATTGACTTCAAACTTAATGTTACACATTTACAAGCATTTTTGAATGAAAATTTCTAGTGATTGTCATTCTGAACTTTATTTGATTAGTCTGTGACAAAAAAATGGGCGCTTTGAATGTTCGATTCGAAAATGTATATTTCTTTGGCTAAAAGTTAATCAAATTTCAGTTGCTAAGCAGTGAAATCTAAAAAAAAATAGAACAAAACGTATCATTCATTTGGTATTGTTTGACTTGTATCTTCCAATTGATGTTTAAGACTGCAAATTAATCAGTCTGTTATTGGCATATGTGCATACTGTGCGTATTGCCTCGATATTGCCTTAATTTAAAAGCTTTATAAGCAAAGATGGAATAGTGGCTAGCAGTGGAATCCAGGAGTTGCGCCAATAACAGACTGATCAATTTCAGTGCTAAACATCAATGGGAAGATTCAAGTAAAACACTGCCAAATGAATTCAAATTCACTCCATTGCACAAGCAAGTGGCTATCAGGACTCAGTAGCTCAGTGGATAACGCGATGGCGTTTGAAGCGAACGGTACTGAGCCCCAGAATGAACATCAACTCTCTGATATGCAGGTACATCCAGTTGACGACGAGCCTCCGAATAGGACGAAACGCGCGTCAAACTGAATTCCACTGCTAGCCACTATTCCATCTTTGCTTAAAATGTATTATTGCTAACCAAAAGACAATTGATATCTATGTATGATTAGACTCATGCTGAATCTTATATCACTCTGATCATTACCAATGTAATATTCTTTCTCTTTTTTTTTCTTTGACAACTAGCGATTATATTTGAAGATGGATACAACGAATTAAATCGTTGGTTAGATAAATTTTTTATAGAATTTTTATCTTTTAAATCATTTGATCAATTA
The DNA here is from genome assembly GCA_944470365.2 of Schistosoma intercalatum. Taxonomy (NCBI): domain Eukaryota; kingdom Metazoa; phylum Platyhelminthes; class Trematoda; order Strigeidida; family Schistosomatidae; genus Schistosoma; species Schistosoma intercalatum. The sequence goes on along the minus strand of OX103732.1, from coordinate 37,274 downwards.
AAACAATTCGAAGAACATGCTGAACAAGATCCATCAATAATGATGGAAAGTTTAATCGAACAATTCACATCAGAATATAATCAGAATATGAAAATGATTGAAGGAACAACAGAATCATCAAGTGACATTTTGGAATATCTTATAGAAAATAAGTTTATGAATCAAAATTGGACCAATAAAGCCAATATACCAGGTTGTACTAGTATGAATGAGGTATCTTCTTATTTGAACAAAATGACCGAATGTTTAATCAATATTGATGTAAAGAAAAAACTTCTAGTGGAACTTTATGTAAGATGTAAATTTTGTTTGTTTGTATTTTTTTAGTGTTCATAAATATGTTCTTTATAAATAGCCCTTGTTTGTAGGCCTTAGATACAAGTATTCAGACGAAATACCATTAATTGACCTTATTCTCAATTATAATAAACATTTCTTTTGTAAAGATTAAATAGAAAACTATTAAACTTGTACTTAATCATCATTCCTTCGTGGCAGTCCGTTCTGTTTTAATTTACGGCAGCGAAACGTGGCCATTAAGAGTAGAAGACACTCGTAAGCTACTAGTATTTGACCACAGATGCCTTAGAAATATTGCTGGCGTCTGTTGAGATCACCGGGTAAGTAATAGTGAGGTTAGACGCAGGGTATTAGGGAATGATGGTAAATCAGTTGAAGAGGTTGTTAATCTTCATCGACTGAGATGGTTGAGCCATGTGTTACGTATGCCTGAGCACCGATTACCACGACGTGCAATGCTAACCGGTGTTGGGGATGGTTGGAAGAAAGTTAGGGGCGGCCAAACCAAAACGTGGCATCAGTGGTTAAAGTCACTAACTTCTAGTCTGAGTGATGTTGGTAGATGCAGACTACTTGGTTGGGGTCTGCTTGACTATCGTAACCAATGGTTAGAGACTTTTACTGACATGGCTCAGAATCGATCACAGTGGCGTCGGTGTACACACTCTCTGTCTTCCCTTAAACTAAGAGATTAAAATCACTTCATATCTTTCTTTCTACGAACTAATTCTTTCTTCCTGTACTATATCCTAATTGCAATCTTTCTTTTATATATTACCGCAACTGAATTAACTACTTTTATGAATTCGGTGTTCATCTTGTTGTGTTATTGTGAGGTATGGCAACTTGGACCGATGCATATATGTTCCAGGTCTTACGTTATAGCTGACTAACTGACTGATTCCTTCGTGTTAAGCGTTTATGAGTATTTATTATCTGATAACAGCATAGTACGTATTAATTTAGACTAATAAGATTTAGAATTACTCAACATTAGCACGCTACATTTCCAATTTTCTGTCAATCTAATGTGTCATAGATATTGGATAAACTTTGTGATGGTAAGTGGTGTGACATAAGGAAAATGGTAATGGTTTTAAAGGTTGTAAATGAGAACACTTATTGTATTTTGTAAGTGTTTGCATTAAATAGTAGTTTACTTAGAAAATCTATCAAAAGATCAGAATTAGCACTTATATTTTCAAGATAAGTTTTAGTCTACAATTTATGCAAGACAATAACTAGTCAGTAACTTAATATTATTGTTGTCATTGAAGAAACCTTAGTTTCCTTATATGTTGGGGATGAAAATTTCTAAAATATTTCTATTCGTAAACGAAATGTATTTTGTTGTTTATCATTGAACATTTCAATGATTCTAGTTGAATAATGTCAGTTACATCAGGGAATAGTTTTTAGTTACGTAAAGTATTTAAACAGTCCTACAACTGTCCAATGTTTCATAACATAGTTGATCAGCTGTACTTCTACCTGAAGTTTGTGCTGATGATGTCATTCAGAAGAACAATAAATACTCCAACGCCAAACCATCTAGCTTAGAGAACAAAGCTGTACAATCACTTATTTCATGGATATTAGCGATAACCAGTAGTACAAATTAATGAATGGAAAATAAGAATTAATACAATGATGTTTGGCTTGTATCTTTCCATTGATGACTCAGTAGCTGAGTGGATAACACGATGGTACTGAGTTCGAGTTCCAGAGTGAATATCAACACCTCTGAGATGTAAGTACATCCAACTGACGACGAGTCCGAAATAGGACTAAACGCGCGTCAAACTGAATTCCACTGTTAGCCATTATTCCATCATTGCTTAATAATACATATTGTTACAGATGAATGAAATAAACAGATTCTATCATCATTCTTGTTTTTTAATGGTAAACAAATTTCTTATTTTCTCCCGCCCCAAAAAAATGTTACGAATGATCATAATTTTATTAAAAAAATCAAACGTTTTTATCGTTTTGTTATTTCATCTTTTGAAATTGATTTTCACAACAACAACAACAACAACAACAACAACATTACCTCCTTTTTTGTAGTCATGCCTTCATCTTGTTTCCCTTTGGACAATATAATGAAAATTATGTTATTAGATGATACATCATAGAACTAATCAATGTACAACATATATATTAGTCAATATTCAATTGTTATTCATTTCGTTTCACTTTTTGTTTTAAAATGGATTTTAATTTCCTGTTCAATGTTAAAGATGTTTATATTACTTTCTATGGAATACAAGTACATGGCTAAGTATATATGTGGGTTGATGTATTCAATCAACATTATGAAAGGAACTATAGTGATTAGAAGACTTTTGTTATATGAAATATGTCAGTCATTTAAAACAAAAAGAAACTAAGATAAACATGTAATTTTCTTTGAACTAATTCATAAAGGTATTCGAACAACAATAATAATGTTCATTATCAAATTGGTCTTACCATACATCTGTGTTACTATACACAATTCATACAGTATAACTTTCTTTCGATAGAACAATGAGAAGATGGAGGTGACCTAAAAACTGTGATGTATTTGCGTGATACATTTCGAACAATCTGGTCACACACACATATACTTGTCAAGGCAAATACATCACATTTTTCAGATCAACTCCATCTTCTCATTGTTCTATCGAAATTTATAAAAGGGACTAATTACTTGAAATAACTTTCTTTGTTAAAATTTTACGTGAACTAAATAATTAACCATATGTGGTCATCACTTTCATGAACACATTAGAGTTTATTACGAAGCTAATGACTACAAAATACAAGCTGAACTATTATAGTTGTTATTATGACTTCCTTTGAATGTTTCCTCTAAACAAAAGAGAAAGGAGCAATACTATAATTTCTATTATATGAAAAGTTTATGTAGTTTTTTTCTTAAATTAGTTCATGGGACTTATATGTTTTTCTGAGTGTAACGGTTGTCGATTACATAAATTATCAGAATGCGTTTTGTGGATATTTATAGTAATTTCAATGGTTAAGGTCATGATTCAGTTGAATCTAGATTACAGTGAGAGAGCTGGAAGCACTAGACGGCCGTTTTGTCCTATTGTAGGACTCCTCAGTAGTGCGCACCCACGATCCCGCAACCCGCGAGATTCGAACACAGGACCTATTAGTCTCGCGTCAGGCGCTTAACCAACTAGACCACTGAGCCGGCCAGCATCCAACAGTGTTAATGTCTAACTTCAACCAATCCACGAAGTTGCGCCACCGTACACCATTGTCTTCAGTGAGCTGATATCTCACAACAGACCTGGTTGAACTCCACTGGTAACGACTTCTCACTAGAACTCCAGGAGTGCCTCTTGAAGTCAGTTACTAGTGAGCAGATGATTATTATCAGGATGGGTTTTGTGGATATTTATAGTAATTTCAACAGTTGAGATCATGAGTCCTGGGTTTGAATCTCGTGGGGTGCGGGATCGTGGATGCGCACTACGGAGGAGTCCCATACTAGTACGAAACGGCCGTTCAGTGCTTCCAGGTTTTCCATGGTGGTCTAGCTTCAATTGACTCATGATTTCAATCTGTGAGATTACATAAATCATAAAATTTAACAATTGGTGATCATTAAACGAGATTCATTTCATTCAACACGTCAAATTGTATAGTGAAACCTGTCGCAGTAAATTGGATAATGATTTCAGTAACTAAACTGTGTAAAGCCAGACACATTCAACCCTTAAGTGTCGCTGCCAAAACGATTCAACTACATCATTAAAATTAAATTGATAATTAAATTGTTTGTTGACAACAATAAAATCAACAGTTTGTTTGTAGTAGTACTTCTGATGAGGGGATAATCCACATTGAAATACTCTAAGTACATTATGATGATCATTAAACAATTTATTTCATAAATTTTAATCTGTCATTAGTTCCATTAGTATTCGTAATTAAAGTGAAAGAAAACTCATCATACTATGCATAATATTTTAAGTGATATCGATGAAAGGAAGAGTAAGGCAAACTTGATCATAGAATATGCAATCAAATGACAGTTTCATGTATCCTAATATGATAGAACGCGAGCTGAACTATTATCATGTGTTAGTGTTCTTTTTAAAGCAACCACATTATGAAATGAATCAAATTGTCAAGTTTCATTATTTTCTTCTTATCACATGAAATATGTAGATTACAGTTTTCATGTTAAGTATCTTCATAGATCTTAAAGAAATCATATGTGATTAAGTAGAACACTATATATTATACAATGTTCACTGATGACTATTTGTACGGACTAAAACCAATATTGTGTCCTAGAGAACATATGAAACAAAAAAAAATGGTTCAACATATAAATATTTCCGTTCATTCATAGAATGGTATTTTCAATCTTTTTTTTCTTTTGCGCATTATATAGATACAGAATATTTATAATCATAAAAGATACCTGAATAATTGTAAATCGATAATTCTCAGTTCGTGGATGCGCACTGTCACTGAGGTGTACAACAATAGGACGACACGGCCGTCCAGTGCTTCCAGGTTTCCAACGGTTGTCTAACATCAATTGGTTCATGATCTCAATCAAAAACTTAATAATCTCTATAACCCCTATAGTCTTTTAAATTAATTTTCAAAGTTTAAAAGTTAACATTTCATATAGATATGTTTCACTATTTTATAAATAAAAACTATTGATGGATTAAATAAGTTCTGACGTCAAAATCTGGAGGGTAGCACGGGATACAGGGGACATCTAAGATGCAGATGGATGATCTAGACTTCGCAGATGATCTGGCTGTTCTATCACAAACGCAACAACAAATGCAGGAGAAAATGAGCAGTTCAGCAGCAGCCTCAGCAGCAGTAGGTCTCAATATACACAAAGGGAAAAACAAGATTCTCCGATACAACACAGCATGCACCAATCCAGTCTCAATTGACGGAGAAGATTTGGAGGATCTGATGCAGATGTGAAGGCACGGACCGGTAAAGCAAGAGCAGCATATCTACAACTGAAGAACATCTGGAACTCAAAATTAACTGTCTGTCAACCAACACCAAAGTCAACATTTTCAATACAAATGTCAAGACAGTTCTACTGTATGGAGCAGAAACCTGGAGAACTACAAAAGCCATCATCCAGAAGATACAGGTGTTTATTAACAATTGTCTACGCAAAATACTTCAGATTCATTGGCCGGACACTATTAGCAACAACGTACTGTGGGAGAGAACAAACCAGATCCCAGTGGAGGAAAAAATCAGGAAGAATCGCTGGAAGTGGATTGGACACACATTGAGGAAAGCACCCAACTGCGTCACAAGACAAGCCCTCACATGGAATGTTCAAGGCCACAGGAGGAGAGGAAGACTAAAGAACACATTACGCCGAGAAATGGAGGTAGACATGAGGAGAATGAACAAGAATTGGATGGAATTAGAAAAGAAGATGGAGGACAGAGTGGGTTGGAGAATGCTGGTCGGCGGACTATGCTCCATTAGGAGTAACAGGCGTAAGTAAGTAAGTAAGTAAGTAAATAAGTTCTGACGATTAAGGATGAATTTCTTTAAACTTCGATGAAATAAAATAAAATAAAATATTCGTAAGTTTTTGTCAAAGGTAAAATGTAGTGAATATAAAACACTTGATCATCAATTGATTCACCTATCGGTTATCTACATATTTCTCTACCGATACTGACATAATGAACATTGACAATAAAAAAAATCCGTCTTGTGCACAGTAAGATGTTAGTTCTTTTCGAATAGACTTCATCGCTCACGTTTATTCTGTTTGAAGTGTGTCTTGATAATATAGTTTAAAAACAGATATGTTGATTGCCTAGATGTCCTTGAAGGAAAAAGTAATAGAGTATTGATTTTTCATCAAACCAACATTTTGATCGACTGTACTGAATGACAAGAGTATGAATATTGAATTTCAAGCCATTATTTTCAACACTTTTTATGATATTGAAAGTATCCTACGTTTTCTTGTAAACATTTTTTGATTTTCTAAATAGTTGCTTAAATGAATGTTCATGATTCACTTTTGACTTGTTGTATTAGTTTTCACATTCACATCACATTTTAATAGATCATGTTTACTGGTATACTAAATAACCGCAATTCCTTCATCAGTCAAATCCTGGTACAAATAAATGGTGCATATAGGCTCCAGTATCCTGAGGGAACAAATGGCGTATGAACCAATTGTTGGTCACCAGCTACCATGGGACTGCATCTCCTTACGTTGATACACTGCCTTGTAGATCAGACCTTCAGGTCAAAGGATCGGGGAGTGACCCCCTAAGTAAACCACCTGCTTCGGTTTACGCACCCGGGCAGTATCACAGCCCTCACACATATCGAATGAGATTTGTGTGGCGCATATGTATTTGGTGTCTCCTTGTACCAATATCTATGTGTTAAAATAAATAAATAAAATAAGTGAATATGAAGTTTGATTCATAAAAGAAAATGTAGTAAATCGACATTTATGTACATCACATTTATGCGAAAAGTCAGTTATTGTTTGTTCTACGCTTCACTTACATTTTTTCCACGCTTTACACACTTTGAATGAACACACTAGGATTGTTATTAGCATTGTAATGACTAAGATTATGGTAATTCTCAAATACTTCTTGCTTAATGGTTTCTACACTCCTTATGAAATTAATAACCATACCAATTTACAATGAAAGGATATCTTGATCTGAATAGTTTTCATCCATATGTGTACTCTTTTGTATTGCAAAGTTTTTTTTAATGTGCTGGTTGCCATGCAACTATTTCATGCTTCCACTCAATCTTCATCTATTTTTTAAGTATCATATATTGTGTGAGTAAATGTCATCATTGTTGTGTATCGTAATGTTTCATTCAGATGCTAATAATTGATATACGACACTGTTTTGCACAATACTGATACATATATTACTTATATCGAAATTTTACTAAGGAACTAATATACAAGTCAAATCATCAATCACTTCAATTTATGATATGTATTCACTAGAAAGCTAAATATGGTATCACAAATAGTGATAAGTGCCTCAAAGACAGAACAGAAAGTCAAATGTCTACATTTTTCTGTTTCGTTAAGTAACATGTGAAAAAAATTGTAAGCAGAAAATACCAACATCAGTAATATTGCAGTGAATAAAAACACGGGTGGGGACAATCAAATGTGTTTGACACTAAAATTACAGACTATTTCAATAAAATATGAATACCATATAGTAAATCGTCAATTTGCAAAATATTAATGCATCATATCAAACTGAACTGTTTCTGTTGCAAACACCAATCCATTGTCTCTCATTCCATTGTTCATGCGTTTTCCAACAAATTTCATTGTGTTCTCCCTCTTTTTTCTTGATCTTCTCCTCATCTTCCTCTGCCAGACATTACGTTCCTGACTCGCATAATATACTACTTACATCAATATAAGTAGCACACTCCACAATATAACCACAGTTATTAAAACTGTCACTATTGGTTTAGGAGAATTGAATGTCATTAAAGTTCTCAATTAGCTTTTTATCATGAAATTCTATTTTGAATACTGAATAAATGAATACTTAATGAATAATACCTCAATTCATTCGGAAATGATGGTCGATAGGGCTGAACTGCAACTAAGAGGGTATGGATTACTTCTAATAAATACATTTCAATGATTATGTCTTTAGGTCTCTCAATGAGCTTGCTTAACTTTTAAACTATTAAGTGGAATTTCAATCGTTCACATATTTAATCTCATTCATTTCTTGATACAGCCATACGATTGTAAGATACAAACAACGGTTTCTATCTTCTAATGTAAATTAAGTCCATCAGTCTGAACTTTCTACTCAGGTACTTTGAGAGGTAAATGCGTCAATCCAGATAAGAACTAAATCAATCATTCTCTATTAAACTAATTTTAAATAATCTTAGTTTAATGATTTACCCAATTTGCATTACTTTCAGGAACATTCCAAGATCCTATCAAATCTTGATAACCAAAATCAGAATACTGAAGCAGAGTTAAAAATGAAGAGTTTAATCAAGAAATTTTGGAAAATTCAAATATTTGTTTATGAACATACTGAAGAACTGAAAGCACAAAAACACATTTATCAACTTTATAGGTAAGTTTTGCTATCGTTATCATGGCTCTCGTAATCATCATCATCATCAAACAATTTATAAATGATCAGAAAGACGTTTTGTGGATATTATAGTGATTTAATAGTTGAATCTATGAGTCAATTAAAGCTAGATCATCATGAAAAACCTGTTGTGAAATAGTAACTCACTAAAGGCTCAATTCCGTGGATTGGTTGAAGTTAGACATTGATACTATTGGATGCTGACTATGTGGTATAGAGCTTAAGCGTTCGTGCACAAAACTGATTGGTGCTGGGTTCAAATCTCACAAGCGGGATCGTGAATGCGAACTAGTGGAATGAAACAACCATCCAGTGCTTCCAGGTTTTTCATGATGGTCTAGCTTTCATCGATTCATAACTATTAAATTTATAAATCATTGAATCATTTTATATATCTAGTTAGTACTATAGTGGAAATGTTTCGATATCATTCATTCAAAACAATGTATATCATTGATGAATCATAATTTTCCTAACCTTTGTCACAAAGCTTTTAAACTAGCGCGATATCCGGACCAAATCGATAAGAGGATTCCATTGACCTAATTAAACAAACATGACTTCATTAAAATTGAGTTTTATTTATTGCGTGTGAGACCAGTTACATTCATTTTAATAAACAATCCTGTTCAATTAAATTATCAGAGCGTAAACAAATATACATATTTATTATTATCTTGATGCACGCAATTATGCTGAGGTATTCTGAGATAATACAAACGAAATATAAACTTTTGAGAATCTGCCATCCACAGAGTGAAGGTTATTAGATTGTAAATAGTTGCCAATTGACAACAAAATCTGACATGTGTAATATGTAAATGAATTTCATTTTTATTTAAAATTATAAAATTAGATACAATTTTTTTTTATCAGAAGGGGTTTGTGGAGATTTTTAGAAATTTCACAGATTGAAATCATGAGTCCATTGAAGTTAGACCACCATGGAAAACATGGAAGCACTGGACGGTCGTTTCGTCCTATTGTGGGACTCCTCAGTCAGTGTGCATCCACGATCCCGCACCCCACGAGATTCGAACCCAGGATCTATCAGTCTTGCGCCAATTTTTTTATGAAAATTAAATAGAGACCCTAATGAAAGGTTATCCAGGTCACTTATGTGCTATAATTATGTAAAACCGCAAAACTGCATTCCAAGATGTTTTTAGTGGAAAAGAATAGTTCACTCTTTCAGATGCATATTATGAGCAGAATGACACAGAATTATGTTTTATTAGTATTCTAAAAAGATATCATTTTAAATAATATTGCGTGTGATTAATTTAAGGTGAAACAGTCGATCTTCTTTTGACGATGGAAACTCAAAAGAATATAAGGTCATTTCGGTTCAAGTTAGAGGAATCCACATTTAACGTCCCTTATATGTTACAACTCTAACAAGCTTAAATATATTTAACAATGAGGTATAACATAAAGTTATTCCATACAACTCAGTTTTCATGGATGGTTTAACTAAAGTTAGATAGTTTCATTTGTGTAGTCTCCATAACTTGATTTGTTCTATCGATGCTAAGTGTATAAATAAATGATGTATGATCACTTTTCCAATAATTTACCTTATAAAAAAGTGTACTTCAGCTTTAAATAGCCTGAATATGATTATTGAATGTTTTTTTTTTTCAGAGATTTAGAAAATGAGAGGATTTGGACTCATGAAAAACTTCTTTTAGCCGATAACACTTATATTGGTCGTTCCTTATTTGCTGTAAATCAGCTAATCAGGCAACATCAATTACTCATAAAAGAAGTAGCCAATAGGAGAAATAGAATGGAAATCGCGATACAAGTGGGTAAATTTCTAAACTATGAGTATTCATGCTATTTGGCATAAGATTATTATATTTGACACGACTTACATTGCATATTCTTTATCAATGGTTTTTTGTAAATAATAATACCAACTGAGAACATAATGAACTATATACCTGTTTCTTCTCCACTGAAACTTGTTGGATGTGGTTAAAAGCAATTGAGTATCAAGTCAGTCAATGATCTATTGTTAATGTATCAGAAAATGGTAGGAATCGTGTTATTTAAGATCTATAGGTATCATTGTAGTGAACAGAACACGGGTGGAGACAATCGAATGTTTTTAGCACAAAATTACAGAGTTACTTGGTAAAATAGAAAAACCATATAGTAAATCTTTTTGATTGAGATCATGAACCGATTGATGTTCGACCACCACAATTGAAAACCTGGAAGCACTGGACGGCCGTTCCGTCCTATTGTGGGGCTCCTCGGCAGTGCGCACCCACGATCCCGCCTGCGGGGTTCGAGCCCGGGGCCTCCGGCCTCGCGCGCGAACGCTTAACCAACCGAACCACTGAGTCGGCATCGAGTGGCGATAGTTTCTAACATCAATCCAATAATTCGCATCTGACCAACTCAATGTCCGTTTACTAATTTACCTGCTCTTGTAGAGCTAGGTATATAAGTCGTTCGATGCGTACTTTATCCAAAATAATCATTCAATCGTAAAACTCTCAAATGTTAGAGACATGTTCAAGCAGGATTTCTCCAAAAAGTTAATCTATACTTTAATTAATTCTTATTCATAACTGTACATCATTATATTCTGAACTATTTGTTGATTATGCTTGTTGTTCAGTAATGAAATCATGAAAGCTTCATCATTAAGTTATGACCTTCAGAGAACTCAATCTTTATATCCTCAACTTAAGTTACATTTATTCTTTATCGTTTACAGAAATAATGATAGATTGTAGTGAACAAGAACATGGGTGAAGACAATCGAATTGTATTTAACACAAAATTACAGAGTTACTTGGTAAAATAGAAAAACACTATAGTAAATCGTTAATTTACAAAATATCAATCCATCATATCAAACTGAACTGTTCCTGTTGCAATCATCAATCCATTGTCTCATATTTCATTGTTCATGCGTTCTCTTACAAATTACATTGTGTTCTCACTCTTCCTTTCTTGATCTTCCCCCATCTTCTGCTGCCAGACGTTGCGTTTTTAACTCGCGTCATATACTACTTACAACAATATAAGTAGCACGCATCACATCATTACCAAGATTTGACTTGATAGTTTCAAATAAATTGAGCATTAGATTGATTGTTATAAATAAATTAATATATATTTGTAATATCTCAATGAGTAGAGAAAGTAAATTTTTCGACCTTTCGTGACTCTCTGATTCTCTGAATAAGTGGCTTACTCTGAGTTATGAAACGTCAGAAAATTTAATTTTTCTACTCATTGAGATATTACAATGTTATAACTCAAAGGGCCGCCGATTAGAGGGTAGTGACTTATCGATCGGATCAAGGGATTCAAAATCTCGATAGACTATTCTGGTCCGTTGTCCCCGACTCAGCTAACGCGATCAAGAAGTCTTGACAAGGCGTAGAAAGTGTATTCTACAGGCAACCAGCAGATATCAGGTCAGGTCAAGTCAAGTCAATCAGGCACACAAATCAAGCGTATTTATACAAATATTTATAATCGATACTGACATGGAAATCTTTTTAAGCATTCATCAATAAGTTCGTCAATTGACTGCTATTTAAACATTTAAACATTTAATCGATAAGATGAAATTAGAAAATATGAATTTTGGGGATCTATCGTTCCCAACATAGAAATATATTAATTTTCTTTATACTTAGATTTATATTTTCAACATATGAGTAAAACACATGGGATCAAGTGGTTTATAACAGTAAAAGAGTTATGAAATCAACTAATCTAGTTATCTACATTAAGTAGTTGTAACTACGAATTGCATATACTGAGGTTCTTTTCATCTCACCTGAATTAACTCAAACCCTGAAAGACATTCTCACACCAATCAAAGGATCTGCTGTTTTTTTAAAAAAAAATGATTGGTTTATTCACTTTGAATATTATGTACGTTATCAGAAATGAAAGTAGAGACGACCAATTTCTAACTCAGTAGTCAAGAGACACTATTCTCCTAGATTTTATTCCTTGTCGAGTTATGAATGTGTTTCTGACCTGAAAACCTATTTTTTGCTCATCTAAATGACTATCTACTTTTAAATATTTTGCGATTATAATCTACAAAGATTTTTTCAGGATGAAATAAACTACTCTATTGTTTAGGGGCAGTAATAGAAAGTTTATTCCATCCAATTGGTTATCACAGGGTATTTTTATATCTAACCTAAATGATAATCAGAAAAAAAGAGAAGAAATCATACGTTCCTATCTCCATTAATCACTATTTGACATTAATTTGGAGTAACGGAAAAAAACAAGCCCAGTTACTGCGATTTGTTCACATAAATATTTAGGGGGTGGTGGTGGGAGTTTATTTCAGTTTTCTATCACGATAACTCATTGTATTGTATCTGATATTTCTTTTCTTTTTTTTTACGTTTCTAGGATGCAGATCATATTATAACGAAATTTCAATCAACGTTTGAAATAGTCATTGATGATGATGATTGTAAAACGATTCAACAATCAAAGATTAGATCGTCTGAGAAAACAATAACCATTCAAACAGACGATCATTCTATCATTGAAATTGAATTATCCACTGATATAGGTGTAAAATATAAAATCCCTAAGAAAATTCTAATTGATTTGCATACATTAGTGATAGAATTACGTTATGATTTAAAAAATCTGATTGATCGGATGTCTAAACGTACTGAACGATTAAATATAGGCTTTCAATGTTTTACACATCTTGGTGAATTTGCAGAATTACGCAGTTGGTTACAAGAGTGTGAAGATATGTTACTATTAGAATCAAGAGCTAGTCGTGATATAATTACAGCTAAAACTGAACTTAAAAAACATGCTCATATTGAATTTCGTGTAAATACGCTGTTAGCAAATTGTGTTCGTGATTTCAGTAAGTTTTACAATTTTTTCGATCATTATTTTATGTAAATCAGTTAGTTTTAAAGTTTTCAATTATGAGTGCTGTGTGTACACATTTCATAAGCAGTATAATTATCAATAATAAAGCAAGGTGTACCTGGTCGCGGCCCAGATAGCTCAGTGGTAACGTCTCTGACTGTGAAGCTAGGTGGCACGAGATTGAATCTGTCAGGAAACACCAGTTCCCTGAAGATTACAGGTACACCTTGCTGACGAGTGCCAAGTAGCACGAAACCCGTGTCCAGGGTTTCCTGTCGACTACCTCCAATCACCATCTAAAATCTCTATATATAGTGCCCGCAGTATCGAGTCACCTAGACTGGTAGCCACATTGCATCATGATCGATAGCATTCGATCTGTACTAATAAGGACTGGACATGCATGACATTGATCGCCACCCAGTGACCAATCAATTGTGATTACATGGGTATATGTTTGGTTGTCTGTTTGACTTATCTCTTAAACAAATTCAACAATTAAACCATACTTCACTCGAAGCTTACTTTTTATACATTAGGCTTTTTGATATCTCGACACTGAAGTCATCTGATTATCCAACAATTTTTGGTCTAAAATATATATCAAAATAAGTGGGATCATCCATAATCAAAATCAGAGTGGACCCTAACATGCTAATCGAGCCGGAAATGTCTTTCACCAGTACTTGTAAATAATACCAAGTTGTTTATTCAGTAGCGATGACGGAATTATATTGGTGAAATAGTGTCAAAGGTTTGATTAACCTGACATTATACAGGATTGTATTTTCACTAAATTATCAGATCTTAGTAAGATAAGTAGTATGTTACTGAAATATCATTTGCAGCTTTTTGTAGTAGTATATTCATTCAATCTAACATTACTATTTTCAGTGATCTGTTATCTCACAAGTTGAAATCATGAGTCAATTGAAGCTAGACCACCATGGAAAACCTCGAGGCACTGGACGGCCGTTTCGTCCTAGCATGGGACTCCTCAGCAGTGCGCACCCACGAACCCGCACCCCGCGGGATTCGAACCCAGGACCTACTGGCTTCGCGCGCGAGCACTTAACCATTAGACCACTGAGCCGGCATCCAACGGTGTTAATGTCTAACTTCAACCAATCCACGAAGTTGCGCCACAAAAAGAAGTTTTTCTATTTTGCTTAATACCATCCCTACATTTACACTTTTTCATTTGATTTCCTTGAATATTGCCAATAGTTGACTAATCACGAAACTCTATTCTGTTGGTTTATTGTTATCGAATTTAATGTTTATTATACTCTGAAGGTTTCAATTAAAGTAAAAGTGAAATCTGTCAACAACATTCATATCATATTGTGGATAAGTACTGCTATCCAACATCCAATATCATGTAAATATAAGTGAAAGCAATAACAGTTTTCCAATAAAAAGGCATATCCTGTTCATGGGTAGTTCTACTACTATCATGAACGGCTTACAATAATAAATAGTACACCCGGAAAAAACCATTTTATTAAGTTAGTTATTATTATGGGAAAACTTTAGGTAGACAATCTTTGAAAATCAAGTAATACTTGTTAAGCATTTTATGTTAATACGGAATTCCTCAGTATTGTGTAACTACCATCTAAATAAAAATCAAATCTATGGTACCAATTCTTCACGGCAAATTATTAATCTGTAAATCACTGAGCTGGGATACAATAGTTCACGCTTTTTGATTATCGATAATTAGCATTACTAAACGACCGCTATAAATTGCTCTTATAGTTCAAATCCTTTTAAGTTAATTTTTACATGCTAATTTTATGCCAGACTGCGCGATCAATGATTGTGACATATCAGATCCTCACAAATTTATTCATTTACAACAGTATAATCACATTTCATGATTTGTATTCACACGAATAAATTCCAAATTCTACAACATAACATGATTGGAAAACGTTTTAATATGCGGTTGTTTTATGAATGAAACCTATGTATGTTAGATGATTTTTGATTTCTGACCATTTCCCCAACGAAGCTGAGTAAAGACTTTGGTGGAGTTTTGTTCTGTGAGCTGGATGGTTTGGTCGTGGAGCTTTCATCGTTCTTCTGAATGACATCATCAGCACAAACTTCAAATAGAAGTGAAGTGTTTGAATTTCTCCATATGTGTTTCAAAGCTTGTTCTATGAACCTCGATGTTGATTGGTTCTTATTGACCTTAAATTCGTCATTGTTTACTTCTTTGTTTTGGTTGTGTCCCCCATTGTTTTGATTTTTGTTCTTTCTGAGTAATGACTGCCGAGTCAAACATGAGTGTTATTTCTAATTTTGGATAAATATAGTTTCTTCGAAGAAACTCAAAATCTCTTAAGCGACATGCATCAAACTTCTAATTTTCACCTCTCGAATTCTTTTACAAATATGGCTTCCATTTTTAATAATATCTGATACATATTGGATACCATTGTAAAGTTGTTCGTACAAATTTCAAAGAAATTGTAAATGAATTTCTTAAGTTATATGTGAATATTAATGTCAATATCGATATAAAAATGTTCAGTCAATTGCTTTTTCATCACCACTTTAAAATATCTAGTCACATTCTACTCATTTTTAAAAATTAAGTAGTAAGCATAGGTAGTCAAGAAGTAATTGCATTTACAGAGAGAGAGAAATCCTTGAATCTGTGTAAAATGGGAAGAGTAACTTTGGTACATACTTTAATGATACTTTACAAGTAAAAATACAACTAAATTAATACAAAACTAGATCGAGCCGATCTCTAGCTTTATGCCATTTTGTTTTAGTTGGAGGAAACTTAATTATTCATATGTGTATTTCGTTTTAACTATCAAAAAATCTATTGAATATTTGATATGCTGTTGTTGTTGTTGTTGTTGGTATCGTTGCTGTTGTTTAAACTCAAATCGTAATCGGTAAAAAAAAGCATCTAAGTTATATCTCTGTGATTCAACAAGTGATTATATTGTAGTGTCGGTTGCTATGTTCAGCCCATATACCTTATTCTAGCTTCTGGACAGGCCAGTTTATCCGTTCTTCATGAGAATCAAACATTTTGACCTTGTTAATTATTCGCTTATCAATCTTGACTTTTGTTATGTGAGCGTATATATGTGTGTACACTTCTTATCCTATTCATTACATGTTTGTAACTTAGTTTTGTGTGACTATAAATATTGATTACCACTTGATGAAATGAAGTTGGTTCATAAACCTTCTCCACCGCGTGTCATTTCGCTTCACTCTCTTTTATTCGCCTCATCCTTCTCATTTCCTGTCCCATTCCCGTATCTGTTATTCACCACCAACGCGATTTAACTGAAGGATTATGTACGAGAATAGTCGACATGTGTATTTCAATGACAATCAGTATGCAATCCAATTGGAGTCAGATATTAAAACTAAACTAATAATGAACTAAGTGAATTTCATTTATTACAATTAGAATTATTCTCTTTCTAGATTTCAGATAATCTATATATTACGACTTTTTGACGTCTATTTAGCATTCAACCATGAAAAAGTGATTAGTTTTATAAGTGGACTGTCAAAACTATTATGTATAATTTGTTTTACTTATGATTTAACATTGAACAAGAAAGAAAAAGACTGTTGATTTCATTTAACTAGGCAACTAGGCAACAACACTATCAAATAAAATTTGTTTCAATATATATTGAAGTAGATTTCAAGTTGTTGGGGGTTTTTTGTGGTTGTTGTTGTTGCTGTTCATAATTAAAATAATAATAATATTATTATTATGCTTCATTCAAAACCTAAAAGACATGAGAACGATTGTTTCACATCCCACTGTGTTTACCAATTTAAATGTGTGTGTGGTCACACATACATAGGGAGGAGCAATCGTGATCTCAACATTAGATTAGGGTCAGTGAACATGTACCCAAATGGCTACGGAAACAAATATAATCAGGTGACCCAATAAGAGCAGAGGATAAACATCCATCATCCTCTATTGCTAAACATATAATTGAAATAGGTCATAAGATTGATCTAAACTCAGCTTTTGTGGTGTTGTACAAGGGTAAAAGGGCGTATACTAAGGTTTATTGAAGCCTTAACTATACGAAATTTCAACCCTCCTATGTGTGTTCAAAAACAGTTTGTTCTTACCTTAAACCTACTCTGGTAATATAATATTGACTTATTATTCACAGTGATTTGGTTTTGAATTGTGTTCTTATTATTATTATTACTTCACAAGTTGAAATTTCTAAAATCTCCACAAACTCCTTCTGATAATAATCATCTGCTCACTAGTGACTGATTTCAAGAGATACTCCTGGAGTTCTAGTGGGAATCCATTACCAGTGGAGTTCAACCAGGTCTGTTGTGAGATATTAGCTCACTGAAGACAATGGTGTATGGTGGCACAACTTCGTGGATTGGTTGAAGTTAGACATTAACAGTGTTGGATGCTGGCCGGCTCAGTGGTCTAATGGTTAAGTGCTCGCGCGCGAAGCCAGTAGGTCCTGGGTTCGAGTCCCGCGGGTTGCGGGATCGTGGATGTGCACTGCTGAGGAGTCCCGTACTAGGACGAAACGGCCTTTCAGTGCCCCCAGGTTTTCCATGGTGATCTGGTCTCAGATGACATTTCGAATTGTTTATTCATTTATTCTTTAGAGAAGTAGCTTACACAAAGTCAAATTATATCAGCAATTCAATTTCTTTCGTTTTACTCATTGACACATTGGAAGTTTATTATTTTATGATGATGAATATTGTATTATTAAAACAGTAGGGTAGACATAGTCAATTGATCAAACATCTAGGACATCACTATTTTTTTAAATGTTCATTGAATGATCTAAATTTGTTTTGAGAAACTTTTGTTAACTATCCGTCACCTAAATGTATATTTCCTCATCAAAAATATTTATAACCTATCACAAATTGAATTACAGAGAAAATCATGTAGAGCAACCACAGTTGTTCGATGAAAACTACGCTAATGCTAACGATTGCATCGCAATATTCATGGAATCCTCTTTTTGGTGGAGTTTTGTTCTTTGAGCTGGATGGTTTGGTCGTGTGCGACCACCAAAATCATCCACCTGAACTACAAATCTTCTCCACCATCTCATGTTATCCTCACTTAGTCAATACTTTCTTGTTAGTTAGTTAGTTAGTAAGTTAGTTAATTAGTTGAAAGCAACGTATATGTTTTGTAACATTCGTTTCAAATTCAAGTGTATGAGGCTTAAATCAGTTAAAAAGAATCAATGGAATAAACAAATTAATTTTGACTTGTGCTGATGGGCGGCCTATACTCCTTCACGAGGAGTAACAGGAGTAAGTAAGTAATGACTTATACTAGGAACTGAGACTAATTGACTTCTGTTCAATTATTGAAAATTACCGTTTACTCATCAGTATTGTAAACGTAAGTCTACTTGTAGTCATCAGTAATTTTTTTCTTTATTCAATTCAAGAATATTACTGGACTATGATTATTGATTCCTTTTATTCGTGTTTGAAATCATTGTGAAGTTGATATATTACATTTTGTCTAAATTATTAATTACATTTTACTGGACACATGGGACTTGAGATTTGAGTTATTTTTGTGTGTGTGTGTGTTTACTGTCGTTCCGTATTTATCTACTCAGTTTATTTGTCTAGTTTGTATGATGTGCATAAAATCGTATTTTACTTTTGATGAAGTTCTTCATTAATTTTTATGAAAAGTTATTATTTAAATGGGTATATACATATGTTTAGAAGTAAGTTACTTACTTACGCCTGTTACTCCTCGTGGTGGAGTATAAGCCGCCCACCAGTAATCTTCATCCAAACATGTTCTGGTCAATCCATTCCATTTGTTTCCGATTGCTACTCATCCTTTTCATATCTCCTTCCATTTCCCAACGTAATGTGTTGTTTAGCCTTCCTCTTTTCTGTATCTCTTCACAATTCCAAGTTAGCGATTGTCTCGTGATGCAGTTTGATGATTTCCTTAATATGTCTGCTATCCAATTCAAGAGTGTTTTCCTAATTTCCTCTTCACCTGCAAGTTGGTTTGTTCTCTTCTACAGTAGGCTGTTGCTGATGGTATCTGATCAAAGGACATTGATTAACTTGCTTAGACAATTGTTTATAAATACTTGTAGCTTTTTGATGATGATGATGATGATGATGATGATGATGATGATGATGATGATGATGATGATGATGATGATTGATGTAGTTCTCTAAGTTTCAGCTTCGTACGGTAGGACTGTCTCGACGTTCGTATTGAAGATTGTGACTTTGATATTGGTTGACAGGCAGTTGTTTTGAGTTCCGTATGTTCTTCATAAAAATTCGTAATAGACCTCAAATTAGTATTTGATTTCTGCTGTAATCCATAATGAAATAATTTCAATTTACCACTTATGAACAATAAAATAAGTCGTTTTAGGTGAAACATGTTTCAGTAATAATAATACAAAACAATTCTTGTCTCAGACAAATACAAAATTTAACGTTTTTTAAAGTGGAATCCAGGATGCGCGTTTCGTCCTGTTTGGGACTCGTCAGTTGGATGTACCTGCATCCACTGCTAGTCACTATCCATCTGTGCTTATAATGCTTGTAAATTAAGGCAATATCGAGGCATACGCACAGTATGCACATATGCCAATAAGAGACTGATCAATTTCAGTCCAAAAATATCAATGGGAAGATTCAAGTAAAACAATATCAAGTGAATGATACAAGATAGCTATTCTTACGACGTCAATTTACTATTAGGAGAAACGTTTCTGAAAAAAAAGACAGACATCCTGTTACACATCAGTGAATTAAAGATCATACATACTCTTGATGTGTCTGATTTGAAACTATCAACTTCCATCAGAAGATTAGTACTTCAAGCTTTTAAATTCATTTCAAATAAGAATTTTAGTAAAGCAAATAGAAACGTTTCGGAAGTTCATCAAACTTATCAACGCATGCTTCAAATGAGGTAATAAGATATTAAGTTCTTGTTTTTTGTTATTTAGCAATGAGTATTGCATTGTTGATGAATTAATACATACCCTGATGTAGTGGATATTGTAATAAAATATTCAAAGATTGAATAATATAGAAACTAATGTTGTAGTCATTGAAAATGAAGATTCCACCAAGTCTTCATTGTTTTTTTTTGAATATGTGTTAGAATTACAACTAAACAGGACGTATATTTACTTCATGTTGTGGTGTATGATATATTCTGATAGCTCCCGAATGCCCTGGTATGGCCGAGAGTGGATTGTGCCCACCGTCCCTCTAGAAATACTCTCACACGACCACGCATGTACAGCCTCTGCCAGAGAAGTTCTACTCACTACCTTCTTGTGGCCACAGTGTTGTTTACGAAAATGAGAGAACGAAATGCGAATGTCCGGCGCTTTAACCGGATTCCAAACTAATGGTGCACATGGGCTCCAGTATCCTGAAGGAACAAATGGCTACCATGGTACTGCATCTCCTCACAATGCTCCACTGCCTTGTGAATCAGACCTTTAGGTCAAAGGCTTGGGGAGTGGCCCCCTAAGAGAACCACCTGCATCAGTCTTGGCGCCCGGGCAGTATCACATCCCACACACACAAATATGGTGTGGCGCATATATATTTGGTGCCCTCTTGTACCAATATTTATGTGTTCAAATAATAATAATAATAGTATGATATTTTCTGATTGTTTGTGTTTTATTTTTTGGGAATAAAAGATCAGAAATCATTGAAACTAATCAATGAATTTTTGGAACGTAAAGAAAAATACAAAAATCAACTAGATTTAATTAAAACAAATGAAAATCTACAAAAAGTTGTTGAGCAATTGTCTGCAATGCAAGTTGACCAACGAACTACTCAAAGTCAATGGTCACAGTCTATTCTACATGATGAGAATATGAATAAAGTAAAACAAAGTTCATTTGAGAATTTAATAAATCGTCGTAAACTTCGTAGTCAAATTAAACAAATACGTAAACGTATCCAAGTTATACAGTCTATTCAACGAATTATGGATCGTCAATATGCAAGTCTATTAGATGTTTGCGTACAGAAACGTCAACGTTTAGAAGAAATTCTATCTTTGAGCATTGTTTATGAAGAAGTTTCAGAATTGAAAGTAAGTTCAGCTACCTTATTAATATATGTTTCTTACATCGAGCGTTTTGAGTGAGATCTTATACAAAATATATTCAAACTGAAGTTGAGTTATCTTTATTATGTCTAGTCATTGTTGTTATACTAACTTTAATATATGAGTCTTGATTGAACTTATTTATATTTATTATTATTTCAGCACATAAATATTGGTACAAAAGGGCACCAAATATATATGCGCCACACCATATTTGTGCTTGTGGGCTGTGATACTGCCCGGGCGCCAAGACCGAAGCAGGTGGTTTTCTTAGGGGGCCACTCCCCAAGCCTTTGACCTGAAGGTCTGATCCACAAGGCAGTGGAGCATCGTGAGGAGATGCAGTACCATGGTGGCCGGTGACCAACAATTGGTTCATACGCCATTTGTTCCTTCAGGATACTGGATCCCATGTGCACCATTGATTTGGGATCCGATTAAAGCGCCGGACAATCGCATTTCGTCCTCTCATTTTGATAAACAACACTGTGGCCACGAGAAGACAGTGAGTAGGACTTCTCTGGCAGAGGCTGTATATGCGTGGCCGTGTGAGAGTATTTCTAGAGGAAGGGCGGGCCCATCCCACCCTCGGCCATACCAAGGCATCTGGGGGCCTTGATTGAACTGTATTTAAATATATTGATAAAACACCAAATAGTGATGCTTAGGATGAACTTCTTTATATTTCTATGTTGTACTATGTTTTACTTAACAATATTATTATCATTAGGATTATTAGAATTAGAATATCGACAACCAATACAAATCTGCAACTAGATTACATTGTTTCAAAAACTTATTGACTTTATAAATGATCTTGATTGATTATGAAAAAGAGTGTATATATATACACCAAAGTAATCACTATTAATGAACTAGACAGCTAAGACTACAGAAACTCCAAATGATTGATGTACACTAATGAATTATATTATTCGAAATCATATTGCTCAACTATGATGAATATGGAAACATGGATCTTTAGTGAAGATGACGTTTATATTCACAACAACTGGATAGAAACACTTTACATTGATTAAAAATAGAATGAAAAAATGATATCTAAACAAAAACGTGTTAAGGTAAACATACACGATCAAACAATACGTTTTAACATAAAATTGATATCTCATAGGCAGAAACGTGTCTGACGTACTACCTGCCATTCTTCATAATTACTTCAAAATGATCAGATTTCACGAAGATCTGCCTAATTCACCAGTCATACTTTAGCCAAACATCGAAGAACACTAGTCACTCGATAAATTTCAAAGTTTATTAAAAATTTATTACACAACCAAGCTTTCAAATGTAAGAAGGGTTTGTCCCCACAACTTCACTACATGAAGTTCAAAAATTGGAATGACCTAGTACATAAAATTATGCTTCTACTAGGAATCAAAAGTTTTCAAATTAAAATGTAGTCATCGGTAAAATTTAAAGTAATTTCACTTTGAAATATTGGCAAAAGTCAAATAAAAAGATATAAGCTTGATTTATTTACTGTGTGATAATGCCCAAGGCATGCAATCCGCACTTAATCAGTTGGCAATCAGTGTCCGTAGGTATGGTATGCGCTTTGCACCGTCGAAGTGCAAAGTACTTCTACAAGACTGGCAGGATTCTAATCCTGTAGTCACCCTGGATGGTGAGCAGATAGACGTAGTCGAGAAGTTCATGTATCTAGGTAGCTGCATAAGTGCTAGTGGGGGTGTGAGTGATGAGATCAATGCACGAATAGTGAAAGCCAGAGCGGCTTATGCCAATCTGGGCCACCTTTGGCGCCTTCGTGATGTTAGTCTGGCTGTAAAAGGTCCGAACTACAACGCGTCGGTGAGAACAGTTTTGCTCTATGCTTGTGAAACCTGGCCTCTCCGAGTTGAGGATGTTAGACGACTCTGTGTTCGGTCATCGTTGTCTCCGAAGGATTGCTGACATTCAGTGGCAACATCATGTCAGTAATGCAGAGGTTCGGCATCGTGTGTTCGGGCACAGAGATAATAATTCAATCGATGTCACCATCTTGAAACACCGACTTCGGTGGCTTGGGCATGTTCTACGAATGTCGTCCCAGAGAATTCCATGTCGTGCATTATTTGCCGACTCTGGGACTGGTTGGAAAAAGCGAAGGTGGTCAGTGTATGACATGGTGTCGTGGTGTGAAAGAAAGCTGCAAAGTGCTGGCTTCTGTCGGTCCTTCACAACTACCTAGCTGGGGTCCAAGAGATGGTGCGACACAGTGGCTAGAGATGTTATCAGGTATGGCTCAGAACAGAAGCCAGTGGCGATCCTGCTGTAACCTTCTTTTACTTTCTTCATAAAAAGTGGTTCTATCTTCCTTAACTAAAAGGATTCTTTCTTGTTGTACCTTTTTGTTTCCCTCATTATTATTACTATCACACTACCTTAGACTAATCTGGTCGTTATTGTTCTCTTTTTTTTCTCAGGCTCCTTACCTTTTTTTCCTTCTCTTTAAATTCTCATTTGATTTGTGTGGTGCATATATATTTGGTGCCCTCTTGTACCAATATTTATGTGTAATAAATAAATAAATAAACTAAATTACCCGATCCACGATGATCAATACTTCAAATGAAATTTTGAACGACATTATATCCGAATTCAGTTATTAACATACAACAGATCAATTTAGTTAGCTGACGATACTGAAGTTTAAACAATTTGGTCGATAGACCTACTGATTTAAATTTTAAGTAGTTTGTTCTCCTTAACGTTTTTTACTGATTATAATTTCAAACATTATTTAATTCGTTTTTATTAGATCAACCTTTACTGAATGCAAGATAACAACAAATCTCTTATTTGACTTTTTTAATATAATAAACATATCTGTTAGCTTCATTGTTGTAGAAGCCATACTTACAAGCGTATACGAGTTCAAAATAGTTGAGCACTCAAATGAGCCTATATGAAAGGTGAATAGTTCAGTTTTTAAACCCTTAACAATCAGTATAAATTTATATATATATAATCAGCATTCGTCTATGTATCATGATAAATGCGTTTACACGTTTATATGGTATATCTGCCTACAATTATTAACGTCATTATTGAATGTATTTGAATCGACTCATTTGAGTAAGTCATTTTCAAGGTTTGGATATAAAGTGTTTTGTGTAATACTTCATAATAGAACATACAGTGATATCTGTATCAAAAAGTTCATTGTGTCAACATGTTTGTGTTCATAAAAGTGTTTAATAATTGAATTTGCTCATATAGATTTCTCACATGTATCACATGTATCCCCGCGTGGTGCGGGATCGTGGATGCGCACTGCTGAGGAGTCCCATACTAGGACGAAACGGCCGTCCAGTGATTCCAGGTTTTCAATGGTGGTCTAGCTTCAATTGACTCATGATTTCAATCTGTGAAAATATTCTACAAATGTCATCTGATTTTTTTTTTACTTCAGAATTGGTTAAATCAACAAATCACTGTAGCTTCTTCAACATACACTGGTCGAAATTTGAATGAATGTGTATGTATTATCAATCGCTTTGTGCATTTTGGTGAAAATCTTCTAGGTGAATCTTTTACATCATTTCTGGAAGTTGAACTACATTCATTTGATCCTATTTCAACAGTATATACCATGAACATAACTGATCAATTTGTACATACATCTGGTTTAGCTTCTGAACGTACAGCAAGAGTTATGAATATGTGTCGTTGTTTAATACGTACAAAACATTCAGATTCACCACGTATTGCATTTTGGCAAGATATTATTTCAGAAACATGGGCTGATCTACGTGAATTAATTTATTCACGAGTTAAATTATTAATTTCAGCTGCTCATCGATTTATTTTTATAATTCGTTGCTATGTAAGTTTTTTGTTCTTATTCATTTTGCACTGATACACTTTCTTCATACACGTAAACGTGTCACACGAACTTTGAAAAAATATAGGAAACAGAGTTTTTGGTGGAGTTTTGTTCTCTGAGCTGGATGATTTGGTCGTGGAGCTTTCATCATTGTTCTTCTGAACGACATCATCACTATCCAGCTCAGAGAACAAAACTCCATCAAAATCATCCACCTGAGCTACAAATCTTCTCCACCATCTCATAGGAAACAGAGTCAATGATGAAACAATCGATCATGTATCGATATTATTCTCCACAATTTTCCATCATGTTAAGAATGACATTTAAATACATTTTTGTCTTGTAAAAACCGTCATTCTCTTTGTTGATCATGTTGGATTATTTTAAAATGGTAGGAACTGTACTAAGGTTACCAGTAGGTATCACATACGGGGAGATTATTTCACTGTTGAGTTATCATAAGTTATCAGCAGACATATTGTAAATCCTTTTTCCTACATTTTTCTTAATTTGATGATAAGATTTGTTTTGACATTATGGAAATTGTTTCCTCTGCATGTAATGAGTCGTTTCGATGAGGTTGGTGGTATGGTTTACTGATGATTCTGTAAACATCATGTTGCATACTAACCCTCGATGAATAATGTTCAACTAAAAACAAAGAATACATTTCTAAGACTTTTAGAGTGATTTACTAAATGAATTCATGAGTCAATTGAAGCTAGACTACCATGGAAAAAACGTGGAAGCACTGGACGACCGTTTCGTCGTAGTATGGGACTCAAGCGAAATCTGATTAAGTAATCCACTCTTCTAATTTTATTCTACGACCAAGAAAATGACAGAAAATATTAGTTCGGTCATTGAAATGTTAAGTCACTACATTGTATTGTAATTGTCAACTTGAAAGTAATCGTCTTTCACCCATTGGCACATTCTCTACTAATCACAGGAAACTTTGAAACTTGTTCAAGAAAAATCTGATCAATTGTCTCAATCCATTGGTAAAGACGTACAAGCCATTTGTAAACAACTTTCATTGTTATCTGCATTTGAACAAGATGTCCAAGCTCTTGAACCACTAGTAAGTTATTAAATCAACCGTTCATAAATATTTTGTATCACAAATTAAATAGTTGCATCTGTTAGTTCATTGGACTTAAAGTGATTATGACACAGATAATGTAAAGAATGTCCTGAGTTTCAAGTTTCTCCAGATCGGAACCAAGACTTCTTAACCAACAAAAAAGATCCATCATATTAAGAAACAAGAATATGAAAACTGTTAATAAGAGAAAGTTCCATTTCCGATGACATCGTAATCATATCTATGGTCATTCTAAATATGAAGAATATTTTACTATAAGTTGAAATACTCTTACTTGAATGATAGGTTTGTAATAGTGGCTAACAGTGGAATCCAAGACGAGCGTTTCGTCCTGTTTGGGACGTGTCAGCTGGATATACCTGCATCTCAGAGAGTTGATGTTCACTCTGGAATTCGAACCCAGTACCATTCGCTTCAAACGCCATCGCGTTATCCACTCAGCTACTGAGGTTTGTAAGTTTCAAATATCGAAAGGATTTGTATGCCATTGATAATTATTGAAATGCAGCAGTGTAAAAACTTTTTCTAGAAGAGAATTAAAGAACATAACTACCGGTACGAACAATATGATGAAAGTGAAAAGAAAAACATATAGGTTGTAAAATTAACTGATCAACAAGAATGTAAATTTAAAAAGAGATACTAAATGCTTGCTTAATTACGACTGTTACTCCTTGTGGAGGAGCGTAGGCCATCCATCTTCAATCTCCATTCAACTCTGTTCTGGGCAATCTTTTTCAGTTGTTTCCAGTTGCGATTCATCCTTTTCATGTCTGTTTCCAATACTCGGCGCAATGCATGTTTTTGTTATTCCTCTTTTCCATTTCTAATCAGGATTCCAAGTTAGCGATTGCGTCGTGATGCAGTTTGATGAATTCCTACCCACTTCTAAAGTCTTTTCCTCATTTCCTCTTCATTTGGAAGCTGGTTCGTTCTCCCTCACAGTAGGCTGTTTCTGATGGTATTCGGCAAACGAACACTGGGTATCTTCAGCAGACAATTGTTTAGAAACACTTGTACATTTTTGATGGTGGTTGTGGTAGTTCTTCAAGTTTCAACTCCGTACAGTAGGACTGTCTCGACGTTCGTAATAAAAACTCTAACTTTGATATTGGTTGAGAGTTGTTTTGAGTTCCATATGTTCTTCAATTGTAGGAATGCTTCTCTCGATTTGCCAATCCTCGCCTTTACGTCTGCATTGGATCATCCTTGTCCATTGATGATGCTGATCCGCCAGGTACGTGAAAGTCTGCACCTCTTCCAGAGTTTCTCCATCGAATGTGATTGGGTTGGTTGTTCTCCGTGTTGAATTTGAGAATCTTGGTTTTTGCCTTGCTTATGTTGAGGCCTACTGATGCAGCGGCGGCTGCAACACTAGTTGTCTTCACCTGCATTAGTTCATGTGTATGTGATCGAAGGGTCATGTCATCTGTGAAGTCTAAATCTTCTATTTGTTTCTAATCTATCCATTGTATTCCGTGCTTCACCTCAGATGTGGAGGTCTTCATAATCTAGTCAACCACCGGAAGAAAGAAGAAGGGAAAGAGTAAGCTACCCTATCTGACTCCGGTCCTCACACCGATCGAGTCTGTCAGCTCTTCTGCATTCACGACTTTGCACTGTAGTTCATCGTGTGAATTTCATATGATGATGAAGATCTTCTCAGGTACACCATAGTATCAAGAAAGGTTACATAAGTCCATCCTTTCCCAACTGTCAAGGAACTTGATTTATAGTGGCTAATGCCATCAAATTGATTGCTCAATAATGATCCATAGTGTCGCTATTTGTTCCGTGCACGACCGATCCTTACGGAATCCGGTCTGTCGAGATCGAAGCTGGACGTCTACTGAGTTTTTCGTCCTGTCCAGCGTCACTTTGTCGAAAACCTTTCCTGGTACTGTGATTCCTCTATAGTTCTCACATTTGCTCAGATCTCCTCTCCTTGGCATCTTGATGAGATATCCTTTTTCCCAGTCTGCCAGCGGCACTTCTTCCTCCCAAATCTTCCTGAATAGAACGTGGAGCTTGTTTACAGTTATTTTTGTGTCTGACTTAAGTGCTTCAGCTGGTATATTGTCAAATCCTGCTGCTTTCCCTCTCTTAATTTGTCTGATGGTCATCCTGATTTCTTTGATCCTCGATAAAGTGATATTATGCCCAAAATAATGAGCAAGTAAGTAGGTTTATGAATCATGAAGTTTTCATATTTACAGCAAACAGCGGTCTAATTTAAGTGAACAGATTTCCATTCATTACCAGGATTAATACAGTAAACAACTAGATTTCAAGTAAAAACATAAATCTAAATTTATTTTAAGACAGTTTAAGCATTTGTAGTGTTAAAAAATAAAACTATCCACTGCTTATCATCATTTTATTCAATGATACAGATTAATTGGGTAGAAAAAGCAGCGGATTACCTTCTTCCTCTTTATTCTGGTAATTGGACTAAACGTTTAAAAAAACCACGTGATATTCTTCTCTCTGTCTGGTATCAACTTAAAGATAGAACTCATCTTCGTCGTATCAGATTAAAACGTTCTATTGCATTATATCGTTGGATATCCAATTTAGATGCTTTTTTCAACTGGACCCAACAATGTCAAAAAGAATTAGAACGTATTGAAATGGATATATGGAATATGAATCCACCACAATCTACTGTAATCAAGAAATCGAATCACATGTAATGTTGAGATTTTCTATTTTTTCTATTTTGGTCATACTTTACTATGTTCTATTTGTTAAAATCCGATAGTGTTTCAAGAAGAAATGACATTTTAAGCAAGGATTAATTGGTCATGATCAACTTTGGATAACAAAAACAAACGTATCTTTTTACAAATCAAATTATATTATTTGACAGTATAGAGGTTGTGGAGATTAATAAGTTTTTTGATTGAGATCATGAATCAATCGATGTTGGACCACCGTTGGAAACCTGGAAGCACTGGACGGCCGTTTCGTCCTAGTATGGGACTCCTCAGTGGCAGTGCGCATCCACGATCCCGCCCCTCGCGCCAGACGCTTAACCAACTAGCCCGCTGTGCCGGCATCCAATGGTCTTAGTGTTAGTGGACTGGTTGATGTTAGACACTAGCGCGAGACTGATAGGTCCTGGGTTCGAATCTCGCAGGGAGCTGGATAGTATATTATTTGATTTCAACACAAGAATTTTAAATAATTCGAACAAGTTGTATAAATGCTTTTTGTAAACCTAACAATTTACAGTGGAAATTATGGCGAGACTATAATTTCTGGACTAACCAATCAGGCATAAGATAACAGGTCGTGGATTTTGGCGCGAAATTCACTCATTCATTTGACTAAATAGCGTTTTGGCATTAGATCACGATGAAAACCCTAAATCTAATACCTAGTCTTATCATCAACTGTAAATCATAATTCTAATTCTTCAAACAGGTTTATAACCCTCATTTAGTCCTAATTATTAGGTGCACACTATCAAGGTCATCATGGCATCTCTCAAAGGTCATCCATAAATTATAGTCTCACTGAAATCACTTCAGTTTTAGATGAACCATACTGAAATATCTGTAATTCAATTCATTCATAGTTATATAATATACTCTTGTGGGCCAGGATGATTTTACATTGGTTTTCAGGAGAACCAGACACCACCCAGACTTTCATGTGACAACCCAAGCAGTACAGCTCAATCCCGCTTCACAGGAGAACCAGACACCGTATAGGCTCTAACGCTAAAATCTGAATACTACAGCTCAATCCTGAGGCGCAACCACACAGGTACTGAGCACTCTGGTGGACCATTCGCACCATTCATATACACATTCACGTCACATGTATAGTTATTACGATCATTGATCGCGTGGATCAGTTATGCACATCACGAACAGGCCAAAGTTGACCTACTCCGCTACACGACAGTCAAACTCGTTAATGTTAGCAATCGTGACATGTCTTGCAATATCTCAACGACAATGGCCCTCGGGAACAGTGAAAAGCAACCACCAGTATGAATGAAATCGGTTAACCAGCAAATCAATTTTTTGCGTGAACAGTCAGCAAAACTTGACAAAGCAATGCCAAACCGTCCACAATATCAATGGCGAACCTCCAGCCTCATATCAGACCTTCAGCTCTACATAGCCATATAGCTTATACTGCATACAACACATTTGTAGAGTAGTAAACGAAATAGTCCAGCCTGAAGCGTTAGTGCTTAAATAACGCTTAAAACACATTGTCGGGTTTCGGAATACTATTACTAGACTACCAAGATCATTTTCATCGCATTTGCGAAATTTTCATTTTTCTGACTTTTCAGACCCTGAGAGTTAGGCGTAGCATCCCTTGTAATTAAATTGGGTTGTTATAAAGATTGTGAATTTCTAATCAGTATGAACAATCAAACGGTGACACTTAAAAGATCTACTGTCTATCATTCATGATTATTTATTCTTTACCGTTTAAATTGTATTGAACATTCATAATATTAATTTGACAAATTCACTCAGCAACATGATTCTCATCATGGTGGATAATGTTTTAATTATCATCATCATCTATGATTAACAGAAGTCTCTCATAAAGTAGGAAAACAATAAAAATGTTGTTCCAAATGAGAATTCGAAAAAATACTGACTATAATATCATATTTCGGGTGCTTTCATGATGTGCTTTTGTAATATGATGAATATCCATCGTGTACATATCAACAACATATAGAAAGTGAACAAAATTGTTTGAAATAAATCTTCATCAGGCTTTGTTCTACTGATATATATATAATAATACATACATACATATATATTTCTGAATAATTTTTTCTGGTTAGCGATTGTTAGCGAGTTAGTTTTCTACGGGATGGGGTCGCCAACCCCATGCCCAACCCTCCTCCTTTATCCGGGCTTGGGACCGGCAGTAGCCTCCGGAGGAACTCCAGGAGGAGTTTATACATATATATGGCAATAACATAATAACATTGATATATGTGTAGTTCAATAATATTAGACCAGAAAGGGAATTTTTGAGTAAATAATAACATTAAAACAGATTGTATACCCAAGCATACTAAGGCAAAAAACACAAGTAAATAATATATTGACAGGTAAAGTAATTAAATAAAAGCATAATTGGGCTTTCTCCAGCCGAGAAAGTCACTGAGATATTATAAACTGATTTTGAACACAAGGACTAGAGCTGTTAGCTCGAATGTTCATACTTTCTGTCATGAACAAACTTTATTCGTAAAAAAAAACTGAAAGCATTAGACAAGCCACTGTGATTGTTTTCGTTCCACCTACAACAAGAAGCTATCAGTTAATTCTTTTAAAGAATTGAAACAAGATGCTAACTAAACTAACCACGAATCGAAAACAACATAACCCTAAGATTTAAATATAGTTCAGAAGTCATAGGTTCTTCTTTGCTTGTATAGAGTTAGGGTTTGTTATCTATACCCCGAAACATTAAACAGGCTGATTCGAATCAGAAGTCTAGTACACACATTAGTCATTAAAATAAGCATCGAAAGCGTTTTATATTTTACTTCTATAGTCGAAGATATAAATGTAAACAGACGTAAAGCCTTCTGGAGATTTTACCGAAAACAGTATTATTTGTTCAGATGTATTTTAAGAAAACTGAAACTTGTAAGTTCAATAGTCAATAATTAATTTTTGCCAAATCGACAGGAACTTCCGATGCAATCGTCTTAGCTCTATGAATTTCAAAAACCAATAA
This sequence comes from Schistosoma intercalatum, assembly GCA_944470365.2. Taxonomy (NCBI): domain Eukaryota; kingdom Metazoa; phylum Platyhelminthes; class Trematoda; order Strigeidida; family Schistosomatidae; genus Schistosoma; species Schistosoma intercalatum. The sequence continues at coordinate 5,094 of OX103732.1, read as the reverse complement.
AAATTGTTGATTACTAATCTTATTAGTTTGCATCATTGTTTCTTACCAACCCCGAGCGTTGTTGCTACCTTGACGTGGTGGTCGGGCTTGCCTATCATGATGAAGCCACCAAGCTATATTGGCTGGAGAAACCGTTCCTCAAGATCCTACCATGTCAGACAGGTCGCTTGAAGAGCAGTAAGACTAAAAGCAACAAACCCCAGGTCCGAAGGAGAAGTCGTACTACTGACTGTACAGAGGTGTGACAGTAGTAAACTGTTTCCTTCAGACAACCAGCAAGACAGCCATACTGCCTTCCCACAACGAGGGGTGGGTGGGTTAGAAAAGGTCGACCCTAAAAATGAACATCTCGCCTTATCCCACAGATATCCATCTCCGGCTATAAGGTCTCAACAAGTACGGAGCTAACACAAAAATTGCTCACAAAAAGGTCATGTGTGACCGACCTCAAGTAGTTGTCTCTTGGGCACTGCGGTCACGCTCTCAGGTCACTAAGACCACCTTTAATCTGATTTCCTTTTCAGGTACCTCCAGAAGAACCCTTCCACGGTGTGTGCAACCGGGAAGTGATAACCTCCCTCATACCTCTAACAGCACTCAAGACTACTGTATTCATAATCAACTTATTCTTACCACCGGTATTCGTTAGATTTCAATCAATCACCCAGGACTGAACGTAGTTATAGCTCTTTCAAATATGATATCATGATTTAAAAGTTCAAGAATTAAGACTTTTATCATCCAAAAACAATTTAGTATTCTTTATAAATCTGATTTTTGCATAGCTTTTACCAGTTCTCCACTACCGACCTACAGTTGTAAATTGCAAGTATTATTTCATAACATCAAGTAATAAACATCCAAGGATTAAAAGAAAAAGAGTATATATTTATGATGGTATAAATTCGAGACTGAGTTTAGTGAAATAAAATCTTACCTCTGGTCTATTTCTTAATAGATGTATTTCGTTCACTTGAAAATAGTACATATGTTTACACTGTAGCATGGCGTCGAGTCGCGGTTGACTATGAACATCACTACAGGAAGGTTGCGTACGGAATATCGATAACATCCCCCGGGAGCCAAATATCAGAAGGCAGTTAATGGACGTAGTTCAGATATATTTGCTGGCGATCTCGTGGTATCGAAAGAATACCGAGATCATGCCAGGATACAAGCTTGGTTACTGAGCGTAACCGAATTCACGCGAGGCCACAATCGAAAGAAGAGAATAGTGGATGTTTTTTTTAGTACAGTTAAGCAAACAAGCACAGTAAAACAATCACTGGTACAATTGGTTATAATAATGTTTATTTCCATTAAACCAATCGCATTCTAATTCAAAAGATAGATATATCATTTCAATAATGATTAATCTACCTCCGTTTATTATGTTTTCAATCTTTCTGACTTCAGGAAAAACTCCCGAAGTTCTAGTGAGAAGCCGTTACCAGTGGAGTTCAACCAGGTCTGTTGTGAGATAGAAACTCACTGAAGACAATGGTGTACGGTGGCGCAACTTCGTGGATTGGTTGAAGTTAGACATTAACACCGTCGGATGCTGGCTCAGTGGTCTAATAGTTAAGTGCTCGCGCGCGAAGCCAGTAGGTCCTGGGTTCGAGCCCCGGGTGGTGCGGGATCGTGGATGCGCACTACTGGGGAGTCTCATACTAGGACGAAATGGCCGTCCAGTGCTCCCAGGTTTTCAATGATGGTCTAGCTTCAACTGACTCATGATTTCAATCTGTGAAACTTTCTATTTATTGCCAAATTCTAGTCTTATTTATCTCTTCCCAATTTGTTATCAATTAAAGTTTCTAAACAAGAAAAAAAAGTATAAACTAGGAGTGATGCAAAATCATTTGTCATTTTCAGAAAGAATAAACGATAATGTTTCTGAACGAATCAATCAGGCATAAGATAACAGGTTATGGATTTTGGCGCGAAATTCACTCATTCATTTGACGAAATAGCATTTCGGCATTAGATCGCGATGAAAACCGTAAATCTAATACCTAGTCTTATCATCAACTGTAAATCATAATTCTAATTCTTCAAATAGGTTTATAACCCTCATTTGGTCCTAATTATTAGGTGCACACTATCAAGGTCATCATGGCATCTCTCAAAGGTGTAATTGGTTAAAAATATAATTTGTGTATTGCTGTTGGTGAAATAAATCCTCATGTGTTATGGATATTTTTCCTTTGCCTTGCTTTGAACTATAATCAACACTATCTCAATAATAATAATAATAATACAAGGAATTCCAGTTATCTAGTCCTCATCGTATAGAAGTTGCAAATGTATTGTATCCTGTGAAGAGACCTGAGTAGATAGAATGGACTTAGATCAGTTCATCCTATCATGAACTGTATGACGCTAGATGTTAGTCGAAAATCATATGACAATGGACAGTTTGTTTATCTTATTATAGAAAAATTCAAAATTTCTCATCTGTGAGCCTACCAAGGGTTGATATTGGTAGTGCAATATGATTAGTTCATTTGCCGGAATATTATGTAATGGCTGCAAGATCTGTATGATTTGGGTTCGACCACTTGGGGATTAGATATCAAACAATACTAAGGAGTTCAATGTTCGAATGTTCAGCGATTTTCAATGTTATTTCCATACGAAATGAGCGCTAACTACAAATATTTTTTTTGTTTTTCAACAGTTTTCTAGACGTGATCAAACGGATATATTAAAAATAGTAGTTTATAATTCCATATTTTTCAGCATTCATTCTTAACTCATTTGTGAGTCTATTGAACAGTTGCTTTTTAGTTCTGTTAGTTCATACCACACAAATGGTGCACAATAGTTCATGTGGTCATTTATTTCTTTTTACTTTAAAGCATTTATAAAACTCTATATTTATTCCAGATAATCTCAATCATTTTGGTGGAGTTTTGGTCACGACCAAACCATCCAGCTCAAAGAACAAAACTCCACCAAAATCATCCACCTGAGCTACAAATCTTCTCCACCAATGTCTATCATTTCTAATCAAAATAAGTAGTATACTTATAACGAAACCAACTGGTTTACAGTAAATATTGCGGTTGGCTTCAAAATCTTTAATTAGCATTTCAGACATCTGAATATGTTAGGTCATCATCAACCGAACTGTTTATGTTTGTTCTTTCTTCAAATGGTTATTAACAACAGCAATTATCTACATTACTGTCAAACTATCAATTGCTAAAGTCTTGGCATTCCGGTTTTTTTTAAACAAAAACTATGAGCTTCTCAATACTGAATCAAGGTCTTCTTTTGTCACACATCATAAGGGTGATGAATTAACTTTCAGTAAGATGAACGTTAGATTTTTATTCCCAACAACTGCTGAACTAATCACCCAACTTAACGAGTGTTTGATTTCGAGTCAGTCAGTCAGTCAGTAATAACGTAGAACTTCGTACGTACGTACATCAGTTCGAGTATCCAAACTACATTAGCACAGAGATGCAGTGGTCGATTCAAATCCCGTAGTGGTAAAGGTAATAAGAGTATAAGCAGTGTGTTATTTAAAGAGTATAATACAGTGAAATAAATTTGGGAAGAGAAAAAAAAGAGACAAGGAGGAATAAGGAGATTGGAATTTGGGAGAACACAAAGAGTGTATGTACCTGCGCCATTGCAAACAATTTTGAACCATGTAATTCAGGGTCTCTAACCATCAGTTGCTATCGTCTCGCGGATCCCAACTAGGTAGTCTACACCTACCAACATAACTCAGTCCACTTATCAGTAACTTAATGAATTTGTGCCATGTTTCAGTCTGGCCACCCCTAGCTCTCTTACAACTTAATCCTATACCATTGAGCATCGTACGTCGAGGCAGTCGGTCGTTGGGCATACGTAACACATGTCCCAGCCATCTCAACTGATGAAGTTTCACTACGTCATCAATGGATTTGCCATCCTTACCTAGTACCCGTTTCCTAACAACTGCATTACTTACTCGATTGTCCCATGATATACGAGCAATGTTTCGAAGACACCCATGATCAAATACTAGTAACCTACGGATATCCTCTACTCTTACCGGCCATGTTTCACTGTCATAAAGTAGGATGGAACGAACTGCTGAGCAGTAAACCCGTCTTTTGGTTGATAGACGGATATCTCACCTACGCCATAGATGATGCAAGTTGGTAAAAGCTAGTCGAGCCTTCTGTATTCGTGCTGAGACTTCGTCACACACCAGACCACAAGGACTGATGAAACTTCCAAGATAAGTGAAGCGGTCGGCACACTCAACTACTTCACTCCCTATCACTAGTTCGGGTGTCGATGTAACCCAATCCTGAAGCAACATTTTGCATTTCGAGGGAGAGAATCGCATCCCGAACATGCTTGCATTGTCGCTTAGAGTGGTCATAAGACTCTGCATTTTGTCAGCGTCTTCACCAAATAAAACTATGTCATCAGCATATTCTAAGTCGACAAGTGAACCTCCTGGTAGAAGTTCAACCCCTGGAAATCTAGACGAGGAAAGTGTTATCTCTAAAAGTAAGTCGACGACAAAGTTGAGCAAGAATGGAGAGAGTGGATAGCTCTGACGAACACCACTTGAGGTAATCAATTCTGATGACAGTTCGCTATAAGTTCTCACTCTTCCAGTTGTGTTCGAGTAGAGAGCCTGTATAAGGTTAAGTAATAAATATAAAGCATTTCCATGTCGTTCAACCATGTCTAGCGAGTTATCAATGTCAGTGGTTTGTTCAATAGCATTTCTTCAAAGTCTCTTTTAAGAAACTAACTACGTGCCTTTAAAAAACATAATTTTTAAAACAGCAGTGGAATGTAGTGTGGTTCGTGCTACTTATATCAACATAAGTAGTATATAACGTTAATTAGGAATGGAATGTCTGGCAGCAGGATCTCAAGGAGATCAAGAAGGAAAGAACGGGAGCAGAAGGCAATCGAAATGGAAATGTAGGAACAATGAAGTCTGAAACAGTTGACTGATATTTGTGAATGGAACATTCAACTTTTAGACAATTGATTGACATTTTTCAAATAGGGGGTTTATTGTTTAGCTCTCAGATTTCACTAAGATATTCTGTAATTTTGTTTCGTTCA